>JAKSZT010053813.1:7431766-7619840 GCA_026826555.1 Tolypeutes matacus
TTTTTTTTTTTGGTTGTTAGCATTGTTATAACTGTTATGCAGATAGCAAAATATAGCAACTAAACATTGTCAGTGATTTACAGTATAGTTTACAATTTAGATGATACAGTTAAATAATTTTGATGATATTTACCATGCCTTGTGTCCATTACTGAAAGGTAATGAAAAACCTTCCCCATGACCACCAAACAACCCATTAGATCTTGACTGGTCCCTTCTCCCCAGCCCCCCAGGGCCCGTGATACCCCCCTCTCCCAACCCATGGAATGTCAAGATTCACAGTTACATGCCCTGGGGATTTGAACCGCCCCTTCCTAATCCACCCACCCTCCAGTGCTGCACCACTTAACCCAGGAATGCCACCGCTCATCTGCCCCATCCCCCAAAACCAATAACTGTTTTAGTTTCCTCATTGTTAAAGCAATTACAAGGCAATGGGTTGGCTTAAACAATGGGGATTTATTGGCTCACAATTTTAAGGTAAGAAAAAGTCTCATGTAAAGGTGACATCAAGATGATGCTTTCTCCCAGAATACTGGTGTTTTGGGGCTGGCTGCTGACAATCTTTGGTCCTTGGCTTTTCTGTAGCATGGCAGTGCACATGGCGGCCTCTCCAAGCCTCTCCATTCTCTTCTGGGTTCCATTGACTTTCAGTTTCTGGATGCTCCTCCTGGCTTTTACTCTTTCTGTGACTTTCTCTATAAGGCCTTTAGTAATAGGATTAACTATGACTGAGGTGGGTCACACCATAACTGAAGTAATTTCATCCAAAGATCCTTTTTACAAAAGTCTATACCCACAGGAATGGATTAAGTTTAAGAACATATTTTCCTGGGGTACATAGCTCCAAACCAGCATAATTGTTTATAGCCCTAAAAGTATGGAGTAGAAATAAAATCCTAATTGTGTTAGTTTAGTCAAATCATGTTTTCCCTAAGTCAAATAATAGCACCAGCCCAGGATATGCTAAAAATTTTTTTGATTACTAACTTCTGTACCAAAATTTTTTCTTGGCATAGTCATTGAGAAGTAGCAAATTTTCTAACCTTTAACTTCCAATAAAATGCCATCAGCTAACATTAAGAACATAAACTAGTCTAGAGTTCTCCATCCAGTCATTACAGCAAAAGCTAAGCAGACTGACATTCCCAGCAGCATGTTTCCTGCTAAAGCCTGGAATTGGTATCAACTATTCTTATTAAGATGAATAGATTCTTTCCCACTATACAGTCATCTCTAGATTTCCTAACAAGTAGAGGGAAGCCAGAGTGAGAACAATTCAATGAACATCCTAGAGCTTTTTAAAAATGCTATTGCAATGGTTTCCAGAAACAGAAATTCAACATTGATAAGTATAGGAACTAGATCATTTCTCTCATCTTCTCTCTCCTTTGATTCTTTATATGGATCTTTCCATTCATCCTCTTGACTTCCAGAATACATTACAGTCCCCTGATTTACACCCTCACATTTGCAGTGATAACTTGAATTGTAATAGTTCTGTAGACTGTCTTCCCATCTCAACTAAACATTCCATCACAAGGAATGTGCTATCACATGTGATGGGGGCCATCACAAGGCCAGGCCCAAGTGGGCACTCAATAAGCTTTCACTTAATGAGTGAATAAATAAATGAGTGCAGTGCACCCACAGGTTTCTTAACCTCTCTAATACATCATGATCCCATAAATAGAAGCTCATCTTCTAATTAGTATATTTTATTCAACTTTCATTTGTTGGAACACTTCATGAGGGCCAGATTTTGTATATTTTGTTAGTATGTTTGTGTTTGTATTTGCAAACCCATAGTTTTCTACCAATCTATTGGTATAAAAGAATAGTTTAAGTTCATATTTCTAGGGGTGGATCCACACAATCAGGATTTTCATTCTGTTTGTAGTATGTCCCACTCTGACCTCTCCTTTTTACAGTATTTGTGCAGTTTACAAGATTTCTTAGACTTTGTAATATGCCATGAGTTTTGAATCCTAGGAATGGATCTAATTGTAGGACCAATGTTGAAGGTTTTTCTAACATTGTTAGTTATATTCCTCTTACCTGTCAAAAGTGCTTCCTTCTGAAGAGTTGGCTGTTTTTCATTTAATATCTTTGTCATAACATTTTGGAAATGCATTCTTTAAGTCAGACTTTCTCAACCTGAAAGTTGGCACTGTTGATATTTCAGGCCAGATAATTCTTTGCTGTGGAGGGCTGCTGAAGTAAGGCAGGCTGAAGTCTGGCCAGCAGGCATAGCCGCGCCCAGTGGGGGATATGCGCAGCCCACCGCTCGGGTGTAGGGCGGCTGGAACGGGCGTACTGCCCTCAGCCATGGAACGGGCGCACTGCCCTCAGCCTCGCCTAGGCAACCAACATCTGCCTTGCTGATGGCCAGAAAGAAGCCTGCCCACACTCACCGTCCCCCTTCCGGCGCAGCTAGGGAGAGCCGCGCCGCCAAGGCCACACCCTATAAGGCGTGGAAACTGCCCCCGGCCTATCACGCCCCGCCCCGTTTTCCTTTCCCACCTCCATAACCCTATATAAGCATCTGTACTTCCCTTAATAAATTAGACCTGCGTGCTTACCTCGTCTCCGCGGTGGTTTTTCTGCCGTGCGCCCTCCACGCCTGCGAGCCCCCGTAGGAGCCTAGGCCTCTCCTGCCCCGACCAGACAGGACGCTCCGACCGCAACCGCTCCGACCTCAGGCTGCCCTGTGAATTTTAGAATATTTAGCAACATCCTTGGCCTCTACCCAAAGGGTGCCAGTAGCACCCTCACCTCCAATTGTGGCAACCAACTATGTCTTCAGACATCGCCAAATGTTCTCTGGGGAGCAAAATTGTCCCCGATTGAGAAACACTACTTTAAGTCGATACAATATGTCGTCATTCTCCAGATTTAAAATTGACTTCTAGAGAATACAATTATAAAATTCACATTTAAAAGAAAATTGTTTCTGGAGAGAATCTGTATCCTCTTCCCACAGCAAACACACAGACTTAACAATGATTTTATTTATTTATTTATTTATTTATTTATTTATTTATTTATTTATTTATTTTTAAAGATTTTATTTATTTATTCATTTATCCCCCCCTTGCTGCTTGTGCTCGCTGGGTCAGCTAACCACGCCGTGCGGGCGGGCTTGCCTTCACCAGGAGGCCCCGGGAACCGAACTCGGGGCCTCCCATATGGCAAACGGGAGCCCCACTGATTGAGCCACAGCCGCTTCCCAACAATGATTTTATGAATTTAATTTTGAAACATTCTCAGGGTTCCAACCCTGGCCTTTGTTACATGGCATCACTTTGAACATTTTCCCAATTCCAAATACTTTAAGACTCCATCTTTTAAAAAAAGCAATGGTTCAATTTTTTGTGTGACTACAGTCCACGCTGGGATATTTTTTTCACTGCTTCCCAGTAAGCTGTAAGAATTACTGATGTTATTTTTGGCCCAAATAGCTCCTAAAGGCATCCTTCATCTGGCTCAGTCATTCACATTTGTCATTTATTTCAGAGCTCTTTTTACATTTTCTCTGATCTGTTAGAATTCAGATGAACACGGATGGAGTTACATGGACAAAGATGAGGAAAAGTTAAAAGGATTGCCATTTACGTTTCTTTCCTTTACCTATTGCTTGAGAAAATCTCCTCTCTTGACGTACAATGTTACTATTATATACCATTTACATTTTAGTCAGGGGCTGAAATAACCCAGTGAAGAGATCCCAGAATAGAATGTGAACCAGTTTTTTTTTAAATGCCCTGGAGTGATTTTCATAATACCCTAGAATATGGCTTTATGGAGATATTTGAAGTCTGAAATGACAAGAACCAGATAGAAAGGCATGCCTTTCAGACTTTGCAAAATTGATTTCTTTGCCTCAAGAAAATCCTTGGGAAGGTGTCACACTGGTAGTAGCCATCATCACTGCTTTTCAGTAAAAGCAGTCCCCAGTTACAGAAACTCCTTTCCATTGCAGAAGCTCTGCAATGTTGTCACAGCAGAATGGGAGGCTCGGACGGTGGGTAACAATGAGGAATGTGGTCACTGTGGCTATTCAGTTCTTCAAAGTAGGGTGACAACAGCGACACAAGCTGCACTTATTACTGTTGGGAAAGTCTGTGTCTTTGGGGCTATTTGACTTAGGTGCTAACATTCTTCACCAAGGTTCAGCAGCCTTGCAGAAACAGAAGGCCATTTCCCAACCCTTGTATTTTTATCATAACAGTGGACATAAATGCCTTGGAATACATAAAATAAGAGCTCTGGGGAAGTCCCCTTGTCAAGATATCTCTGGCAGGCTGTATGCCCATCGTATCTACTTTTCAACTAGGCTCCTCTTAAGAACATCCCAGTACTGTAGGAGGGAAGGGCCAGAACTACTCATAGAGATCATCTAGTTGAGCTCCTTATCTTGTGAGTGAGATTCAGAGCAGTTCGATACCTTGGCCAAGGTGATATGACTTATTCTTGGCAGTACCTGGGTCGTTTGATGCCCCAGATGGAATTTTTACTATGTCCAACACTCTGCCTATAGGCTTTAGTTTGGTTTTGGGTGACAGGCAGAAAGGAAGAAGAACTTCTGAGGTATGAATGTGTTTGGAAATAGACAAGACCAGAGAAGAAGGATCTTTGGACTGCTAAGAAAGGTGTATAAGATTATGAGTTGGATCAGGCTTGCCAAGAGGCAGGAAGCAGCCAAGAAAGCTTAACAATGTGGAGGGAAAACTCCCCGTTTTATTTTGAAACTATTAGAAACCACTGTCTACCTAAGATAGAACAGCATACCTGTTTGTGGTCAGAGGTTTTGAGTGGCCTGTTGAATAGCATCTCTTTCCTTTTTGCACCCTGCTACATCCCTCAATACTGGTTATTTTTAATTAAAATAAATATCTGCTCTCTGTTAATATAATGGCAACATTTACGTCTTATTTTAGTCTCCTTTCTTTCAATTCATTATACATGTGGGATGCTTTCTTCTGAGAGCTGTGCTGAATTATCCCTGGAGGATGGCACCTGGGGTCCATGTGCTTTGGAAAGAGTCATACCCAGCCACAGAAGGGGCTGAATGAGGCAGCAGGTGGCTGTGGTACAATTAGCATCAGCT
Organism: Tolypeutes matacus; assembly: GCA_026826555.1. Taxonomy (NCBI): domain Eukaryota; kingdom Metazoa; phylum Chordata; class Mammalia; order Cingulata; family Chlamyphoridae; genus Tolypeutes; species Tolypeutes matacus. Next base: position 7,436,877 of record JAKSZT010053813.1, read on the forward strand.
GGGAGTCGCTGTTCTCTTTCCTCCCCTCCCTTCAATCCTTCTCTCGCTCCTGGCAGTGGCCTTTTTTGGGGGTATACCTTTGTCCTTTCTGCCCTACTTCTTTTCTTATTCACTGCAGTGGATGTTGGCAAGCTTTCATTTCCATTACTCAGAGTTGCCCATAGCCTTCATCCTTAGATTCAGGATGGCACTTGGGAGAAATATAATGGCTTCAAAAGCCATAGTTATTCCAGGAACCTTGTAAGCCTATCAGCTCCCCACCAATATTTGTAGTTGTGTGTAGAAAAAAATCATTGATAAGCATGTCCCAAAGGTGAATGTTTTTCTGGTTATTTGTATCTTTTGTATTATCATTTATATCTCGGGTAAGCTAGCTACTAGTTTATTCTGTTAGAGCAGAATAAGAAAAGAATTGCCATTGGTTTTAAGTTGTCTTGACTCTAATTCTATATCCTTTACTATAAACACTGGCTTGCTAATTTGTGTGTGTGTGTCACTGCTAACTTCTCTTCAGTGACTCACCATGAAATCCCCCTAAAATAATCCCATTTTGGCTTCTCTTATGTTTCCTTTTTTAGTTAAATAACCACCTAGGTCACTGAAAGTCTCTACTAATTATACTCAAGAGCATCTGTTCTTCAGTCAGTCAAGGCTTTTCCCAGTTTGGCAATTGACCACTCATTTCGGGCTGTTTCTCTTGCATGGAAATAGTTGGCTTGTGCAAAGCATCATTACTTTTCCGACAATTAAGGATTGCCTGTGGTCTAACTCTTACTGGTGTGATCCAAATAAATTGTTAAAATGAGAATAAACACTCAACCAGTAGAGAAATAAGATAGAACATTGGATAGGAAGGCAGATGAGATTCTGCCTGGATCAGGGTCAGTAGGGACTTTGTAGAATAACAGAATGATGCAAAATGAAGAGGGGGTAATTTCCAAGCATATTTTAAAAGAGGTGGCAATACTGTGCGGAGTGGCAGCATTTATTCATCAATCAATATTTACTGAGTGTTCATTTTATGGCAGGTACTGTGCCAAACACTGGGCTAGGTGCTAGAAATAAAGTTGTGAATAAACTAAAAAAAAAAAATCCCAAAGAGTAGAGGATCCTTAACACTATCAAATATTTATGGCATGCTTTCAGAACTAACCATAGTATTTGTGTTGAAATGTACTCTGAAGAACTCAAAGCCAACATAGCATAAGACACATGATTTTGATCTGTCATTTACTAAATGTGTATACTAACGCTTTGGTTTCATCATCTGAAAAGTAAGGATATTAACTATGCCTACCTTAAAGAGTAGTGTCCTAATTAAATTAGTTAATACAGTTGAAGCATTTAAAATGGAGCTTGGCATTATAGTAAGATTTCAATAAAGTCAGGTAAAAATCTGATCCAAGGATATGCTATGAAGAAAAGAATTCTGAAGCATGTGTGAAGTCAACAGGAAAGATTTTCAAGCTTGATTAGTAATGCCTGTGATGGGTCTAAGAGTAGAGAGTGATGGCACGTGTGCCACTTACATATCTTCCCTGCTCTGATCCTTACATTGCAGATAAAGAAGGTGAGACACAGAAAGATAATAACATATAACCAAAGTAACACAATTAGAAACAAACCAGAGTTACAACTTGGGCCTCTCTGCTGACTCTTTTGGCCCTACAAATCATTTATTATATGCAATAATTGCATACAAATAAATGATTTGCATAAAAGGCTATACAAATAATTTCTCAAATGAAGAAGAGAAAAATCTCTTCTTAAATAGCTGTAGGTCAGCAATACCCAGAGAAACTAAGAGAGGTTATCTTAAGTGGCTTTCTATATTTATACATTTTAGAGATGAGGATTTATGAAGATTTAATTGTAGAGTTGGTTCTTTACAAATTGTCTTCTCTTTTGCTTTACCAGTGACTTTAAGATAATTGTTAAAATTCAGCCTGCAGTAATTTTCATCCACTTTTCCAGAGCACCATGAAATATTTCTCAAATCAAACACTTACAAATTTCTATGTGGTCCTGACATCTGCACAAACTGTTTGGTTCTGATGTACGCAGATTTTTAGCAGGCAGCCTTGAAACAACACACTTTATTTTTTTTCAATTTACAACATATTTAGTAATAGACCTAGGTAGGAAATTAAATGAATCCATTAAACTAGTCATTGAATCTTTCTCTACCTCTGTGCTCACAAAAGAAATAGTAGTTTATTCTTCCTCTGTATCTGGGGAAAAGTGAATTTTCTGTGAAATGAGCCACATAAAACAGAAATAAACCCATGAGAACTAGCTTCTCATCCAGCATGCTAACTGTGCAGGCTCTCATCAGTTGCCCTACATCCTACTCTTGACAGAGAAGATGAGGAATCCATGGGTGGACATTTCTAAGACCAGGAGTGGTAGGTCTCTTGGTTTAGTGACCTAGGAGAACAGTATAATATGGTGCTGTCAGTATGTGGAGCTCAAGCACTCAGCTTGTGTGATAATGATGCTGAAAATGGTCCTCAGTGTGTGCCAATAAATACTAATAGAATGAAGTGAATAAGGACTGCTACTGAATTAAAAAGATGAACAACCACATGAACATTTTTACTTTGAAAATGGTGAACAACAGGCACCCAGCTCTGCGATTTAGTAGCCAGGGAATTCATTAACTCATTGAAGGATAGAGAATTGGTAAGCACACACGTGGGCACACACTCACACATATGAGAGTGATGCTTCACAGCCCAAATTCGATATAAAATAAAATTTTAACGATACGAATGTGAGATTTTCAAGAATTAAATTGAAAAAAAAAAAAAAGAGGTGGCAGTATTACATTCTCCACTTCATGCAGCTTCAAAAGAGATAGAAGCATAAAGTACTCAGGACAAAAACAACAAACTCCTGCGAATATTCTCACTGTCCTGATTCTGTGATAATCAGGGTGGGCTAAACATTCGCTATATTAGAAACCATACATGTGTCCCCAGACCTCGTTTTCCTCCCTAGGTCTGGTTTTTAGAATGCTGGTGATAAACTAAGCCTGATTTATTATATGACCATCCTGTATGGGAAAAGACTGTAACTCTAGGTATCTCTGGTCAACCTTAAGAGATATAGCAGGGGGCTATGTCTGGTTGGCATCCATCTCCCATATGGAGGGACCTGGGTTCGTTCCCCGGGACCTCCTGATAAAAACTTAAAAAATATATAGAAGGTGCATGGGCCGCCAGGCCCTGTGCGCGGGCGCACCACCAGTTCCCGCGAGCCACACAGCAAGATGATGACATAATAGGAGAGTGACACAAGGGAGAGGCAAGATGAGACGCACCGAAAAACCAGCAACTAAGGTTGCGCGGGCCGGATGCCGCTCTCCTACATCAGAGATTCCAAGGATTGAATCCCAGTGAAGACAGGAGGAGAAGGATGAGAAGAGAGGGCAGAAAATGGACACAGAGTTGCCCAGCGAATGGACACAGAAACAGCAAAAACGGGGGAGGGGAGGGGAAGGGGTGTAAAAATGGATAAAAGTAAATAAATCAATCAATCCTTAAAAAAAAATAAAATAAAAAAAAAACTCCCCAAAGTCAAATCTAGGTAGTATGACATTGCTTTATTTTTGTGCTTTCTTGTATGCATTTCCTCCCAACTATCTCCCCAGTTTACATGTAGGGGATTCTCTTTCTTCCATATTTTGTATGATTTTGTAGAGAGGGTCATTCCAGGAATCCACTACCCATTGTGGAAATGGAAGGAACAGATTCCATCTCTCCCTCCAGCACTACCAGAAGGGGTCATGTGACATAAGCTGAGCCAATCAGATTCCCTCTTATCTTGCAGTGGCCGCAGGATGGCTTGTCTGGACTGCTGGCTCTGAATCACCCCTGAATCCTGAACTTCCTGTCTCCTGATTATTGGCCACCTACCACCATCTCTGCCCCCCATTCTTACCCATTTCCAAGTCAAATCTCCCAGTTCCTTCATTTCTTAATGGCTTTATTGAGTCATAAACCTATAATGCATCACACATATTTTAAGTATACACTTTAATAAGTTTTGGCATGTATTGACCCCCATGAAAAATCACCACAATCAATATCCATCTCCCTGCAATGTGTCCCCGTGCTGCCCCTTGGCAATCCCCACTTCTGCCCTTCCAGGCCCTCTATGCCCAGGCAACCACTGACTTTCTGTCTCTTTAGTTTTCACAATCTATAAATTTATATGAATGGGGTCATATACAATAATCATGCTTTTGTCTGTCTTCATTCAATATAAATATTTTGACACATATCCATGTTGTAGCATGCATCAATAGTTTGCTCATTTCTATTACTGGGTAGTATGTCATCATAAAAATACATAATTGTTTATCCATTCATCTATTGATGGAAATGAGGATTATTTCAAGTTTGGGGGTAATATGAATAAATTTGCTAATATCATTCATGTACAAGATTTTGTAGGACATAGGCTTTCATTTCTCTTGAGTAAATACCTAGGAATGGAATGGCTACATCATATGGCAGATGTATGATTAAATTTTTAAGAAACAGCCTAATTGTTTTCCAAATTGGTTGTACTGCATCATTTTACATCCCATATCATTTTACATTCCCACCACAAGTTTATGAGGGTTTCAGATCCTACACATCTTTACCAACACTTGGTGTGATCAATCTTTTTAATTATTAGCCAGTCTACCAAGTGTGTAGTGGATTCTCATTGTGGTTTTAATTTGCATGTCCCTGACTAGTAAAATTGAGCATTTTCATGTTTATTTGTAATCCCTATATATCTATCATCTCTGAACTGTCTGCATTTTTTTTTTTTTTTTTTTTTTGCCAATTTATTGGGTTGTATGTTTTCTTTTTATTTAGTTTTGAGATTTCTCTCATATTCTGGATAAAAGCCTTTTTTATGATTTATCTAATCTGCAAATATTTTCTCACAGTTTATGGCTGTCTTTTCATTCTCTTAACAATGTCTTCCTAAGGCAGACAATTTTACTTTTGATAAACTCTAGTTTAGCAAACATTTTATTGGATTGTGCTTTGGTGTTACAGCTAAAAAATTTTTGCCTAACTCAATATTTTCTTCTATAATTTTTTCTATAAGTTATAGTTTGTTTTTCCATATTGATCTATGATCTAGATTGAGTTAAATTTTGCTTATTTTTCTTTGTGGTTCTATCACCTTTTGTTTCATATATTTTGAAACTCTGTTATTGGTCCTTAACCACTGAGACTTCTATATGTAGTTTTGATGAATTAGCCCCTCTACCATTATGAAATAGCTTTCTTTATCCCTTTATCTTACTCTAAAATTAACTTTAACTGGTATTAATAAGGCCAATCCAGAGTTCTTTTGACTAGTGTTGCAATATTATGTCTCTTTCTAAATTCTTTTACTTTAAAACTCTGTCTTTATATTTAAAATGCCTTGAGGCCTCTTTTACCAGTCTTAAAATTTCTTCTTTTAATTGGGGTGTTTATTCCATTTACATTTAATGTGCGTATTGATCTAGTTAGGGTTATCATCTTGCTATTTATTCTTCCCTGTTTAATTCCATTTTGGTTTCTTTAATGGCTTCATTGTGATTCTTTTATTGTTAATTTAGTAGTTGCTTTAGGGCTTAATAGTGTTCACATTTACTTTATCACCATTAACCTCGAAGTTTTATTGCATCATTTAATGTATAGTATAAGCACCTTTACTTAAATTTCCCTTTCTTCCTTCCCAGCCTCCAAACTACTGTTGCCATATATTTTAATTTTGCATTTGTTATAAACACACAATTTTGTTATTGCTTTTAAAATATTAAATAATAAGGTACCTTATATATTTACCAATGTAGTTATTTCTGCTGCTCCATGTTTCATTCTGGAATCATTTTCCTACTGCCCAAAGAATTTGCTTTGACATATTTTTTATAGTGTTGGTATGTTAGTGATGAGTTTTTTCATCTTTTGTATGGTTGAAAAAGTCTATTTCATGTCCATTTGGGAAAGATAATTTCATCTGGTAAAGAATTCTAAGTTGACAGTTTTTCCCTTTCAGTACATTAAAGCTTTTGTTCCACTGTCTTCTAACTCCCATTGTTTCCAATAAGAAACAATATTCCTTTTTTTTAGGTGGAACCCCGGGACCTTATACATGGAAAGCAGGCACTCAACCACTGAGCTACATCTGCTCCCAAATGAGAGTTGGTTTTTTGTTTGTTTGTTTTTAGGAGGAAATGGGGATTGAACCCAGGGCCTTGTACATGGGAGGTAGATGCTTAACCACTTGAGCTATATCTGCTTCCTCCTTTGTTTTTAATGTCTTTTTTTCCTCTGGCTGCTTTTAATGTATTCTCTTTATCACTGGTTTTGAGCAGTTGAATTACAATGTGCCTTGGTGTAGTTTTCTTGTTTCTTGTAACTGGGGTTCTTTGAGCTACTTGCATCTGTGGTTATTACTGTTTTCATCAAATTTGAAAAGTTTTCAGCAATTATTTCTTCAAATAATACTTTTTGCTTCTCCCAATTTCTCATATCCTTTGGAGATTCCAGGGCTTCATGAAGTTATGTCACAACTAACTGATGCTCTGTTCCTTTTGTTTTCCCCACTTCTTACTGTATTTCATTTCAAAAGTTTTCTATTCTATTTTCTATTACCTTCAAATTTACTAATATTTTATTCTGTGGTATCTAATCTGCCATTAATCCCTTTGAGTGGATTTTTCATCTCATACATATTTTTTTTCTATCTAGAAATTCAATATGGGTCATTTTTGTCTTCCATGTTTTACTTAAGTATTTGAAAACATGGAATATAGTTACAATAATTGTTTTACTATCCCTGTCTGCTCATTCTAACATCTATGACTGTTCTGAATTATCACAATAGTTATATATTGTTACACCAACATTAAACATCTACAAAAATATAATATAGTTATTTATTTTTAATTACGGAGGTTGTGAATTAACAAAACAATCATGCATAAAACACAGGATCCACACCTTGTATTGTTGTGGAACATTTGTACAATTGATGAAGAACATAAAAATATTACTACTAACTACAGTCCATACCTTACATAAAGCGTATTTTCCCATAGACTATCCTATTTTTAATACCATGTGATAATATTGTACGTTTGTTAAACTTCATGAGGGAATATTCTCATCTTTGTACTGGTAGCCACAGTCCATCATCCACAACAGGGTTCACGGTACTATACAGTCCCATGTTTTGTACAATCCACCCAAAGTGTATACTCAGTGACTCTCAGTGTCATGACAGAGTTGTTTTGTCATCATCTCAGTCAATTTTAGAATGTCTTCATTACTCCAAAAAGAAAAATCCCATTCACCCGTATACCCCACCATTGTTTGACCCTTAGTATTCATATAGTACCTTCATTGCCACTGATGCAAAAAATGTTACAATGTTACTATTAACTATAGTCCACAAGTTACATTAGTTGTATTTTTCCCATATGTCACCATATTCTTAATACCTTGTAATAGTGATGTACATTTGTTCTAGTTCATGGTAAAACATTCTTATATTTGTACTACTAACCCCACTCCTCATCAACCACCAAAATCACTGTTATACAGTCCCAAGATTATCCTCCAGCTTACTTTATATTGACATTTATGATCCTAGACTTAGCCCTTTCACCCACAATCACATTTATATATCAGTGACATTAGTTATAGTCATTATAATATGTTATCATCTCTATCCATTTCCAAACATTTACATTCAACAAACATAATTAAAAATTCTACAGACAATAAGCATCAGCTCCCCTTCTCAACCCTAAATCTATCTCTTACCCATTGTATTTAGTTCATATTAGTGAGACTATACAATATTTGTCCTTTTGTGTCTGGCTTATTTCAGTTAACATGATGTGCTCAAGGTCCATCCATGTTTTATATGCATCCCAATTTCATTTCTTCTTACAGCTGAATAATATTATATTGTATGTTAATAGTCTATTTTGTTTATCCATTCATCGGTTTATGGACACTTGGGTTGTTTCCATATTTTGGCAATTGCGAATAATGCCACTATGAACATTGGTGTGCAAATGTCAGTTCACACCCCTGCTTTCGATTCTTAATATATTCCTAATAGAGGGATTGATACATCATATGGCAGTTCTATATTTAGCTTCCTCAGGAACCAGCAAATAGTCTTCCATAAAGCCTGCACAATTCTCATTCCCATCAACAGTCAAGAAGTGTTCCTATTTTTCCACATCCTCTCCAGCACTTATGGTTTTCTACTTTCTTCAAGATTGGCAATTATATAAGGTGCGAAATGTTATATAATTGAAGTTTTGAATTGCATTTCCTTTAATAGCTAGTGATGTTGAGCCTCTTTTCATGTGCTTTTTTTTTTTTTTTTTTTTTTTGGCCATTTGTATTTCCTCTTTGCAAAAATGTCTATACAATTCTTTTGCTCATTTAATTGGGTTGCTTATCTTTTTATCATTTAGTTACATGATCACTTTATATTTCCTGGAAATTGAATCTTTATTAGATATGTGGAACAAAATAGGCTGACTTTCACCTTCTTGGCAAAGTCATTTGAAGCGCAAAAGTATTTAAATTTGATGAGGTCCCATTTATCTATTTTTTTCTTTCATTGCTTGTGCTTTGGCTGTAAGGTTTAAGAAACCATCTCCTACCATAGGATCATGAAGATGTTTCCCTATGTTTTCTTCTAGGAGCTTTATAGATCTGGATTTTACATTTAGGTCTTTGATCCACTTTAGGTTGAGTTTTGTGTTAGGTGTGAGATAGGTATCCTCTTTCTTTCTTTTGGATATAGATATCCAGTTCTCTGTGCATCAGTTGTTTAACAGACTGTTCTGAACCAGCTGGGTGGATTTGGCAGCTGTATCAAAAATCAATTGATCATAGATGTAAGAGTCTATTTCTGAACTCTCAATTCAGTTCCATTGGTCAATATGTCTATCTTGATGTCAGCACCATGCGGTTTTTACCATTGTACCTAAGTAATATGCTTTAAAGTCAGGAAGTGAGAGTCCTCTGACTTTGTTCTTCCTTTTTAAGATGTTCCTGGCTATTTGGGGCCCCTTTACCCTTCCAAATAAATTGGATAATTGGATTTTCCAATTTTGTGAAGTAGGCTGTTGGAATTGCATTGTGTCTGTAAATCAAATTTGGTAGAATTAACATCGTAATGATATTTAGTCCTCCAATTCATGGAACATGGAATGCCATTCTATTTATTCTGTTCTTCGGTTTCTTTTTAGCAATGTTTTGTAGTTTTCTGAATATAGGTCCTTTATTCCTTTGGCTAAGTTTATTTATAAATATTTAATTCTTTTAGACTCTACTGTAAATGGATTTTTTTCCTGATTACTTCTTCAGATTGCTCATTACTAGTGTATGACATACTACTGATACCACAGATTTTTGCATATTAATCTTATATACTGCCAGTGTGCTAAACTCGTTTATTAGCTCTAATAGCTTTGTTGTAGATTTTTTGGAACTTTCTAGATATAGGATCATATCATCTGTGAAGAGCAAAAGTTTTACTTCTTCCTTTCCAATTTGGATAACTTTAATTTCCTATTCTTGCCTAATCTCTCTAACTAGAATTTCCAGCACAATATTGAATAACATTGGTGACAGTGGGCATCCTTATCTTGTTCTGATCTTATCAGGCAAGCTTGCAGTCTCTCACCACTGAGTACAAAGTTAGATGTGGGGTTTTCATATATGTCTGTGACAGTTTGATATAATTTTGAATTCCGAAAATATAATTGAATCATGCTTGTAAATTGATCTGTTAATCTGGGCATGATTAGGTTAGGATTAGGGTGTTGAGCCTCACCCCTTGGTGGGTGGGGAATCGAATATAAAAGGCAAGGCAAAAGGCAGTTGAAGCAGTCTTTTGAGAAGCAGTTTTGATGTTAGAAAGAAGGCCCCAGGAGAAGAGAAGCAAGCCGTTCGCCTGATCGTCTACAGCTAACCTTGTGGAGGAAACAGGAGCTAAGCCCAGAGAGAAACGTAGCCCCAGGAAGAGAGGAACCCCAGATGTTTGAACCCTGGCAAACACCGGCAGCTGTCTTGCTCTAACACGTGGCAATGAACTGTGGTGAGAGAAGAAACTTAACGCTTTATGGCCTGGTATCTGTGGACTTCTACTCCAAATAAATACCCTTTATAAAGACCAACCCATTTTTGGTATTTTACATTAGCACTCCTTTGGCTAACTAATACAATGTCCTTTATTGTGTCGAGAAAGTTTCTTTCTTTTCCTATTTTTTGGAATGTTTTTTTATCAAGAAAGAATGCTAGATTTTTGTCAAATATCTTTTCTGCATCAATTGAGATGATCAAATGATTTTCCTTCTTCACTTTATCAATGTGGTATATTATATTGATTTTCTTGTGTTGAACCACCCTTGCATGCCTGGGACAAAGCCCTCTTGATCATGGTGTATCATTTAATGTGCTGTTGAATTCTATTTGCAAGTATATTTTGAGGATTTTTGCATCTATATTCAATAGAGTAATTTGTCTGTAATTTTCTTTTCTCATACTATCTTGGGTATTTGGGTGATTTTGGCTTCATAGAATGAGTTTGGTGGTATTCCTTCCTGTTGAATTTTTTTGGAAAGGTTTGAGCAAGATCGGCATTAAATCTTCTTTGAGTGATTAATAGAATTCACCTGTAAAGACATCTGGTCTTGGACTTTTCATTTTCACTTTGTTTTTGATCAGTGTTTCAATCTCTTTACTTGTGATTGGTTTGTTGAAGTCTTCTATTTCATCCAAGGTCAATGAAGTTTGTGTGTTTCTAGGAATTTGCCCATTTCATCCATGTTGTCCAGTTTGTTGGCATACGGTTGTTCATAGTATCCTCTTATTATCTCTCTTATTTCTGTGAGGTCAGTGGTAATGTCCACCCTCTCATTTCTGATTTTATTTATTTGCATCTTCTCTCTTTTTCACTTTGTCAGTCTTGCTAAGTATTTGTCCATTTTGTTGATTTTCTCAAAGAACCAAATTTTGGTTTTATTGATTCTGTTGTGGATTTTTGTTGTTGTTGCTCTTAACTTCATTTATTTCCCCTTTTGCATCTGGTTTATTATAGTCAACATGATATTATCCAGGTTCACCCATATTGTAGCATGTATCAGGACTTCATTTTTATGGCTGAATAGCATTCCATTGTATGTATATACCATATTTTATTTATTCATCTGCTGATGGCCACTTGAATTACCTCCACCTTTTGTCAATTGTGAATAATGCCCCTATGAATGCCAGTGTGCAAATATCTATTTTAATCCCTGCTTTCAATTCTTTTGGGTATATAGCAGTGGCATTGCAAGATCATAGGTTAATTCTATACTTTCTGAGGATCTGCCACACTCTTCCTCACATGCCTGCCTGATCAGTGCTCAGCTGAATACTCAGGGCCCCTCTGCATTTCTCTGGGTTCTCTGTGCAGATCTCTTCTCTCTGATACTTTATCCTGCAAACTCTCCCTGTACTCTGAGCTCTGCCTCCCCAGTCTGGGAATCTGCTGGTTCCCCGTCCCTGAAGCATGGTCTCAAAATTCTCAAGGTCATAAGCTGGGACAGGAAACAACCTCATTTGTTTCCTGTCCGTCAGGGATCACTGCCCTTCTTTGCCTGGTGTTCAGGGTCTTGAAAACCATTGTTTCGTATATTTGGCCTCTTTTGTTGATTTTTTTCCTAGTTGGAGGGTAAATCTGGTCCCTGTACTCCATCTTGGTAAGACACCTACATCCCTCCAGCTTCCTTTTAATTCTGCCATTCCTCCATTAATTCTATAAGGCAGAATGGTTCTTCCAGTACATTTCCTTATGCTAAATTGCATGGAGTGCCTTTAGTAGCTTGCAAACAAGACCTAAGCAGATACAATGTATCAGCAGTGTCTGATTAAGATAATTCCATTGCACTCCATGGGAAAAAGAAAAACTGTGTTAGTCTCCTGCTGCCTACAGAAACTAAGGGTTTTCTTATGGTTTTGTTTTTGTTTGCTTTTTTGTGGGGCGGTGGCAGCTGTGGAAATGTAATATAGTTTTATATGTAAAACATTTAAGATTGACACACATTTTATGCAAATTTCTGCGTATAAAAGATACTTCACAATTATTTTGAAACATGCACCAAATAACTCCTCACGAAATGATAAAAATCCATTAGCAATTTTGCTCTTTCTCCCTGTGGTGACTTTAAAAGTTCACAGCTACTCAAGGGCTACAGAAGCGTGAAGAATATGACTTTGTACAGCCTGGGCCCTGAGTCACTTAAGGAACCAACCTCCAAGCTACATAACAGAATTTTTTTTTTTCAGAGATATTGACTGACATCACTTTTCTTTTTCATAATATTTGCATATTCAGAAGCAAACCAGTTAATCAAAGTCAAAGCTTTTTTGAAGTTAGGATTTAGAAAAGGGAAGAGGAATTATAGTAGTAAATTTTAAACCCTTCGATCGTTGAAGGCATCTGGCAGATGATGAAAACAGGTGTGGGAAGCTAAAGGCATTTAAAAAGGGTTAAATCTATAAAAGTGCTTATACAAAGCCATGATAGCCTTAACGTATAATAAAAAATACAATGGAAATTGATAATGACTTCTGAAACATGTAGGTCATCAGCTTTACGATCTCTCCTTTCATAGTACCCGTTACTTCCTGGATGTCTTACTAACCCATGGTAACTTCGTTCACTATCCTGCACATCCTGCTGGGCAGCCTCTTGTTTTGGGGGCAGCCCATTTCCTGAAGCTTATCTTGGTTCAAGTATTGGAACCAATGAAGGTGGCTGGTGTCATTCCCTGAGAATTTCCCCCTGACAATATCCATTCCTACCAGTCGCTGCTTTCACCCCACAGACCCTGAACTCCCCTGCTGGCCCTTGGCTACCTGCATCCTAGCATTTTGTTGCTGGGGCCTCACTGTGTGCCAGTGTCCAACCAATGCTGAGAGCATGGCAGAGCCTACTGGAAAGAAGACTCTACATACAGTCAAGGAGACACAGGAGAGGAGGGACCTCCCAGGGATGGAGTGAAACCCAGAGGCCTGGCACCAGCTCCAGAGCCCTTGTTAGGGATGGATATGGGGGCAGCAATGGAGTTATGTAGCTAACTGTCTACTTGGCCAGGTTTTCCTGCTTTCCCTTCAAGTTTTCTCTCTCCTTATTGAGATGTATGTATGCATGTGTACATATTGCCGGCGTTCATTTCATGTAGCAATAGAAAAGCCCCTCATTCTCACCATACTAAAAATATTAGAAAATATTTGATAGGGAAAATAACTCATAATTTCACCACTCAAAATCATTTTTAACAACTCTAACTCTACACTCTGCCACTTTTGTATATATTATATCTAATCTTCACAAATATTAACATGCATTTTAAGCTTAATACAGTGTGGACATTATTTAATGTTTCATGTCAAAAATTTGTGTCTATACAGTCACTTTTGATGGCTACCCAGTGTTCAGTTTTCTAGGTCAGGGGTTGGCAAACTGCTGTAGAAGGTCAAACTGCAAATATTTTAAGCTTTGCAGATCACATATGGTCTCTGTTGAATATTCTTCTTCTCCTTCTCCTTGCTCCTTCTTCTTGTTCTTGCTTTTCTTATAACACTTTAAAAATGTAAAAGCTTTTTTTAACTTGTGGGCCATTGCCTAGATACACTATAATTAAAGGCACAAAGGATTTTTCCTTTGTTGTCAAAAACATCACCAAAATATAAAACTAAAATAGGTAACAGAGTTTATAGAGTATCTTAATTTCTTCAACCTTCCACTTTCAGCCTTTACATCTTTTTACGACTGGATAGATTTCCTCACTAGTTTTTCTTCTTTCTCCAACAATTTTGCTAAGATGATGCAACGAAGTTAAATAGTCTTTCAATTATTCATTCAATGCGCATTACTTGGGGCCCTTTAAGGACACTGCAACCTACTGATAATCAATTTGTTCAGTGGTTTTGGTGGAATGAACCCTCAATTCAAAACAGAATATTAGTAACTTCATTCAAGCTGTCCTTGTCCTGCATTTTATAGAATAACTTTAAATTGGGGTGGATCTTAAGTTTTGGGCACTGTAAAAATTTTTAAGGAAACGGTATCCTAGAAAATAGGTAGAAAAAAAAAGTTCATATGTTGATCTCCCAAATAATTTCTCTCCTCTTAAGGTAACTACAGATTACTTTCTACTTTGAAAATATGCCAGTTACTATCCTTTATGTTGTTCTTAAATGACCCTCCTATAGAACCTGGCTCATAGGACTAATTTTAAACAACAGTGCCATGCTCTTGGGAGAAAATGTCAAGAAGTTAGACTTGTTGAGTAATTTCTGATGCTGACAGAGGTATTTCAAAATATAGTTTAAAAACATATGTTGAATAAAATGAACCAAGGCTGTTTAAATCCAAATATAGTGACATTAATGACATGCAGTGAAGTAAAAGGTAAAATGCCTGAAAATGGCAAATGGATTTTTTTCCATCTATTTGATTAATGGATATTAGAGAATAACTTGCTGGTAGAGAATGAATGGGGTTTGTTCTTAAAGTCCAGTATCTTAGAGAGACAAAAATCCATGTGAAAAGCAATTGACACGGAGAAAAGCCACCTGCTATCTTGCTGTGTATGTGCGTCCTGCCTCTTAAATCATGTTTGGTTAAACTTGTGCATACAATTTAGTGTTTATATACTTATTATTTTTCTTTTGAAAAATAGTAATTTTTTTCTAGTTTCTAAGTCCTTTAGGATCAGAACTTTCCACTGCAAAGGAAATTTGAGATTATAGCAGATATGGTTTCCTTTGTGTTTAATCAACATCCAGAGGTCTGAAATATTTGGAATCAATTTAAATGACTACTCTATCAAGCACTGTTCTGGGTGCTGTGAATATATTAGTGGATAAAAATAGGGGAAAAAATCCTGCTGCCATGGCCTTACATTCTAGTGGAGAGAAGCTAATAATTGAAAATGAGTACATAAATGAATATAGTGATACATTCTGTGGCTAAAACAAAGGGGAATATAAATACTAAGATCTCACTCTCTGGATAATATTTGTGCTGAGACCTAAAGTAAATAAGGAACTGAACCATGCAGATAGGGTCAGGCAAATGGCCTTAAGAAGAGCAGTCTTGGAGTGTTAGAGGATCAGCAGGGAGGAGGCCAGTGTGGCTGGAGCAGATGTACAAGGGAGAGCAGTAGGAATTGATATTACAATGTAGCAAGGGCCCAAACTGGGAGCCTGGCACACCATGTAAGGGTTTGGCTAACTATGAGCAGGATGGAAATCATTAAAGAGGGACCAGGGCGTGTTGTCACATAGGAACTTTTTGAAATAACTCAGGCAAGAAATCACAGTGCCTTGGTTCCTGGTACTTGGACATGGAAGTGGTGAGAAGTGTGAGTAATGCCAGTGGAGAAGATGTAGAGTACAAGAAATAAAGTGGCGTTCAAGATGACTTGTTTAATGTTTTTTTTTTTTTTTTTTTTTTTCACTCTTTTCTCCACTAGAAGGTAAGTTTTATGAGTTCAAGGACCTTGTTTGCTATTGTCACAACAGTGCTTGGCAGAGGGTCTTACACTAAATAAATGGTTGAATTAATTAATAAATAATAAGCACAGTAGTATAAGAAAATCATACTCTAAAGGATCTACACCATTGCACTCAATAGCAAATTCATGTTGTGAAGGGAAATGGGCATTAATTTACTGGGGAGAGTTAAATATACTCACTTGAATTTTACCTCACTGGGCATTTAAAAATTTTTAATTTGTACATTTTTTCATTCACAAGTTCGTAAGAGTTCTAAAGGTACGGTATATGTGCCAAGGTTTATGTTTATGTAGATTTCAATATACAAGAAAAATTATATGTCAAGGTAAAGTTTATAGGCATTTTTCTCCTTCTAAAAATGTCCACACATTTCCAAAGTGTGAGAAATATTGTTATAAATCATTTCAGTATTTGAAGTCTGAAAATTCACCCCAAAGGAGGATAAGAAACAAGACATTGATCCATTCGGGAAATATTTGTGGAGCACGCACAATGTGAACAGTACTGCTCTAGCACCATGGGGCACTTCTCATGGGTCCTGCCGCAAAGAGCTGGCCACCTAGAAAAGAGAGCAAGGCAGATGCTAAAATAACCATAGTTACAAGGAGCAGTTCATGAAAGCCAACAGTTGAAGGCAGAGCCGTTAGATGGCTATTTAGAGAAGGGAGAGATTACTTTCAGCTGATGGAGGGATTAGTTATTGCCCAGGCTGAGTCTTTAGGATGGGGAGATTTAGAGGAACTAGAGTTACGTGGGGAGGAGAAGTGGTCCAGGTGACATGGTCTGATAAGGAGGAACAGTGTGAAGAAAAGCACAGAACCCATATTTCTCAGCTTCTAGGAGTTTTTCTCTCTGTTGTTGCAGCTTTTTTCTGTATGGGTGGCTTTTTATTCCTCTGTTTATAAAGGACTCCAATAAGAGGATTAAGACCTGCCCTCGGTCACACAATCTAATCAAAAGCTCTTAAGTGAAGTGATTTAATCAAAAGGTCATGTTTCCAATAGGGTTACCTACACAGGAATGGATTAGTTTTATGAACAGGATTTTCTGAGGTCCACGAAAGCTTCAAACTGCCACAAAAGGGATGCTTGTGACATATGATGGAGTGAAAATTAGTAGAATTTGGAATGATTGTCTATACAAATTATGTGAGCAGTCAAGAGTCAAAGGTGATTTTCAAATATTAAGCCTGAATAGTGGTGTGACAGTTTGAAATTATTTTATGAATCCCAAAAAGATTGTTTTTAAACTAAACTATTCTTGCGGGTGTGATCCCCATTAATGTGTTAAACTTGGTTGAGGGTTCTTTGATTAGATTACATGATAAAATCACTTTAGGGCTTTTGGTTGGACTATATCAGTGAGGTATGACTCAGTTGAGTCTCCTCCTTCTTGCTGGGTCTGATATAAACAGAGGCACAGAGAGACAGAGACAGAGGGAAAAGGGGAGCCATCGTATTATATTGGTGCTGCCATTATGAGAGAGAGAGGACTACAGGAAAACAGAAGCTCTGGAGAGCTTCAAAGAGCTGAGGCCCAGGGAGAGATAAGTCAATGCCTAATAGCTTGCAGGTGAATTCGGGAAGAGAGCACAGCAACAGAGGCTAGGAGAGGAAGCCCAGAAAGAGACTAGCCCTATGCCTGATAGCTGACAGCTGAGCTCCAGAAGCTAGGCTCTGAGAGTTGATGAGCCTGGAGAGGGGAAGGCAGAGATCTTGGCAGAGATTAGTGGCCTTCTTGCTTCACCATGTGGAAGCTGACTTGGGTGAGAAAACATCTCTGATGGTGCCTTGGTTTGGCTATATTACAGCTCTGGAAATGTAAACTATTACTCCAAATAAATTCCCTTTATAAAAAACAGCCCATTTTTGGTACTTTGCATCAGCAGCCCTTTGGCAAATGAAAACAAGTGGAATAGTGTTGTATTTCACAGGAATGAGGAACCCCAGAGGAAGAGGTAGTTTAGGAGGCAAGATTCTGAATATAATTTAGGATACACTGCATTGGAGTTAAGAGGTTGCCCGATAAAGATACAGCAATTACTGGACTATTTGGGATAATGTATCAAGATAATTGGTTTTATGTTTAGTTATATATAGATATTTTCTTATCACTTAACAAACTTTTGATTTTGTGTAAACTTTAAGTTTCCATTGATTCACTACTGGGGATTGTGTATGTGGAGCAGGTTTGTCAAGAATTACAAAATTGATGCAGGAAAGCCTAGTTCCCTTTCAAAATTTCTCAAAGTGGCAGAAACACATTTTTTTTTAACTTTACTTTGTACATTTAATAATTGAAAATATAAACAATTAAAAACTAAAAAGTAAACACATGAATAAATGCATATATTTCTCAATTACATGTACTGGATACATATAATTTTTTTTTAATCAGACATTATGTTACACAATATATTTGGTTCATAGTAACACAATCATACAGTATTTGTCCTTTTATGTCAGGCTTGCTTCGCTCAACATAATGTCCTCCAGGTTCATCCATTTTGTCATATGCTTTATGACTTCATTTCTTCTTACAGCTGCATAATATTCCATCATGTGAATAGACCACAGTTTATTTATCCATTCGTCTGTTGATGGACACCTGGATTGCTTCCAACTTTCAGTAATCGTGAATAATGTTGCTGTGAACATTGGTGTGCAGATGTCTGTTCGTGTCACTACTCTCAGTTCTTCTGGGTATATACCCAGTAGTGGTTTTGTCAGGTCATGTGGCAAGTCTATGTTAAACTTCTTTAGGAACTGCCAAACAGTCCTCCACAGTGGCTGTACCATTCTTCATTCCTACCAACAGTGAATAAGTGTTGCTATCTCTCCACATCCTCTCCAACACTTGTAGTTCTCTGTCTTTTTAATAGTGGCCATTCTGATAGGTGTGAAATGATATCTCATCGTAGTTTTGATTTGCATTTCCCTAATCATGAGTGATGTTGAGCATTTCTTCATGTGTTTTTTTTTTCTTTCTTTCTTTTTTTCTTTTTGCCATTTGTATTTCTTTTTTGGACGAATGTCTATTCAAGTCTTTTGACCATTTTTAAATTGGGTCATTTGTCTTTTTACTATTGAGTTGTAACATCTCTTTATATATCCTGGATATTAAAACCTTATTGGATATGTGATTTCGAAATATTTTTTCCCATTGAGTTGGCTGCTTTTTTACTCTTTTGACAAAGTCCTCTGAGGTGCAAAAGTGTTTAATTTTGAGGAGGTCCCATTTATCTATTTTTTCTTTTGTTGCATGTGCTTTGGGTGTAAGGTCCAAGAAACAACCACCTACTATAAGGTCTTACATTTTCTTGTAGATTTATGGTCCTGGCTTTTATATGTAGATCTTTTATCCATTTTGAGTTGATTCTTGTATAGGTGGTGAGATAGGAGTCCTCTTTCATTCTTTTGGTAATAGATATCCAGTTCTCCCAAAACCATTTGTTGAAGAGACTGTTTTGTCCCGTTAACATGGACTTGGTAGGTTTGTCAAAAACCAGTTGACTGTAGAGTTGAGGGTTTATTTCTGGGTTCTCAATTCTATTCCACTGATCAATGTGTCTATCTTTATGCCAGTAGTATGCTGTTTTGACCACTGTAGTTTTGTAATATGTTTCAAGATCAGGCAGTGAAATTCCTCCCACGTCACTCTTCTTTTTTAGAATGCTTTTGGCTATTTGGGTGCACTTACCCTTCCAAATGAATTTGGTAATTGCCTTCTCTAATTCTGTAAAGTAAGCTGTTGGGATTTTGACTGGTATTGCATTCAGTCTATAAATCAGTTTAGGTAAGATTGACATATTCACAGTATTTATTCTTCCAATCCATGAACATGGAATATCTTTCCATTTTTTCAAGTCTTTTAAAATTTCTTTTAGCATTGTTTTGTAGTTTTCTGCATATAAGTCCTGTACTTCTTTGGTTAAATTAATTCCTAGGTATTTGAGTCTTTTGTTGCTATTGAAAATGGAATTTTCCCCCTGATTTCCTCCTCAGATTGTTCAGTACTAGTGTACAAAAACATTACTGATTTTTGCATGTTGATCTTGTATCCTGCCACTTTGCTGAACTAATTTATTAGTTCAAGTAGCTTTGTCATGGATTCTTCAGGATTTTCTAAGTACAGGATCATGTCATCTGCAAACAATGAGAGTTTTACTTCCTCTTTTCCTATCTGGATGACCTTGATTTTTTTTCTTGTCTAATTGCCCTAGCTAGAACTTCTAGTATGATATTGAATAACAGTGGTGACAGTGGGCATCCTTGTCTTGTTCCCGATCCTAGAGGGAATGCTTTTAACCATTCCCCATTGAATATGATGTTGGCTGTGGGATTTTCATATATGCCTTTTATCATATTGAGGAATTTTCCTTCTATTCCTATTTTTTGAAGTGTTTTTTAATCAAAAAAGGATGCTAGATTTTGTCAAATGCCTTTTCTGCATCAATTGAGATGGTCATGTGGTTTTTTTCCTTCAATTTGTTAATGTGGTATATTATGTTGATTGATTTTCTTATGTTGAACCAGCCTTGCACACCAGGAATAAAACCCACTGGGTTGTAATGTATAAGTCTTTTGATATGCTGTTGGATTCAATTTGCAAGTATTTTGTTGCGAATTTTTGCACCTATGTTCATTAGAGAGATTGGCCTGTAATTTTCTTTTCTTGTTGTATCTTTATCTGGCTTTGGTATTAGGGTGATGTTGGCTTCATAAAATGTGAAACACATTACTTTGAAGACATTTATAAGGCCTGGCAGATAACAGGAGGGAGAATGGGTGTTTAAAGTCACTATTTCTGTGAGCTACTGATTGAAGACGGAAGACTATGTTAACAAGAGCAACTAGAAACATTACAGCCTAGTCTAGAGCAGAAGCCACATTTCTTTATCCCCCACCTTCTTCTTCTAAACATCTGCCAATTTCCAATATTATCAGAATCTCTGTCCCTGGCTCACCAATAAAGGAAGAGATTATCTTCACATCTATATTTGGAACTTTCTTCCCGCCTGCCCTTAGGTCACTGCCTGTCTTCACATTGTTCCTAAATTAAATCATATTTTACTTTCCTCAAGAAGGAATATTGCCTTCATTTTTGAAGAAGTTTTAGATCACAAAAGGGTTACAACTGCGACAGGGGAAGATCATTGGTGCAGGGTGTCAGTGATGGGGGATACATGGGAGGAGGTTCACCTGGGGCACACATATAAGGCATATGAAAGAGTTCAAGAGTTCATGAGGCATTTTCACAGTGGGTGTAGATCCACACAATAACCAAAAGAATATCCAATTCCTATCCTGGGGAGTTCTGCCACATTCTCTGACGGGCAGCAAGAATCCCCCGAGTACAGGGGCAGTGACTAGTGAAGGAGGATGGACCATTGACGGGCCCTTAATATTGATGACTGTACTTATGAATCTTTTCTTTTGAAATTGAAATTTAGCCTAGTATATATATAGGATGCCTAAGAGTTACCTCCTGGGAGTCTCCTTGTTGCTCAAACATGGCCTCTCTCTAAGACAAACTCACCAAATAAATGCATTACCTTCCCCTCAGGTTGGGATATGATTCCTGGGGATGAGCCTCCCTGGTACCAAGGGATTACTACCAAGCACCAACTAACAATGTACCTGGAAAAGTCCCTTGACTAAAAGGGGGAAAAGGTAAAGACAAATGAGTTTATATGGCTAAGAGACTTCAAAGTGAGTCTGGAGGTCATTCCAGAGATTACAAGCATGCATCTCTCAGCAGGATCTCATTGACTGCCATAGTAAATATTACCTTAAATAGCAGGGCTCCTGAGAGCTCTGGAGACATCCAGATGCTATAGGCAGGGCAGTAATATCAGGAATTGTGCATCCTGCCTGTAGGCCCTACTTTGGAATTTATGCTCCCCAGTGTGACAGAGCTGGATTCAGTTCTTGTTTGCCTACACATCGTTCTTCTGCCCCTTCTAGTTGAACCTACAGTTAGTACTAGAGTTGATAGGTGTATGTCCAAGAGTCTTAAATCTTTGGGCTGTCCATGTGCCAGCAGGGCCCTGAATCTCAACAGAGTTGCAACACCTACTCTCCAGTTCATTAGACTCACCCAGGGCAACTAACAAGAAGATGATGATGGACAACGACCATCCCAAGGAACAGAGTAAGTCTGTAACTGCAAGCAAGATAGTCCCATCCATTTGTTCCATGGGATCTAAGCCCCCTCTCAATAAGAGGCAGAGTGGACATCACCATCCCAGAATTCTCAGAATTGGGGAATGAACGATGGACTAGAGTAGACTTACTCTTATTCTACTATAGACTTATTCTTATTGTAGCAATGGAAGAGCTTTTATCATATATGTGGAGGCAGTGGCCACCAGAGGTTCTGAGGGGTGGTAGAGGAAATATAGGTGTAATATGGGTCATTCTGGGGACTTTGGAATTGTCCTGAATGACATTGCAATGACAGATAAAGGCCATTATACATCTTGTCATAACCACTTACAAAATTGTACAGGAGAAAGTGTAAACTACAATGTAAATTATAATCCATGCTTAGTGGCAATGCTCCAATATGTGTTCATCAATTGTAACAAATGTACCACACTAATATTGTTTTTTATGTGGGAAAATGTGGGAGGGGTAGGGAGTGGGGCAGATGGGAACCCCCTATATTTTTTATGTAACATTTATGTAATCTAAGTATCTTTAAAAAAATTTTTTTTAAGTATAGTACAAAAAAAAAAAAAATGAGGGAATGACTTCATTTATCCATCCCCTGTAAAGGTCTTATTCCAGGCAGGAACATTATTTTGATAGTTAATGAAATAAAAAGTCTTTTCAGAGTCTTGGAGCTAAAAGAAGAATGTGGGAGCAGGTGAAAACTGTCTGGGTACCTGGGATAAAGGATGAAACAGAAGAGAGCTAAGGGGAAAAATATAAGAAAGTCAGATACTGTGTGGAGATAGTGCATCAACTCTTGGGTGGTAGCATGGGCCTCTCTTCTCTTGCCAGCCTTCCTATATAAGTCTGTGCTCCTGAGTCAGAGGAACAGAGGAAGCGTATTTCTTATGAATTTTGATTTTATTTTCACATGTCCCCTTGGTATTTGTTTTAGGGTTCTCCAGGGAGGCAAAACCTACAGGAGATATGTATATATATATTTATACATAGATGCGCATATATATACACACATATTTTGCACACATATAAACATATATGTGTGTTTCGTAAATATGTAAATATTATGAGCCTTCTGACCATGGGGATTAGTAAGTCTGAATTCCACATGGGAGGATGCAAGTTGGGAACTCCAGTGAAGGTTTTTATTCCCCCAGGAGAAGCTGGCCAACTGAAGGGGAGAGAGAAAATATTTTTTCTGGCTACTGAAATCATCAGTTCTCCCGTTAAGGCCTTCAACTGATTGGGTCAGACTTCTCGCATTGCTGAAGGCAATCTCTTTTGTTGTTGATTATAGATATAATCAGTCATAGATACATTCAATAGTCTTAGGATTTAAATCCATGATTTATCCTTACAGTAACAATCAGGCCGGTGCTTGCTTGACCAAATAACTGGACACCATAACCTAGCCATGTTGACACATGAAATTATCTACCATCATATTTAATAGTCTTCTTGACTATTCCAGTTTATCTCAACTATTCTAAGTATAAATAAGAAAGGACCATCAAAGGACAAAACTCACACAAGGAAGTTCTCAAATGTTCTCTTCCTTCCTCATATGAAAGAGGACTTGGGCTTAGTTCCCTTAGTGTCTTCCCCTCTTGGCACTCCCCTCTCTGCCCTCCAGTGATGCTGTCCCACCAGACAACTTTTTTTTTTTTTTCAATGGAGAATCTGGAGGAAAAGGAAGGAGAAGAAGAACATGGGACACAACTGGAGATGAATCATCTGAGAGAAATGTGGAAGCAAATGAAATGCACACACTTATGATTGAGACATCAAATAGAAGTTCAAGAAAAGCAATGGAAGAATTCTTGGTGACTTGAATTTTCTTTTTGGTTGAGTTTCTGTGATCATTCCACCCAGTGATCAGGCCACCTGGGTCATAGCTTTAAGCACTATAGAGTTTGCATCAAACTGGAGCTAGAAATTAAAATCAGTGCTCCCCTAAAGACCAGTGGGATGCTTATTGTGCACCAATAATTGGTGAGAGAACACCAACAAAAAGACAAAAATCAGGTATCTGGAGATGAGACTGATGGGTGAGCGCTTCTCCGCTCCACCACACTTGCAGATGTTCCCTTCCAAATTCAGTCTAGTGGTTCTATGAATTGCTGTAATGCTTGGCATGACTTTCCTTTTGAGTCTGTAAACTGTTATGCTTTGTGTTTGAAAGCAGATCAACAAGACATTTTTATGTTACAGAAGTACTGCTTTCCCTAAACCACTTGAGTATAAGCAACCTTGCACAGTGACCAAATTATCCTGATTTATGTAACTGTAGTAACCTATGCTGGATATTGTGCTCACAGCAAAAAAACTGAACGCTTTCTTCTTTGTTTCCAGAACACTGGTACAAAACATAAACAATTCAAAGGTTGAATTTTACATTCTCAGAGGAAGCCTGTGTATTTTTTCAAAAGGAACAATCTTTTATATGTACAGATTTTTTCTGAGAAGCAAAGTCAGTCTGTATTGTTTTCTTCTCCAATCTGAAAATATTTCAGGATTCATAATAATCATGATGCCTAACATAGCACTTTATCATTTATAAAATCTTTCACATTTGTTTTCCTGTATGCTCCTCATGTCAACCCTGTCAGATAGAATTTATTATCCCCACAATTACAGTAAGGAAAACCTGAATGCGGGACTGGAATTGACTTGGCAGAAGTCTCCCAAAGACAGTCTGAGTTGGGTGATGGCCAAGGCTTTTGCCTCTAGGTCTTCCTTGCTTTCAGCTTTATCACACCTGTCTGTACAGAACACAGCTGTTTGTTTATTTATTTGATTTTTGTATTTAGTTAACTAAATGTAATTTCCATTTCAAGCCTTCATTCTGCTAAAGGATGGAGACTTAATCTCAGTCATTTTAGGCATCTCCCTCCACCAGGGATTGTGCTTAACTTCTACAGGGCTTGGGTGGAGCTGAAGGTGTTGGCGGGACTTGTGTTTCTGAGGGCATCTGGCACTTGATGTCACCGGCCACTAGTCTGTCCATTGTCCCATTGGTCCTCAGTCCACACAGGCTGCTGCAGTGTAGTCCCTCGATACCACCTGTGACCCTTCAGCTCATTGGCTTTCTCGGCCACTTTGGGATCACTTAGCACTCAGCCATTACTCAGGCTTCAGATTGATCATTCAGCCCAGTGCCTATACATAAATTTATTGTTTGGTTGGTTGAAATGGTAACCAACCTAGAAATACAAAAATGTCACCCAAGCCTGGGAGACTTTAAACGTGCAAAGTAGTTTGGACATTTTTGACCTCTTCATAACAACTGTCTTAAAACACAAATATTATCTCAAATATGACAGGGGGCCACTCACAACCTTTTCCTCCACTTGAGGAAGGTCAACATAAGAGAGGCCCGTCACCTTTTGTATTTCCTGCAGCACCCACTGTTGCTGGTCACGGCAGAGAGAATGGGTTTGGTGGACTAGAGCTCAGGATCTGATACTACCACAAGCTGTGTTTCCCAAGGAGAGGCACATAAGCTCTCTCAGACTCAGTTTCTGATCTGAGAAATGGAGAAAATCACATCTATCCTGTGTGTTCACAGGAATATTGTATAGGATACATTGGATGAACTAGAGAGTATGCATGAGATTTGTTTGAATTTAAATGTATTGTCCATAGATGAGGCATTATCATTTAGTATGAAATGCATTCTGGGTGACTAGATGCTTCATCATCAATTTTTTTTTAAGAGATACCAGGGATTAAACCCAGGACCTCGTACATGGCAAGCAGGCACTCAACCACTGAGCTACATCTACTTCCCTCATCATCATTTTAATGTAGGTAGAGAGATTCCTTTAATAATCTATAAAATAGACCATGGATAGAACTAGTTACCTTTATTTTATTTATTTTATTTTTTTAATTTATTTACTTTTTATCCATTTCAACACCCCCCCACACCCCCCACCCCATGTTTTGCTGTTTTTGTGTGTATGTGTCCATTTGTTGGGCAATTCTCTGTGCCTGTTTCCTGCCCTCTCCTCTCATTTTCTGTCTTCACCAGGATTCGATCCTGGGAACCTCCCATGTGGGAGAGAGGCATTATGCCACCTGCACCACCCCAGTTCCTGGTGTTTTGGTGTGTCTCATCTTAGCTCCACCCTGCCTCTCCCTCCTGTGACATCATCACCTTGCTGCATGGTTTGGCGGGGCCTAAGGGCTCACCCGCTCGTGGGGCCTGACGACACACATGCGCAACTTCTATATTTTTCTTTATTTTACCGGGAGGTGCCGGGGATTGAACCCAGGTCCTTCCATATGGAAAACAGACGCCCAACCATTTGAGCCACATCTGCCCTGGTTACTTTTAAATAACATAAAATTTCCTTTTTTAAAAAACTCAAATGAGAAAACTGTGTCACTGGGTCTTTATGAGTTTTAAAGACACAAAATCAAGATGTGTAATCAGTGTAATAATTAACTTTGAATGAAAATAGAAAGATGAATATTGTCTATAAAATTGGAGTTAAATAAGAGAACCCTCTCATATAATTTAATTTTACTAAACCAGAATGCATTTTTAAGTGCCCACCAACTGTCTGATATTGAATGACAAAATTCAGTAACTATCTAATTAGGTTTGTTTTTCTAAAGCAGAAGGTTTGGGCATTTTTTTCAATAAAAATTAAATGAAAGCTGCAGAGGACAGCTATAATGGCACATTCTCACTTCTGATAAGTGTGAGGTGCTATGATTCTCGAGTGAATCACATGATAACTTCTTTGCCTCACTAAGAAATCTGTGAGAAAGAGAGAGAACAGAGAGGCTGAATTAGCACTACAGAGAGTAATACACAGACTAGCCATAAAGTAATCAACGGAGACTTTTCTTGATAGAATAAAAGACTACAGAGGTTACAGGAAATTATTTGCAATAAGAATATGTAAAGAGTATTCAACTGAATTTTATTTCCTGTATGGTTTTAGGTCTAGGGGTACCTCTACACTGAAAACAACATATAAATTGGATATAAAGTCAAGTAAATGGATCTGCTGATAAGACCAAGAAGTGATATGGCATGGAGTGATGGAATCAATATAACTTTTTTTTCCCTGCCATGTCAAACAACAACTCTTGGCTCCTGCATTTGGCCACCATATATAACAAAGCAAGGATGAATAATAACTGTGGGAAATAGTGGCACATTTAGGTACAGTATCCTCCCTGGCACAATTTTGTGCTGGTCAGACATCTCTAGTGGTCAATTATAGGATCAGTATCATTGTGTTGAAAAGTTTAACCGATGAAAGAATTTGATGAATATAGAACTACTTATCATAGATATAGGTTATACAAAGCTGGAAACAATAGCTAATAAATTAAGTGGCGGATAATATATAGAATAAAGTTGACAGTGTAGAATTGCAATTTGAAACAAACAGTAAAATTGGATAGTTGGAAAAAATATAGCCTTCCACTAAAGCCTAAACAAACCAATGACATAAAATAAGATGGGGAAGACTGGTTTGACTACAGTTTGGTAGAAAACACTTTGATGACATTCTTGGCCTTTTATCCTATGATCTATCTGACTCGGCGATAATCATTAATCCATGCTTCAAAATTGGGTGCAGGTAATCTATGAATGTGTAAGCATTGAAGAGTAATTCTTTTTTTATAAATTGTTAAGAATAATAATTTATTGATTTTAGGAAGGTCTTTTTTATAATTAATTTTTTATTTTTAAAAAAGCTTTAGATTAAACATTACATAAAAAGAATAAGGGATTCCCATATGCCCCACTCCCTCCCCCTCCCACACTTTCCCACATTAACAACATCCTTCATTAGTGTGGTACATTTGTTACAATTAGTGAACACATATTGAAGCTTGCTATTAACCATGGACTACAGTTTACATCATGTTTTACACTGTCCCACACAATATTGTAAGTTATGACAAACTATACAATGGCCTGTATCCATCACTGCAATGCCATGCAGGACAAATCCAATGCCCCAGAAATGCCCCCATATTACATCTATTCTTTGCTCTCCCATCCCTCAGAACCTCTGGTGGCCACTGCATTTACATCAATGATAAGAGTTCTTCTATTGCTAGAATAATAAGTCTATTGTAGAATTATAATAAGTCTACTTTAGTCCATTGTTCATTCCCCAATGTTTAAGATTTTGGGATGATGATGCCCACTCTGTTTCTAAGAGGGGCTTAGATCCCATGGAGCAGATGATGGAACTATTTTGCTTGCAGTTGCAGACACTCTGTTCCTTGGGATGGGCATTATCCATCATCGTCTTCTTGTTAGTTGTCCTGTGTGAGTCCAATGAACTGGAGAGTAGGTATTGCAACTCAGCTGAAATTCAGGGCTCAAGTGGCACATGGACGGACCAAAGATTTGAGTCTTTTGGACATATATTTGCCAAAGTATAGTGCTAATTATGGGTTCAAATAAAAGGGGCAGAAGAGCCATGTGTAGAGAATCTATAAATGAGTCTAACTCTGTTACACTGGAGAGCATAAATTCCAAAGTAAGGTCCACTGACAGGGTGCAGAATTTCTGAGTTGTTTGCCTGGTTTATAGTTTCTGGATATCTCTAGAGTCCTCAGGAACCCCGTTATTTGAGACACTGTTTACTGTGGCAGTCAATGAGATCCTGTTGAGACTTGCATAAGTGTAACCTCTGGAATGATCTCCTGACTCACTTTGAAATCTCTTAACCATAAAAACTCATTTGTATTTACCATTTCCCCCTTTTGGTCAAGGTCCTTCTCCAGATGCATTGCTAGTTGGTGCTTAGTAATAGTCCCTCGGTGCTAGGGAGGCTCATCTCTTGGAGTCATGTCCCATGCCAGGGGGTGGGGTGGGGGGGAAGGTAGTGCATTTATATGCTGAGTTTGGCTAAGAGAGAGGCCATACTTGAGCAACAAAGAGACTTTTAAGAAGTAACTCTTAGGCAACCTATAATACTAGGCTAAGTTTCAATTAAATTCTCTAATCCAGGCTGTTGCAAGGCAGCAATTAAGGATAAGTGTAGCTATTCTACAAAGCCAAATTTTTCATAAATGCACTGTTCCAATGCTCAGGTTCATAGAAGCCAGGTTTGAGTAGCAGCAAACCCATTGTACTCCACATTTAAGCAAGATGTTCCAGCATAGCTTGTATCTTTAACAAGTTTCCATTCATGTGACTTTTGTGTTTCTCTCTCTCAATTTGTCCACAGTCACATGGGCAAAGAAAACTATTGTTTTCCCTCAAACTCAGATAAACATTTAATATGAAATGACTTATAAGTGTCAATATAGTCAAGAATATTGTTTTAGTCTGCCAAACCTGCCAGTGCAAAAATAGAAGAAATTTGTTGGCTTTTATTATGGGGATTTATTTGGGTAAAAGCTTACAGTTCCAGGGCTGCAAAAATGTCCAAATCAAGGCATCATCAGAGATGCTTTTTCACCAAAGGTCAGCTGCTGGTCAGATCCTGGACTCCTGCCATGTGGCAAAGCAACGTGGCAGGTTCTACTTGCTTTCAGACTGTGCCACTGATTCCAGCCTCTGGCCTCTCTCTCAGCCTCTCAGGGTTTCTCTGTCTTCTTGAAGTCCTCTCTTACATGGTGGGTTCAAAATGGTGGCTTTCTCTGTGTATTTCTGTATTCATTTCTCAGTTTATATAAGACCCCAGCAAGAGGGCAGAAACCCAACCTGGGTCACACCTCATTGACCTAGCCCAATCAAAAGGCCTATACTCACAGGAATAGATTAGTTCTAAGAACATGATCTTCTGGGATTCACAAAAGAATTTCAAACAGTCACAAATATAGATTTATAGGCAGGGAATAATGATGATATTCACATAGGCTAAGAATTCCGTATTAGAAGAGGGATTCATCTGTGGAGCCTCAGAGAGAAACAGATTTTTATTAAATATACAGAGAAAGATTTCTAACAAAGTGGCAGCAAAGTAATTCATTCATTCATTTATTCAAGAATCATCCAAGTTCCAAGCACAGTGCAATGTGCTGAAAATCAAGCAGTGTACATGGCTAGTAAGATTCCTTTCCCTGGTGGGGTCTACTATTCAGTGGGAATGACAAACAGGCAATTAAAACTCAGTGTGATCAGCACCATCACTGCAAATGTACAAGGATGTTATTGGAAATCATAGAACAGGGGGCCTAACCCAGTCTAGGGTGTATGAGAAGGATCCCCAGAGCAAGCAATATTAAGTTGACAACTGAAAATAGCTGGGACAATTGATCCAGGTGCTGGGTGGAGGAATAAAAAAGTTCTCCAGGCAGGAGGAACAAAATGTGGAAAAGGGAAGAGCAAAGATGTAAGGAGCTGGACTTTATCCTAGAGACAATGGGAAATCACTGAAAGTAGAAGTGTATCAAGGTCTAATGTGTCACTCAAAAAATCACACTGTTGTATGAAGAATAGAAGGTGACAAGTAGAGAGTGATACAAACTGAGGGCACAGAGATGGAGAGAGGTGGAGACATGTGGGACATATTTAGGAGATGGAATGAACGCCTCGGGATAGGATATCGTGAGCTCCCATCACTTGAAAGGTTTGAGAAGATGCTGCATGGCCATGCAGTTGTCAAGGGATTATATAAAAGCTTCATATATTTACTAGATATAAATAGTGGTCTCTAAGGGTACCTCTACCTCTGGATTCCTTCACTACAAGCCAAAGTGTTGAGAATTAGGTAAAGGTCACTACCAATGAAATCGGAAGTGTTTGGTAATGTTCAACCAAATGAAGCATAAGGCAGGCATGTTCTATCCATCTAGCTATCCTGATGTGGAGGAGACAAAGACTGAGTTATGTGTGACAGGATGAATATTTTGATATCTCTTTTCAAAAGGATGCCATGACTTGAAATTTAACATTCTCAAGACAATATTCAGAGGCAGGATTGGTATTATCAGGGGTCATTAGAGATAAGTGGAAACATGCTATCTAAATTATGATTGGTGGTTTCACTGTGTCCTCATATTTTTTATAATGTGTCCTTTATATTTTAAAAACATGTTAACTGATATCTGCATATGGTAAATCATATTTAACCAAAAGATTTACAGTGAAAACCAGTAGTCTCCTATCCACTGTTTCCACACCTAGAGGTATTCACTTTTAGGTCTTTAAGCTATTTCATTTCTGATATTTACCTCTTAATATATTTATTCTGCTCTTTATTTATCTCTTTGAGAACTTATCTATTCACTTCTGTTATAATGGAAAGGAATTTAAACTTATTTTACTTTCCACAGCTTTAATTTCTTCCTCTGTAAAAGACAAGAAAACAGTGAGCTTTCAACCGCTACATCACCATGAGCCTTGGATGAGATCATCTGAGAGTCCTGAGACCGGACAATCTCCAATCTCCTTTCATCATAGAACCATCCTCCATTCTCCCTTTAGTTACAGAAACCCACCAGGTTTTAGCAGGGTACAGGCTTCTGAGGACAGAACTCATTTGCCTCTAGGAGGGTGGGTGCCTAATTTTTCACCAATGGAATATGAATAGAAATGAGAGCCACATCCTTAAAAGGAAATATTATCTCTCCGATTCTTCCCTTTATTCCCGAAAGCTGGAAAGCATATATACTGAAGTGAACCAGACAGCTTCGATCGAGAACAAAGATAACACCTTAAAACACAGCAATGGATAGAAGAATCCAGAATCCCTGGACGATCTGGTGTGACAAAGTGGTCCTCACCATTTCTACATCGGATGTTCACCACTGATTTGGGTAACTAGATGGAGAAAACACAGCTGCATATCTCTGTCATGAACTTCTATATATCTAGACAGGTAGGTGAGAGAAATTTTTATAGTCAAGTTTATATCTTCTTCAAACCACTATATTTCAAAGTATCTTTATTGCACTACCTTTGCCTGTACACTAATCATTGCCAGCATTTTGTTAGTTTCAAGATCTAGATAATTTTCAGTTATAATGATTTGGCTTATTCACCTATCATCATTCACAACTGCTCTGCTCGTTCACAGTGGAATACCAAGTTCTCATCCCAACTAAAAATTAGAGCAAGCCAGCCATGCAAATTAGCACAGAACTAGCAATTTACTAAACAGATCCCTTGTGGTTTTAAGGACTTAATATGGCTAATAAAACTACCTAAGCAAGTCCGCTCAAAGCTTAAGTCCTGGAAGGATTTGGCTCATTATAAACCAGTACTTTGAGGTTTTAAAATTTCAATAGTATTTTTAAAACTTTGAGCTATTTGGGTGAGAACCACTAAGAAATTAAAAGATTATTAGTTGTTCAATTTAACAGACATAAATTAATTGAGTAACCTACACATATATGTCATTGACTTAGTACGCCTCTACTGCCTAGGAGTGGAAGCAGGTCTCCTCAGGGGCTAGATTAGGAAACAGAGGCTCTTTGAAAATAGTTGGCTGCTAAGTCTTGGCGTGGCTAAGAGGCTATGTAGAACATAGAGAGTAATGGCATTTAAACAGGTACTTGGGAATATACATTCTCCATCACCGTCCTTGAACCAAAGGGAAGACTTAGGCGGAGAACCCCAGAACACCAGCTGGTGGAAACTTTGAAGTTCTCACAGAAATTCCTAAAACTGAAATGACTTCTTTGTATTTTATTAATCTGCCTTATATATATGCGCATGTGTGTATGTATATATATATATAAATAATATATATATAAATTATATATATATATATATATATACAAGCTAATCAAAACCACAATGAGATAACATTTCACATCTGTTAGAATGGCTACTATTTTTTAAAATGGAAAACAGCAAGTGCTGGAGAAGATGTTGAAAAATAGGAACATTCATTCATTGTTGGTGGGAATGTAAAGTGGTGGAGCTGTTGTGGAAGACAGTTTGGTGGTTCCTCAGAAAGTTAAGTATAGAATTACTCTATGACCTGGCAATTCCACTTGTAGATAAATATCCAAAAGAATTTAAAGCAAGGACTGTAACAGATATTTGCACACTATTCATAGTGGCCCTATTCGTGGCCCTATTCCTATTCACAATTGACAGAAGATTGAAGCAACCCACGTGTCCATCAACAGATAATGGATAAACAAAATATGGCATATGCATGCAATGGAATATTATTCAGCTATAAAAAGGAATGAAGTCCTGATAAATGCGACAAAATGGATGAAACTTGAAGACATGTTGAGTGAAATAAGCCAGCCACAAAAGGAAAATACTGGATGATTTTACTGATATGAAATAGTTTCAGCAAATTCAGAGTCAGTGAGTGTAGTGAATGGGGAGTTAATGCTTAATTGGAACTGAGTTTCAGTGTGGGTTACTGAGGTTTTGGTAATGGATGTTGGTGATGGTAACATAGCAATGTGAATGCATTTAACATCACCAAATTATATATTTGAATGTGGTTAAAAGGGGGAAATTTTAGGCTCTATATATGTTACTAGAATAAAAATAAATAGAAAGCAAAGCATAGGACTGTCCAACCCGAACAGTGAACCCTAATGTAAACTTCAGACTATAGTTAAAATTACAACTAAAATAATATTCTTGCATCAATTGTAACAAAGGTACCACACTAAAGCAATGTGTGAATAATAGAGAAAACAGTGTATGTAAAGGAAATATAGGGTAACGCTATACTTTCTGCATGATTTTTCTGTAAACCTACTTCTCTAATAACAAAAATATGACTCATTACATAAAAGGAACAGTTCACCAGAAAGTTTTAATATTTCTAAAATGATATCCATCTGATAACAAAAACTCAAAACATATGAAGCAAAACCTGACAGAATTACATGAAAAAGCTGACAAATTCATGCAGGAAAAAAAATCACTTGAACCTTTTTAGAACATTTGTTTCCATGAGGTAAGCTTCTGCTTTTCTGGAGAGCCTCGGAGGCTTTATTGCCTTCCTTAAGTCTCCGTGACATGACTAAATAAACCCGACACAGTTTTCTTCTGCACTAGTAGTTTTTCTCCAAGTAGAACAGCTTCTATTGCTCCCTAGGGGAGCAGCTAATAGAGAATGAGGTGTTGGATAGCCAGGTAGGCTTCTGAAGTAATAACAGAATTTTAGTATTTCCTTCATATACTTCCAAATTCCAATGTATTTTTCATGGCTGCTTTTGAATTTTGATTTGTATATTCTGGACTCACACAAAACCAGTTTATCTTCAAAACCTTGTAAAATTAACTTAATTATAGGTGAACATAGATTTTTTTTCCTGTGATTTTTGTGGGTTTGGCATTTTCTACAAGGATTACCCTTCATAATATATATATTACTCATCATAATATATATATTTCACAAGCTTCTACATTCCAAATAAATTGCATTGATATACATGAAGCAAAAATGAGAAATGGCCAAAGTAATGATAGTTTCTAACATACTGTTCTTAGTCTTTGATTAATAAGCAAAATAAAAATAAGCAAAAATTGACAAAAGGATCTGAATAAGTTAATCATAGGAATGAGATAGAATTAGTAATTAAATCAAGAGCCAGCTATTAAGCAACCATTAAAAACTAATGAAGAACCCTTTTCAAATAGAATCTTTTAAAAATGTTATTTAAATAATTTTGCTCCTCTGTTTAAAGCCCTCAAATGCCTTCCCATTGCTCTTAGGATAAAATCCTAAATATATCATATGATCTACAAGGAAGGTCCTATACAATATGGGCCCACATAATCCCTGGATTCTTTTTTTTTTACCCCCTTCTTTCCTGACTCTCTAAATTCTCCCTGTATTAGTTTTCATTCAGCTTTACTCAAATGCTTAAAGTTCTTTCACATTTAAAAGTCCTTATTAGACATCAGTGCCTATTACAACTTAATTTATGGTGAATTTGTATCCATATTAAATAGTATTGGGAGCCAGGGAACCTAGGATTAAACAAATCCTCCACAGATTGAAGAGATTCTCAAGGCAGAAATTTACACAGAAACGAATAACATAAAAACACAAAAGCATCATGGTACTCTTTTGCAGGTTTTGGTCCCAGTCTAATCTGAACTGTGATTAACCAAGCTAGACTATATGAACTGCATTAGGGGACTAATTGGCCTCCATATTTCCTTATCATACACTAACCAGTGCTACGGAAAGAGGGGCCGATGAGTGAAAGCACGTCAGCCAGTCTTTCCTTAGAGGTTCTCTGGGTCAGCTAAACATCTTGGACAAATGGGTAGAAGAGAAAAAGAACCAGCCACACAAGTGTGCTTACGATATAAGGCCTTCAGAACCTGCCTACTAGCAAAATGTTTCCTGTCGTTGTCCCGGATTCTAATGAATCTGAAACAGTTGCTCCTCTCTGAGGACAGGGTAAGTTGTTGGTAGTGTTATATCATTCAATAAATGCTTCTAGTAAAACAAACTAACCATTTAGAGGACATAAAGTTGGATTCTCTAGATCACACTTCACACAAGATAAATCCCACATAAATAGTTTCAAATCCTTTTAAGGCTATAAAGTGCTAGAAGAAACAGTTTTCTTGGAGTATAGGTCCATTTTCACCAACAAAGAAGGGAAAAAAAAGGCAATAGAATTTAAAACACAAAAGTTTGTACTTTTATATGGATAAATCATTCTAAACAAACTAAGAGTAGTAACTGGGCAAACAATTTACAATTTACTTAACTGACAAAGAACTGAAATAATTAAATGAATAAATAAGACCCAAGTAAATAAATGGGTAAAGGAAATGTATAAGGAATTCATAAATGTGAATTATAATTTTGGGGAAATAATTTTAATACAAAATTAAAAATACTTACAGAAATTAGTAACATTAAAATCAACAAATAAGTAAGCTAACACAGGAATAATTCACAAATTTTGTGACTATATAAGAAAACATGCATTAAAAGTAGTAAATGAAAATAATACAGATTTTCCCTAGACATTTCTTCTTTTAATAAATCAATTTTATTGATACATATTAATAAAGCATATATCTATCCAAAGTGTACAATCAATGGTATTTGCAGTAATCACATATTTGTGCATATATCATTTCAATCATTCTTTTAGAGCACTTTCATTGCTCCAATAATAATAAGAAACTTAAAACAAAAAACACACAAACTCACCTCTCAAAGTCTCTATGCTTCCCCTGCCATACATAGCTGCTATTGTTTTTCCTTCTCTCTAGTATATTTGTATTTATATTTTAGGAAAGCTAAAAATCGTAACATGGGACTGTATAAGGAAGTAAAACCTCATGTAAAACACAAGTATGGATGATACTACATATATAAGACTGTTTCTATAGACATTTCTTTTATATATTCTCTAAAAAAATTCTGGAGTCTACTACCATTTTTCCCTTTTCCTACGTTCTTTCAGCAATGACATAAAAATAAAGAGGAGAAGGGGGAGGGCAGAAAACCATGCTTGCTGAGGGTTTGGGTTGTTTCTCTGCTGCTTTGGGCAGAAACAGATCCAGAAAAGGCTGTGGTATATGACAGGATGAGGGGAAAAGAAAATTTCCTAATGTATTGTTGAAGACTTGATGAAAACCACTAGGGAACTTATTCTGTATTTTCCATTGGTTGCAGATACTGAGGTTCTTTTGACTCCTGCCTTGCTCTTGCGATGAACCATGTGGGTTACAGTCTTGCACAATTCACACATAACCATACACAGTCACATCACTGACTTTATAAACACATATTCATATAGAAGGAAGGAGGCGAGGGAAGGACAGAGGGGGAAGTGAAGGAGAGACGAAGGACCAACATTTTTTTTTTGTTATCTTTGAATGGATGTATCCTGATAGATGAGTTTTAAATATTTTCTCTCCTGTATTCTAGAAGTTGTGGATTTCTGTCATTCCCTCCTTAGAAAATATAGAAGAATAAGGAGAAAAATTAAGACTTTCTACAAAATTGGTTGCTGTATTTTTTAAACAGGATGTTTTGCCTTAATATGTTTTAAAAGGCCATTTTAAGAACACTAGAAAAATAAAGAGAATCAACTTATAGGGTTTTTAAAAACAAACTTAATACTTTAATAGAATCAATGTCTGCTCTTCAACTATTATATGGTTCACTCTTTCATTTTATCTTTTGAGTCTTTAGAATTCTGGAAAGAGTAAATTTTATATTTTTAATAAGAAAAGTAGAAAAATTTATTAAAACCTTTGAAATTACTGCAGAAAGAAGGGACATCCTGTCATCAGCAAAATTCAAACTATATCATTATGTCCTGTCTTAATCTTTTTCTGAGTCAGTACAAAACTTTTTCGCTATAACTAGATGACTTTTCATATTGTCTACAGAACTATTTTAGACTCCAACAGTCAAAAAGTGATAGCCCCATTTGTGCCTCAACGGTGCTAAAAATGCTGTTTAAGAAATCAAAATGAAACCAAAAAAATGAAATGTGTGCTAGATAAACAAATGCTATGCCAAATTTGGAAAGTTTATTATTCCATATAGATGAGCTAAAACTAATTATCCAATTCTATAGACAGCAATGCCCTTCTGGTTCCTAGTGAAAATCCTAGCTTTCTTGGCTGCTGTGTAAAAACATCACATTTCAAAAATTCATAAACAAGTTTTTCATTCATTCTAACCACATACAAGTCTAGACTAGCAGTAACATTATACAAAAACATACAAGATTTCTACACATCTATCTTGAAGATTTATTTCATGAATGCTCTGTGCAAGAAGGAATTAGTGAAAAATCAATGATGGTTCCTACATAGTGGATGTTGGGAAGACTAAAATAAAAATATTCAATGGAGTTTGGAAGCAAGAATGAAACTATGAAGAAGACATCACAAAATCTCTTAAACCTCAAGTTAATCTTGTAGGTGTGGTCGAAGTCATCCACTGTCTAAATCATTCAGAAATTTTCAGCAACGAATTCTAAATTATACATAGCACACAATCAATGTCAGGTAGAGGCATATACATAGTATTTTACATTGTTATTTGAACTAATTCTAGGAAAAGATAAGTTGACCTATGTTTCAGATACTTATGGAATCTCTTAGTAAGAAGAATATTCTACTTGGAATAGCCCATCAATTAATTATCTGAAACAGCTTGTCCAATTTGTGTTCTGCAGAAAGGGAAATATTGTATGCTTATTTCTATTTTTTATAATTAATGATGCACATTAGCATGTGAAAGGTTTTTAAATGTCTTGGGGTGGAGACATCTTTTACCACTGTTTAAACATGTTGTTTCCCATAATATATGACTATGAAAATTTTTTTCATATATAACAAACTAACATAGCCATTAATTTATATTCCAAAAACACTTTTAAAAAATTTATTTATTTTAAAGAAACTTTAGATTACATAAATGTTACATTAAAAATATAGGGGATTCCCAAAAAACACCCTTGAGGAAAATCACATCAGGGAATATGCCCTCATTCAGGTGTTAAACTGATCCTTAGGAAAATCAGGTCAGGGACTATTCACCTTCTTCAGGTGAGGATGGCATGGACTACCAGCTTCAAATTACTTAAAACCATCACAATGATTCATGTCTTAGGATTCTGTGACCAATAACCTCTAGCAGCTGTTCAAAAATAATGAATATGCATAAAAATGCAGAGCCTTAATAGTAATGCTTAAAAATATACTCCATGTGTTTTCATATATTAGAACAAAGAACATAGCAGAGGCCCTAGCATTATTTCTGGAAAGATGTCATGAAATGGTGAAAATTACCAATCTTAGACCCATGCATAAATGCGAGAAACCATTTTCAGGTAGACTTGATCTTAAAAGGGAAATGGAAACGTGGATTACACTCATGGGGTCGCTGAATCAAAACAGGGTGTCTGTAGTCTATCAGAAATGCTCTTTCCTAAGTACAACTTGGGTTCTTCCATTGGCTCTGGTCTTAATAGGAAAATGCCGATAAAATTATTTCAATAAAACGCTGTTTTAGTTTGCTTGGCTGCTGAAAGCAATATATAAGAAATGGGTTGGCTTTTATAATGGAGATTTATTAACTTACAAGTTTACAGTTTCACGGCTGAAAAATATATCCAAATCAAGGCATCATCAGGAATGCTTCCTCCCCTAAAACTGGTTGTTGGTAATCCTGGACATCCCTGTCACATGAGTGCCGGCTGGACTCTCCCTTCTTTTCCAGGTTTCATTTCTTCAGCTGCTTCTTCTGTGGCTTTCACTCTCCTTTCTCTGAATTACATTATCTTATAAAGGACTCCAGTAAGAGGATTAAAACCCACCCCGGGCCATGCCTTAACTGAAGTAACCTAATCAAGAGACCCTACTTACAATAGGATTCCACCCAACAGGAATGGATTACCTTTAAGGATATATTTTTCTGGGGTCCTTATAGCTTCAAAGTATCACAAATGCCATAGGATGAGATCATTCAATGGAGGACTTAGAGAAACAGGAAAGAGCATACAGTAACTTTATTAAAGATGGAAATTTTTTTAAGGCCCACAGGAGGAAGAAAGAAACAGAAACAATGTTTCTCCAATTGGAACTAAAGTGTGATAGTGAAAGTAAAACTCATAACTAAATTATATCACAGAATTCACTTACTTTTTCCCCCAATTGTTCGTTTGTTCTATTTTTATTCCTTACCATTTGTGGACTGTATCAGTCAAGGTTCAACCAGAGAAGCAGAATCAGTAGGTGATTTAGGTTGAGAGTTATTGCAAGGAATTGGCTTATGTAGTTGTGGGGGCTGGATAGGCGAGTCAGAAATCCACAGAGTTGGCTATCAAGAAGGACAGGTTGCAATTATTGGGCGTGACCTGTGGCTCCTGGCCACAGTGGAATTTAATTTTCATTAGAGAAGCCTCAGCTGTGCTCTTAAATCCTTTGAAGTGATTGAATCAGGCCCATCAGATTATCAAGCATAATCTTCCTTACTTAAAGTCAAACAATTGTGGACTTCCATCACATCTTTGATATATCTGTCGCTGTGATGGTATTTTGATGTTTGATTGAATAATTGGAGATTATAGCCAAACTATAAACATTAACATGAGCAGCCATAAATGGAATATAATTAGTAAATTTTTTAAAATGTAGGGACTTTAAAAATGTATGGACTCTAGATAAATTTTTACCTGCTGTGTGGACACACATGCAAATAATATGACAACATGCCATAGTCTAAAACAGGATTCTTTTAGTGACTAGGTTTGGCTTTATATAATAACAACAACAAAATAACATTGTCTTAGAAAGGATAGACGCTTATTTCTCTTTCACATAAAAGCAGCCGGGAGATATACAAGCCAGGGCTGCTGTAACAAAATACCAAAGACTTGGCGTAAACAGCGGAAATGTATTATCTCACCCTTTGGAAGCTTGAATTCCAAAATCAGGGCCATGCTTCTTTTTTTCTTTTTGTAAATAAAGTTTTATTGGACCCAGCCATACCCTTTCATTTATGTGTTGTCTGTGGCTGCTTCTGTGCTACAACATCAGAGTTAAATAGCTGTGTCAAGAGACTATGCGGTCCTCACATCTGAAATATGTACTATCTGGCCCTTTAAGAAAAGGTTTCATGCGTCTTCTTTTTTTTTTAACTTTATTTTGTACATTTAATAATTGAAAACATAAGCAATTAAAAACTAAAAAGTAAACACAGATGAATAAATATATACATTTCTCAATTAAATGTAATGGATGCATGTAAATTTTTTTGTTTTGTTTTTTTGTTTTTTTTTTGTCAATCAAACAATATATTACACAATATATTTGGTTCACAGTAACGCATTCATACAGTATTTGTCCTTTTGTGTCTGGCTTGCTTCACTCAACATAATGTCCTCCAGGTTCATCCATGTTGCCATATGCTTTATGACTTCATTTCTTCTTACAGCTGCATAATATTCCATCGTGTGAATAGACCAGTTTGTTTATCCATTCATCTGTTGATGGACACCTGGGTTGTTTCCAACTTTTGGCAATGGTGAATAATGTTGCTATGAACACTGGTGTGCAGATGTCTGTTCCTGTCACTGCTCTCAGTTCTTCTGGGTATATACCCAGTAGTGGTATTGCAGGGTCACATGGCAAGTCTATATTCAACTTCTTGAGGAACTGCCATAGTTGTTGTACCATCCTGCATTCCCACCAACAGTGAAGAAGTGTTCCTATCTCTCCACATCCTCTCCAACACTTGTAGTTCTCTGTCTTTTTCATAGTGGCCATTCTGATAGGTGTGAAATGATATCTCATTGTAGTTTTGATTTGCATTTCCCTAATCATGAGTGATGTTGAGCATTTCTTCATGTGTTTTTTTGCCATTTGTATTTCTTCTTTGGAGAAATGTCTATTCAAGTCTTTAGTCCATTTTTAATTGGGTCATTTGTCTTTTTATTGTTGAGTTGTAACATCTCTTTATATATCCTGAATATTAAACCCTTATCAGATATGTGATTTCCAAATATTTTTTCCCATTGAGTTGGCTGCCTTTTCACCCTTCTGACAAATTCCTGTGAGGTGCAAAAATGTTTAATTTTGAGGAGGTCCCATTTATCTACTTTTTCTTTTGTTGCACGTGCTTTGGGTGTGAGGTCCAAGAAACCACCACCTACTACAAGGTCTTGAAGATGCTTCCCTACATTTTCTTCCAGTAGTTTTATGGTCCTGGCTTTTATATTTAGATCTTTGATCCATTTTGAGTTGATTCTTGTATAGGGGGTGAGATAGGGGTCCTCTTTCATTCTTTTGGTTATAGATATCCAGTTCTCCCAACACCATTTGTTGAAGAGACTGTTTTTTCCCATCAGCGTGGGCTTGGTAGGTTTGTCAAAAACCAGTTGGCTGTATAGGTGAGGGTTTATTTCTGGATTCTCAATTCTATTCCACTGATCGATATGTCTATCTTTATGCCAGTACCATGCTGTTTTGACCACTGTAGCTTTGTAATATGTTTCAAGGTCAGGCAGCGAAATTCCTTCCACATTTCTCTTCTTTTTTAGAATACTTTTGGCTATTCGGGTGCACTTACCCTTCCAGATGAATTTGGTAATTGCCTTCTCTAATTCTGTAAAGTAAGCTGTTGGGATTTTGATTGGTATTGCATTGGATCTATAAATCAGTTTGGGCAAGATTGACATCTTCACGATATTTATTCTTCCAATCCATGAACACGGAATGTCTTTCCATTTGTTTAGGTCTTTTTAAATTTCTTTTAGCATTGTTTTGTAGTTTTCTGCATATAGGTCCTGTACTTCCTTGGTTAAATTAACTCCTAGGTATTTGAGTCTTTTTGTTGCTATTGAAAATGGAATTTTCCTCCTGATTTCCTCCTCAGATTGTTCAGTACTAGTGTACAAAAATATTACTGATTTTTGCGTGTTGATCTTATATCCTGCCACTTTGCTGAACTCATTTATTAGTTCAAGTAGTTTTGTTGTGGATACTTCAGAATTTTCTAAATACAGGATCATGTCATCTGCAAACAGTGAGAGTTTTACTTCCTCTTTTCCTATTTGGATGGCTTTAATTTTTTTTCTTGTCTAATTGCCCTAGCTAGAACTTCTAGTACAATGTTGAATAACAGTGGTGACAGTGGGCATCCTTGTCTTGTTCCTGATCTTAGGGGGAAAGCTTTCAACCTTTCCCCATTGAGTATGATGTTGGTTGTGGGTTTTTCATATATGCCTTTTATCATATTGAGGAATTTTCCTTTTATTCCTATCTTTTGAAGTATTTTTATCAAAAAAGGATGTTGGATTTTGTCGAATGCCTTTTCTGCATCTATTGAGATGATCATGTGGTTTTTTTCCTTCAATTTGTTAATGTGGTGTATTACATTGATTGATTTTCTTATGTTGAACCAGCCTTGCATACCAGGAATAAATCCCACTTGGTCGTGATGTATAAGTCTTTTGATATGCTGTTGGATTCGATTTGCAAGTATTTTGTTGAGAATTTTTGCATCTATATTCATGAGAGAGATTGGTCTGTAATTTTCTTTTCTTGTGGAATCTTTATCTGGCTTTGGTATTAGGGTGATGTTGGCTTCATAAAATGTGTTGGGTAATTTTCCCTCCTCTTCAGTTTTTTGGAAGAGTTTAAACAGGATTGGTGTTAATTCTTTTAGAAATGCTTGGTAGAACTCACCTGTGAAGCCATCTGGTCCTGGACTTTTCTTTGCTGGGAGATTTTTGATGACGGATTCAATCTCCTTAATTGTGATTGGCTTGTTAAGTTCTTGTATTTCTTGTTGTGTCAGTGCAGGTTGGTTATGGGTTTCTAGAAATTTGTCCATTTCATCCAGGTTGTCTAGTTTGTTGGCATATAGTTTCTCATAATATCCTCTTATGATTCTTTTTATTTCTGTGAGGTCATTTGTAATTTCCCCCCTTTCGTTTCTGATTATATTTATTTGCATCTTCTCTCTTTTTTTCTTTGTTAGTCTAGTGAGGGATTTTTCAATTTTAATGATCTTCTCAAAGAACCAGATTTTGGTTTTGTTGATTTTCTCTATTGCTTTTTTGTTCTCATTTTCATTTATTTCAGCTCTAATCTTTATTATTTCTTTCCTTCTTTTTGCTTTGGGATTGGTTTGCTGCCCTTTTTCTATTTTCTCTAGTTGTTCAGTTAAGTCTTTGAGTTTAGTTCTTTCTTGTTTCTTAATATAGGCATTTAGGGCTATAAATTTCCCTCTCAAGATTGCCTTTGCTGTATCCCATAAGTTTTGATATGTTGTGTTCTCATTTTCATTTGTCTCAATATATTTACTGATTTCACTTGCAATTTCTTCTTTGACCCACTGAATATTTAGGAGTGTGTGGTTCAGTCTCCACACATTTGCAAATTTACTTTTTTCCTGTCTGTTATTGATTTCTAGTTTCATTCCATTATGATCTGAGAAGGTGCTTTGTATAATTTCAATCTTTTTATATTTATTGAGAGCTGTATTGTGACCTAACATGTGGTCTATCCTGGAAAAAGATCCATGGGCACTTGAGAAGAATGTATAACCCGCTGAGTTTGGATGCAGTGTTCTGTATATGTCTGTTAGGTCTAACTTGTTTATCATATTGTTCAAGTTCTCTGTTTCCTTGTTGATCTTCTGTCTAGTTGTTCTATCTAATGATGTGAGAGGGGTGTTGAAGTCTCCAATGATTATTGTAGAAATGTCTATTTCTCCCTTCAGTTTTGCCAGAGTTTGTCTCATATATTTTGGGGCACCCTGATTAGGTGCGTAGATATTTATGACTGTTATATCTTCCTGGAGGATCATCCCTTTTATTAATATATAATGGCCTTCTGCATCTCTTATCACTTTTTTGCATTTGAAGTCTGTTTTGTCTGATATTAGTATAGCTACCCCTGCTCTTTTCTGTTTACTATTTGATGGAGTATCGTTTTCCAACCTTTTACTTTCAGCCGGCTTGTATCCTTGTGTCTGAGGTGAGTTTCTTGTAAGCAGCATATGGATGGCTCATGTTTTTTTATCCATTTTGTCAGCCTGTATCTTTTGATTGGGGAATTTAATCCATTCACATTCAATGATATTACTGAAAATGCGCTATTTATTTCCTCCATTGTATTCTTTAGTTTTCATATGTCATCTTATTTTTGTCTTTCTTTTTACTCTTTTGGTTATCCTTTCTGCTTTTCTTTCTTCTATACTCTCCTCCAAGCCTCTCTCTCCTATCTTTTTCTTTCAGGTTCTAAGGCTTCCTTTAATATTTCCAACAAAGGTGGATTCTTTTTTGCAAATTCTCTTAGTTTCTGTTTGTTTGTGAATACTTTATATTCACCTTCATATTTGAAGGACAGTTTTGCTGGATAAAGAATTCTCGGCTGGCAGTTTTTCTCTTTCAATTTCCTAATTGTATCATACCACTGTCTTCTCGCCTCCATGGTTTCTGAAGAGAAATCTGCACAAAGTCTTACTGGGCGTCCTTTGTACGTGATCATTTGCTTCTCTCTTGCTGCTCTGAGAATTTTCTCTTTATCTTTTACATTTGACATTCTGAATAATATGTGTCTTGGCGTAGGTCTATTTGGATTTATTCTGATTGGGGTACGGTGTGCTTCTTGAACATGTAAGTTCATTTCTTTCATGAAAGTTGGGAAATTTTCAGCTATTATTTCCTCAAATACTCTTTCTGCCCCTTTTCCTTTCTCTTCTCCTTCTGGAACTCCCATGACACGTATGTTCTTGCGTTTTGTGTTGTCATTCAACTCTCTGAGCC
This sequence comes from Tolypeutes matacus, assembly GCA_026826555.1. NCBI lineage: Eukaryota > Metazoa > Chordata > Mammalia > Cingulata > Chlamyphoridae > Tolypeutes > Tolypeutes matacus. Next base: position 7,481,827 of record JAKSZT010053813.1, read on the forward strand.
CCTGCTCAATTTTTTCCATTCTTTTCTCTCTCTGTTCTTTTCTCTCTTCAATTTTAGCTGCTCTGTCTTCAGTATCACTTATTCTTTCTTCTATCATTTCGAGTCTGCTGTTGTATGCTTCAAATGTATTTTTTACTTCACCTATTGTGTCTTTCATTCCCATGAACTCCGTTACTTTTCTGTTCATGATTTCAAATTCTTCTTTACGTTTGCGCAATGACTTCTTGATGTCATTGATCTCTTTAACTATATTCTCTTTCATCTCATTAATTTGATTTTGGAAATGTGTGCTCATCTCACTGATTAGTTCTCTCAAATTCTGCATCTCTTCTGGGACTTTGTTGTATTCCTTTTCTTGGGCCATGTCTTCTATTTTCTTAGTATGGCCCGTAATTTTTTGCTGGTGCTTAGGCATCTGGTTAGTTTTTGTTTTACTTAGATGCTCTATCTCTTTCTCTTTTATGGGATTTTAGTGGCAGGAGGCTGTGAGTTACCACTGCTCTTTGATTTTTGGCTCAACCTTGATTGTTGGGATTGTTCTGCTGGTTGCTCAAAACTGGGCAGTGGACCCAGTAATTGGTCGTAGAGTCGTTTCCTAGGGCCTTGGGCAGGGAGGCTATAGAGGCCAGGAAAAGCCTCTCTTACTTATTAATTTTCTTATGTGCACTTCCTTGGTCTGCCAGGAGATGGCGCTTGTTGGCAGCTCTCAATTCAATGCCTGGTTGGAATGTATTTGTTGTGGCACAGACCAGATCAATGTGATAGAGCTTCCTGTCTTGGGGCTAGGAGCCCTGTGATTCAAACTTTTTGAGACAGTTCTCCAGACTTATCTCGTAGCGCCCCCTTTTTCCCAGCTAGGAAATATTTCCACTCCCTTCTGAATCCTCAACAATCAGTCCAGTTCTGTAGTCGTGATTTCCCTCTTCTGTCCCTCTCTCCTCTGGGTGGTGTGTAGCCTTCACCTGCTGTCCTAAACCCTAGAAGATCTTTTTCCGGGCTGTTTCAGCTTGTCCTCTAGCTATTTTTCTGGAGAAGAGATTCCCGTGTCTTACTAGTCCGCCATCTTCCCGGAAGTTCATGCTTCTTCTTAATGGGGAGAATCCATTCCATGTCTCTCCCCTGGCTTCTGGTGGGCCTGCCGGCTATGTTGTCCCTCCACATGGGGCATAGCTCTATCACTGCCTCTGTCACATGATGTCTCAGTCTCTTTCTAACTGTGCCCATATTTCCTCTGCTTTGAAGGGTACCAGTCATATTGGATTAAGGGCTCTAATCCAGTGTGACCTCATCTTACTAATAACGGCTTCACAGATCCTATTTACAGATGTGTTCACATACACATGGGGGTTAGGACTTGAACAATTCTTTCTGGGAGGCACCATTCAATTCCATAACGGCTGGTTTGGTACTGCACTGTCTCATCACTGTTTTAGGGTCCTATATTTCTTGGACCTTTCTTCTCCTTTCTCTATACACCTCCTCCATCATCTAGGTCAACTCTTGTCCAAGATAACTTCTGCAGGTCCATTCTTCATTTCTAAACAAAGAAAAAGGAAAAAGGGAGAAAAGGCCTTTTGCCTTTAAAGAGCCTTCCTGGAAGTACCACAGGTCTGCTTATGTCTCACTGGCCAGAATTTGGTCACATGCCAGCTTATGGCTATGGGGAAGCATAAGGAAAGCCATCTGTTGTTCCAGGATGCAATAGGCCCTGCTAAAATCTGGGGTTCTTTTACCAAGAAGTAAAGGGAAAATGGATGTTGGAGTAGGCAACTAGTATCCTCTACCTCACACTGTGACCTTGAAATCCTCAAGAACATTTCATTTGGCATATTATGGTTATACTAGTAATAACCTCTTTGAGATTGCCTTGTAAGGGTAGGTTGAGTACCTACCTTTATTTGTGATTCATACTTGTATGTTTTACTAGCTCTTATCAGACTTGACCAACTGTTTAACAATTTCTGCAACCTTTCTTTTTTTAAACCTATGAAGCCCTTCTACCAAGTCTTCAGACTTAGCTTTGAAACACTTATATTAGAAAGGGTTTCAGGATATATAATCAAACTCTTAGGAAATTGACATCTTCAAGTTAGTTCAGCTCTTAAATGTGTATCATTTCTGGCAGCAGGGTTTCTGTCTTGTTCCCAAACCTCATTCCCATTTTATATCCAGTTCTGACAAATGGGTTCTCGTGTGTGTGTGTATATGTGTTTGTGTGTGAGTGTTTTTTTTTTTGTTGTTGTTGTTGTTATATTTCTGTCTTATTTGTAACCTAGATCCTAAATTATTTAATATGGGGGAAAGGGGTGAACCTGCCTTACTTTTACCAGTATGACTTTAAGATTTAGTGTGCATCTGATGCTGGTGAAGTGTATCAGTTTGCCAGCTCTCCTTTCTGAAAATTATTTGAAGGCCTGTATTATACAATATTTGCTTTCTCCCTTTCTCATCTGTTACCCATGGTAAAGTTTCTCTTTTAATATTGACATAAATATATTACTTTTGTGTTCAATAAAAGAGGCTTAAACATGCTAGTATTGGAAATTTACCATGTAGAGTCCATAATTTCCTTTTAGGTTATCAAGCCTATGAGAGGTGGGGTAAAAGAAGAATAATATTGTATTTATGTGATGAAATGCCTCATTTATTCTTTAGTAATTTCTTTGGTTAATGTTGAGATGCCTTGATGGTACAATAATAAGGTTGAATACCTTTTGCTTAATGCAGTCATTTGTAATCATTTACAAGTTTGCTGAGTAATAATTTTATTATTGTTGGCAGGTGAGTGCATGAGAAAACAGCAATTGCCAACTGTTTATCCCTTACAACCCTGTGTAAAGAGAATTATGACACCATTCACTGTTTTCCATGAGACATTGGTCTTTAATTGGTGATACCAGAGTACAATAACTGCTAGCAGAGAACTGCTGAAACCTATTTTTCCCCCAGATGGTCATAAAGGGACTACTGTCTTCCTACAGTTTAAGTAGCACTTAGGCTTGCATTTTTATATTGTTTACAATTTTGAACACTTTCATTTCCTCCCAATATTTTGACCTACTCCATTTCTGGAATCACATTTGGAAAAAACTATCACTCGTTATATGCTTTATTTTACTCATTTTTAAGCAGTCCCTAAAGTTAGACCACCAATTGGATTTTATGTTGTTTAAGATATTTTCCTTCATTCGAAAAGTAGATGAGCTATTTCAGCTCAGAAATGTAAGGGAAATGGTTCCACAATTACAACAAGAAAAAGCTGGGTAAACTGCAAAACCCCAACTTCTGAAATCTGTCAGAGAACTGAGACAAAGGGCAAACAACTAACCTGAAATCTGGAAAGAGAAAGACACCAGCCTAGAGAATAAGGAACAGAACGTTTGCTAACGTGGAGTGCTAGCTGCTGAATGCTGTATAAGCTGGTAAGAATATTCAGAGTGAATGTTTAAACGAAATCCTAAAGGCCAAGCATGGGCTAGCAAAAGAGCATGGAAGCCCCTGGATGCCACAGGCATAGAGGAGTTCATCTCTCTTACAGGATTTTCCTGCAGGAACCCCCTGGCATGCTTCCATCCAGGCGTATACCCACAGGGAACATTCACCAAGATAGACAATGTTGTAGGCCCTAAAACAAACTTTAACAAATTTTGAAGAATTGGAATAATATGAAATATATTTTCAGATCATAATGACATTAAACAAAATAAATGACAGATTAATACATGAAAACACACCTCTTTAGCTAATCACTCAAAGAGAAACTCTCAGAGAAAATTTTAAAATACTTTTAATTAAATAAAAAGTAAGTTATAACATATCTTAATTTGTAGGCTGTAGATTACAGCAACTAGAGGGAAATCTGTTAGGCATTAAATGCTTATATTAGAAAAGAAGAAAGTTTTAAGTTCTGTAACTAAGCTACCACTTCAAAAAAATTAAAGAAAAAGAGAAAATCCCAAAGGAAGCCGAAGCAAAAATAAAAACAGAGCATAAATCAACAAAATTGAAAACTGAAAAGTTATAGAGGAAATTAAGAAACCAACAAAGAAACCAAAACTGTTTCTTTTTAAAAGATCAATAAAATGTTATATACCTCTAGCCAGACTGATCAAGAACAAAAAGGAAAGAAGCTACAAATTACTAATAATAAAAGTGAAAGGATGTTACTACTGATCATCAGACATTAACATAAAGAAATATGGCAAAATTAGAAAATTTAGATTAAATAGGACAATTCCTTGAAAGACAAAAATTATAAAAATATGCTCAAAAAGAAATAGATAACCTGAATACTACTATATCTATTAAAGAAATTTAATTTGTAGTTAAAAGGCTTCCAAAAAAAGAAAACTCGCCAAGATAGTGTCTGTGGCACATTCTACCAAATATTTAAGAAGGAAATAATAATTCTACACAATCTCTTCTAGTAAACAAATGAAGAAGGAACACTACCCAGCTACTTTTGAGGCCAGCATAGCAAAACTAGACAAAGACATTACAAATAAACTATGGACTAATATCTCATGGAAATTGACACAAAAATCCCAAACTAAATATTACTGAATCTAAATGTATGTATGTATATGTACATATATGCATACGTGTATATGTGTATATATACATACATACATTTATATGTATAATATATACATATATGTGTATTATATATTGAAAAATAAAATTATAAAATTTCTAAACTTGTGGAATGCAATTACAATAGTTGCATTCACACCCACATACAAACATATCACAAACTATTTGGAATCATCCCAAGAATGCAAGGATTGTTCAACTTTTAAAAATCAATTTGTCCACCCCAATCAAGATTGCAGAGTGCAACACTTCAGGGCTCTGTCTCCCACAAAGCTTTGAACAGTCAGAAATAACTGGCAGAGACATATTTCTCAAAGCACCAGAAAACAGTTAAAGGACTGCAGTGAAAGGGTGAGTGGTAAATTAAGGGAAAATGTGGGAGGTGTGGGAAGCAGGGCATATGGGAATCCCCTATGTTTTTGTGTAACATTTATGTAATCTAAATACCTTTTTTAAAAAAAATAAAAATAAAAAATATTAAATAAATAATATAGAAAATAAAAAAAGAGAAAATTTACATAAAAGTGGCATAATTTCATGATACCCTGGCTAACCACTCCCCACTCTTCCCTGGCTCAGTGAGGAACCAGCCTGCACTCCCAGTGCAGTTCTATCCTAGTACCATCCATCAGCTTTACTCTCTGAAACACACACCTGCGCACATACATCAAACACAATTTTAACTTGGTTTCCCTTTTTTTTTTTGTAAATAATGTACATACTGTCAATTTTTTATTAAACAAATTATGCTTTGATGTGCTAGCATAACTGCTCTAGCTTATTAGGTTCCATAGTACTATGTGGCTCAGATTTAGTACCTATGAACAGATGTACAAGACATTTATTACACTTTTTACCAAAGGGGGGAGAAAGTAGCAGAGGGAGTAGAGTAACCCTTGCACACATACTGGTAGCTTGTATGTCTGCTCCAATCTGGTGGCAGTCTGAGGGACTCGCTCTTCTAAGAACTTGCACTGGATGTAGATGGCAGTTCACAAAGCTCTCCTACAGAAGACTTTAGGAGAGCAGGCAATTTGTGCTGCCTGGGGAAATGGTTTTCTAGGAATAGGACACACAGGGCAGTGCCTGGACCAGTGAGGAAACTGTTTACTGGGAAAAAGGGACATTTGTATCTGTGTAAAGAGGTGAATTCCTAGGGCCACTTGTGCATGTCCAAGACAAGATACATGCACAGAAAGGTTCAAGGAGGCCCTACACTGTGGTCAGGAACTATTCTCCAAATTCATTGTATGGATAAGTCCTGAATGAGATCACTTGCCCAGGTCAATCTGCAAAGCCTAGGAAAGATGCTTTTCTCTTTTCTTTCTTCATTTTTTCCACCTTAGGTCATAGCATTCAAGGACTGCTTTGTCATAATACTAGGTGGATACAAGTTTAAAGAACAGATGCCTCATAGTCTAAATTCTAGTGATAACACATTACAATATCAAAATATCCAGTTTTCAACAAAATATTACAAAACATACAAAGGAACAGGAAGCGATGGTCCAGGCAAGGGAGAAGATTAGAGCATTAGAAATCATCAATGAGGAAGAACAGACATGAGACATACTTGTCAAAGATTTAAAATTTGCTCCTAAATATGCTTAAAGAGCTAAAGGAAAACATGAACATAGAACTAAAAGGCATGAGGAAAATGAAAAATAAACACGAAGAGAATAATCAATAGATGGAAATTATGAAAAGAAACCAAACAGAACTGAAGACCACAGTACAAGAAATAAAAAATTCCTCAGACTGGTTCAATAGCAGATTGAAGCTGGCCAAAGAAATAATCAGTGAACTTGAAGATGAGGCAGTTGAAATCATTAAGTCTGAGGAGGAGATAGAAGATAAAATGAAGATAAATGAAGAGAGCTTTAGGTACCTATGGAACATCATCAAGTGTACCAATATACACACTGTGGGAATTCCAGAAGGAAAAGAAAGAGAGAAAGGGGCAGAGAGAATATTCAGAGAAATAATGATTGAAAACTTCTCAAATTTAATGAAAGACACGAATATACACATTGAACTCCAATGAACTATAAACAAAATAAACCCAAATCAACCTACATATGGCATATTATAATCAAACTATCAAATGCCAAAGATAAAGATAGAATTCTGAAAGCCGCAGAAGGGAAGCAATGTGTTACATACAAGGAAGCCTCAATAAGATTATATGCAAATTTCTCATTGGAAACCATGGTAGCAAGAGAGCAGTGGGAAGGGATACTTAAAATGCTGAAAGAAAAGATCTTCCAACCAACAATTGCATATCTGGTGATATTTTCTTTCGAAAATGAGGGAGAGATTAAGACATTCCCAGATAAACAAAACTGAGTGAGTTCATCACCACTACAACAGTGTATAGGTGGTGCTAAGGAGAGATCTGCAGGTTGAAAGAAAAGGTGCATAGACTGAAGCTGCATAAAGAAATAAAGTTATCCAGTTATGGTAATGACATAGGTAAATATAAGTACCAGTAATATTCTAATTTGATTTGTAACTCCACTTTTACTTCCAACAGGATCTAAACAGAAAACACATAAAATATAATAATAAATCAATGGTTTGGACTCAAAATGTATAAACACATAATTTGTGACAAGAACTACATAAAGGTGAGGGAACTGAGGAGTACAGAAACAGAATTTGTGTAGACTATCAAAGTTAAGTTGGTACCAAAGTAAACAAGATTGTTATAGATTTAGGATGTTAAATTTAAACCCCATGGTAACTACAAAGAAAATATCAGAGTATGAAAACTCATAGAAACAAAAATTAGAATACAAGTTTCCAAGGGTGGGGGCAGGTAGAGTTAATGCATAATGGGTATAAGGCTGTATGTGGGGAGATGAGAAAGATTTAGTAATGGAAAATGGTGAGGGTACTGCATTATTGTGAATGTGATTAAGCCCATTGAATGGTATGGTTGGGAATGGTTAAGGTGGGAAAGTTTGTTGCACATATTTCCCACAATTTGAAAAGAATAACTAGAGACTATGACAATTAAATGCAATACAAAAGCCTGGGTGAAATCTAACAAAGGAGGAGAAGAGGCTTAAAGGGACATTATTTGGACATATTAAAATATTGGAATATAGACTGTAAGTTTTATATAAATGTTAAATTTCTTGAACTTGATCACTGCACTTCAGGTGGTTAAATAAGTGAATAACATTGTTCTTAGAAAATGTACATGGTAGTAGTTAAGTGTTCAAGAAGCATGATGTATACAACCAACACTCAAGTGTTTAGAGGATGGATGGATGGGAAAGGAGGGAGGAAGGAAGGAAGGGAAGGAAGGGAAGGAAGGGAAGGAAGGGAAGGAAGGAATGGCTCATTTGGCAAAATGTTAAAATCAGTGGATCTGGGTATTGGGTGGTATGGGTGTAGGAGGTAGAAGTATGTTGGAGTTCTTTGTATGAGATTTATTTTACTTTTGTAACTATCCTGTAAATCTGAATGTAAAACAAAAATAAAAATTTTAAAAATCAAGCAATGTATTTCCCTGTACTAGCAGACTGAATCATAGAAAAACATAGACATATGTCAATAGATACAGCAGAAGAATTCAACAAAATTCAACATCCAGCCATGATAAAAATTCTCAGGAAACTTATAATTCCATTTATATGATATTCTGGAAAAGGTAATAATACAGCGTTGGAAAACAGATACGTCATTGCTAGAAGTTGAGGATAAGAGGAGAGGTTGACTGCAAAGGCTCTGCAGAGGAGAACTTTTAGGATGATAGAAGTAGGGAGACAAACTCATCTGTTTTTCCCAGACCTATTTTGGTTTTAAAACTGAAAGAAAGCCTTGCACCCCAGGAATCTCTCTCTGAACCAGGCTAGACAGGATGGTTGGTTACCCTAGATGGAAATGCTCTGTAGGTATGGCACTAGAGTAATGGATACATGAATCTATGCCTTTGTCAAAACTTGACATCACAAGAAGATAACTTTACTTTACGCACATTTAAAAAAATAATCTAGGATGTAGTGGATCCCAGGGTGTAATGCAGGCTGTGACAAATTATTAGAATTGAAGAGTAATTGGTAAAAATTGGATACAGGTCACATGAAAACAAAGGGCAGATATGTCAAGTTTTGAGTAGCATATGATATGAATATGCAAATATTTGCAGGGCTGTCATGGAAAAAATAGATTTAACCATTTCAGGTATCAAGTAATGATGTAACTGATACACCTAGATTTCTGCAATGCACAACTTGTACAACTGTGTTCTGTGGCCTTGCCAAATTAGGCATAAGAGTCTCAGAAAAAGTATTAAATATCTTGAGATCTTATTTCCTCATTTATATATTGAAGCAGTTACACTGATGATCTCTTTGCAATCATTTGTTAAGTGCATGAGCTCTGGAATTTATCTGCATTCAAATATTCAGCCCTCTATTTTTCAGCTTTGAGACTATGGCAAAGTTATTTAATCTATCTGTACTTCAGTTTTCTCTTCAGTAGGATAAACATTTTAAAGGCACTTACATCTACTGCTGAGATAAGGGGACATAAGATCATATATATGAGAAATAGCACGATCCTGGCACATTGTAACTACAGAAAACATCATATTTATATATTCTAAGTGGATTGCTAGCATTCTCAATTTGGCATTCCTAGTTCTTAGGATTTATTTAATATGGGAGGCTAAAAACTAAAATGCCAACATGTATTCTCTATTTTTTTTTTTTTTTCAGTTTAAAAAAAATTAGAGCTGCAGTCCTTGTAAATTTAACTTTATCACCTACGCACAAGAATGGAGTTGACAAGAACATGGAAGAGTGTTACAGGCAAGAAAGTTACATAACAGGAAAACAGGTACCAGAAAGTGGAGTAATTTTCTTTTCAGATCTTGGGTCAGTTCCTTTTTACCACAGAGTCTAGAAACTCTTGCCGTATTGACTCACATAGCCGAATTTAGGATATGAAACACTTCTTTCTCCAATTCTGCCATTGCAGACAGTTTTGCAATTATTTACCTGTTAAGACAATAAGTGGAGAAGTTCTGTCCTCTTGGCTTATTGACACTCATTAGAGATTGAACTCAATAGGAGCCATGCACGCTGTTAGTTGTAGAAGTTATACAAATGAATACAGATAGACAAATAAATGAATAGAATTTAGAGTCCAAAATTAAGCCTTGACTTGATGGTCAATTTTCAACAATTCAATGGGGAAAGAATAGCTTCTTCCACAAATGGTGCTGGAACAGGATGTCCATATGCAAAAGAATGAAATTCAATCCTTCCATCACACCATATACAAAAATTAACTCAGAATGGGTCAAAGATCTAAATTTAAGAGCTAAAACAGTAAGACTCTTAGAGAAAAACATAGGCATAAATCTTTACAACCTTGAATTAGGAAATGGCTTCTTAGAAGTGACACCAAAACTACAAGTACCAAAAGGAAAAATAGATAACTGGACTTTATCAAAATTTAAAAATTTGTGCTGCTCTTGACACCATCAAGAAAGTGAAAAGACACACAGAATGTTGAAAATATTTGCAAATGTTATTTCTGGTAAGGGACTTGTATATAGAATATATAAAGAACTCTTACATCTCAGTTATAAAAAGGCAACTAAGCCAATTAAAATATAGGCAAAGGATCTGAATATACTTTTCTCCAAAGAAGGTATACAAATGGCCAATAAGTACATGTAAAGGTGCTCAATATCACCATTCATTAGGTAAGTGCCAGTCAAGACCACAATGAAATACCACTTTACACCCACTAGGAAGGTTATTATAATAAAAAACAGAGAGCAAGTATAGACAAGACTGTAGAGAACCTTCATACATTGCCAGTGGGAATGTACAAAGCCTAAGCCACTTTGGAAAACAGTCTATCAGTTCCTTAAAAGGTTTAACAAAGAGTTACCATATGACCCACCAATTCTATTCCTTGGTATATATCCAAGAAAAGTGAAAGTGTATGTCCACGCAAAAACTTGTACATGAACGTTCATAGCAGCACTGTTCAAAATAGCCAAAAGTTGAAAGCAACCTCCATGCCCATCAACTGATGAATTCATACCCAAAATGTGGTATATTCATACAATGGAATAAGATTATGCAATAAAAAGAAATGACGTGTTGGCATGCTACAAAATGGATGAATCTTGAAAACACAGTTTGATTACATTTATGTGAAATGTCCAGAATAAGCAAATCTATAGAGGCAGAAAGTTGATTAGCAGTTGTGTGGGGCTGGGATAGAGGCGAAGTGGTGAAGAGTGGAAGGGTAACTGCTGATGGCATGGGGTCTCTGTTAGGCATGATGAAAATGTCCTAAAATTAGAATGTGGTGATGGTTGTACAACTCTGTGAAAGTACAAAAAAACCCTCAAATTTTACTCTTTAAGTGGGTAAATTGTGTAGTATGTGAATTGGATCTCAAAAAGGCTGTATGTATATATGAATGTTTGTATATATAATATGTATTGTAAACCTCTGCCACTGAAGAGTTCCTAATCCAATTTGGTAGAAAGGCATTGAGCACATTATTCAGTAACAGTGGGCAGAAAGCTCCCTTGGAGCAGGGCAAGGAAAGACCCCACGTGCCATGCTTTCCTGTGTATGTGTGATTTTCCTCTCACAACTTCAGGGTATTGAGGTTAGAATCTTAACACCCAAGAGGCACCTGTATCCTAAACTTGACCCAGATAAAAAGTATATATTTCAAACTGAAATACAGACAAAACCTTACCTTTTATTCTACATGAAAATTTTAAAACAGCAATGAGCATGAAACCATATCATGGCAAACTGTTTTGCAAATATGTTCAATATACCTCTATGTATTTGACTCATTAATAATAAATTAATAATAAATATCATTATATTAATTTATATTTTAACATAATTTCATAAATATTTTGATATTTTGACAGTCATTTTACATATAAATTTAATGGCTATGTATATTGTTATCATTTACAGAGATAAAATAGTTTTATCAGAGCATAGAATCAAATGAATGTGATAGACTATGCAGAGGAGCAAAACAGAAAAGGGAAAAGAACATATCTTCATAAAAAATGGACAAAGCAAACCCAGGGAATATTAGAATCGTAAGGAGGCTTTCATTACCTCTAGTCCAACTTTCTTTCAGGAATAGGAATTCCACTTACTTTATCTTTGGTGGCTGATTTGCCAGTTACACTTAAATATTTTCACTGATAAGCCCAAGCTTTATCAGGCTGCCTATCCCAACACTGGCCAGCTCGAATCGCTTGGAACAGTTATTCAGATTTTGTCTTCCTACAATGGCCTCTAGTGTAACTTATATTTGCCCCTTAGAGCAGTTGGTAGATTTGCCCTTTGCATCAGGCCTAATTCATGTTTTATGTACTCTCAAACAATATGTACATCTTACCTTTGTACAGTTCTTTGTGGAAGCCAACTTCGACCAGCTACCTTTTCCTGGGACCCACAAGTAAACCCTGTGCTCAGAACTAGAGCTGTTGACCTGGCTCTTAGGACATGATGATAAATGTGGGCTGGCCCCTTCTTGGGGCATTTCAAATAGTGCTTTGCCCATGCAGTACGTCTTCTTTTGCCCTGAGCACATGTAAACCTGCCCAGACTAAGGATGTACGTTTTCCAGCACCTGCCCTACCCCACTGCTATATCTATTCCTGGAAGGGAAGGAGCAGCATCTTCCCACTATGGCCAAGAGCACTCTGCATAGATCAGATCTTCCTACATTGCCTGTGGATTGGGAACCCCTGGCCACAGGGGACCAGTGCCCTCCAATAAAGCTGGCCTTGCTCTGGCTCTTCTGTGTTTGAGTAGATGACTTCCAATCAGTGCCTGTGTGAGTTCTGCTTTTGCTGGCAACCCTAAAAACTGTATTAGGTATGTCTCCTTCTGACCGACAGTTTGGCATAGGACGCAGGGTACCAACAGTTGGATCCTTTTTCAAGCTGTTTCATATCCATTACTTCATTTCATTCTTGCAGCTGTCCTGTAAGCTTTGTAGAAGTATGGTTCTCTCAGTTTTGTAGATAAACAGCAGGGACATCAGTTTTCAGGTTTCTTCAAGAGAGACAATAGAATCCCTTTTAAAAGGGGAATCTCATTTATTTATTTCATTTGTTTGTCCACTTGTTTATTTTTTAAAGATATTAGATTGCTTTCAGCATTTTTGGTAACTCCGCAAGAACAGTCTCTATATTATGCAACCTGAAACGTCTCCAAGAACCAAGCCTCAGAGCTGGCCTGGCAGCCAGTGAGCCCAGACAGGGTGCCCTCCCCATCTGTCCTAGAAAAATCAACACCCTGTGCTTCAGGAAGATCAGTGCAGATTGGGCCCATGTGGCTGCATGCCATGGGTAGAATATAAGTCACATGACTGCACCTTAGCAACACAGGAAGCTAGGAAATGGAGTTTTTGCTGAACTTTCCATGGGGAAAGCAGAATTCACAATGTAAGAAAATATAAAAATGTAGAGATAGCAATTAAATTATTTTGGGCTGTCAGAAATGACAGATGTCCACTATGGCTTCCTTGTTCATTTTTATCATCCCTGACTTTCCCCTCCCAGATTATCTTCTAAAGCTTTTCTATTCTGTATCTGGTTTTTTTTTTTTAACCTAAAAATGGAATGTTTCATCTATCTCTGTTTACCTCAAGTTCACTAGGTTGGGCCCTATTATAGAGATATGTTCAAGTACTAACTCGTGAATATGATCTTATTTGGAAATAGGGTGTTTACAGGTGTAATTAGTTAAGATTGGGTCATACTAGATTTGAGTGGACCCCATTCCAATAGTACTAGTGCCCTTCTAAGGAAAGGGAGATTTGGACCCAGACAGACAGACACAGCCATGGTGGGAAGGTGGCTATTTGAAGATGGAGGTAGAGTGGTGCATCTACTGCCAGGGAATGCCAGGGCTTTCCTACAACCACCAGAAATGAAGAAGTAGACAGATTCTGTCTCAGAGCCTCCAGAAGTAACCAACCCTGCCAACTACTGGCTTGTGGACTTCCAGCCTCCAGAATTGTGAGATAATAAATTTCTGCTGTTTTGAGCCATCCAGGTTGTGTTTGTAATCAAAGCCCCAGATTTTGGTACTGGAAATGGGGTACTGCTGTAACACATACCTAAAAATGTATAAGTACTTTAGAATTGGGTAACGTTAGAGGCCGGAAGAATTTTTAGGTACATGATAGAAAAAGTCTGGATCGCCTTGAAGAGACTGCTGGTAGAAGTATATGGACAGTAAAGGCAATTCAGGAGAGGACTAAGAAAGAAGAGAGAAGAACTGCAGAGAAAGCTTCTACAATCTTAGAGAATACATATATCTTCATGAGCAGAATGTTGTTAGAGATATGAACCATGAAGCTGCTTCTAGTGAGGTCTCAAATGGAAATGAGGAACATGCTGTTGGCACTAGAGGAGAGGCAATCTTATTATGAAGTGGGAGAAAATTTGGCTGAATTTAGTTGTAGTGTTGGGTGGAGTAGAACTTTTAAGCCATGAACTTGGATATTAAGCTGAGGAAATTTCCAAGCAAAGCTCGGAAGGTACAGCCTGACTTCATTTTGCTGCTTATGGTACAATGTGAGAAGAAAGATATAAACTAAGGAATGAACTGTAAAGAACAAAGTAACCAGAATTGATGATTTGGAAGTTTCTCAGTCTATCCAGATAGCTGATCAGGAAACAGGGCCAAGGGTGTGGCTGGCCAACCTTTTCTTGAAGACATTAGACATGTGACTCATGGATCCTATCCACCATCTTAGCAGAAGCCTAGAATAGAGATGGGGTCATCCAAGAAATATTTGTGGGGTACCATCTTGTCCAAAGGCATGAATTGCATGGGAGACTGGCAAGGTGTTGGAGAATTTTATATCAGCACAAACACTACCAGCCTGGACTGAAAGGAACAGAGATGGGGTGAAATGAAGGAAGAAAGACTCAGAGGGCAGTGTCACTGCCTTGGGCCAAAAGAGCATGGTCTGACCCCAGAGAGCCAGAGGACAGAGCATCAAGCCACATAGGTTTATTTCAAGCCCTTAAACGGAATGGAATTTCCCATGCTGAGTTGCAAATTTGTTTTAAATCAGTGATCCTTAATTCCTTCCATTATTCTCCCTTTCAGAAAGGGAACACCAAGCCTATACCTGTCCCATCATTGTATGTTGGAAGCAGATAACATGCGTTATAGTTTCATAGATCTCTGAATGGAGAATAATTTTACCCCAGGATGAATTACACCCAGAGTCTCACACATACCTGATTTAGATGATATAGAAAATGAGATTTGGGACTTTTGGAGATGATATATTTTAATGAGGTTTTGAATTACTTAGAATTTATGCTAGAATGCATTAAGACTTTGAGGATAATGAGATGGGATGAATGTGTTTGGCACATGGGAAGGACACAAATTTGAGGAGTCAGAGGGTAGATTGTTGTGGGTTGAATTGTGAGCCCCAGAAAGATACATTCAAGTCCTAACTTCTGGTACCTATGAATGTGATCTTATTGGGAAAGTAGGGACTTTGCAGATGTAATTAATTAAGATGAGGTCATACTGGTTTGGGGTGGCCCTTAACCTAATATGGCTGGTGCCCTTAGAAGAAGAGGGAAATTTGATAGACACAGAGGGAAGATAGCCATTTGAAAGTGGAGGCAGGTATCAGAGTGATGTATCTACAGCCAAGGATTACCTACAACCATCGTAAGTTAGGAGAGAAGCATGGAACAAATATTTCCTTCAGAGACCTCAGAATGAAGCAACCCTATGAACACCCTGATTTTGGATTTCTAGCCTCCCGAATTGTGAGAGAATAAATTACTATTGTTTTAATTCTCCCCAGTCCATGGTGCTTTGTTCTGGCAGCTCTAGGAAACTAATACAGGATTATTGTTTCAGCCTATTCTGATCAAGCTGAAGCCTGTTTGCCACTCATCTTAAGAGGTGTTCAACAGTTTTATTAACATCTTTAGTACTTGTTCTTTCTAATTCTGTGGGGATATATCAAAATCTCACATGAATGTTGGTGATGGTTTGAAAACCTGAGGTTATCCTGATCTATTTTCTACTTGAACATCATTTTGTGTTATATAGTCATTCAAGCTTTTATGGATTTTCCTATCTTCTCCATGTTACTCTATGTTGTCCTTAAGAATGTTACAAGATTTCAGATGCACTCGGTCAGATGTCTTACTTAAATCAAGATATGCAATGTCTATAGGCATCCTCTGGTCTATTAGCCTAGTAAACCTACTAATAAAAGAAATTTTCTTAGTTTGGTATTACTATTTCTTAAATAATACATGTCAATTTCTGGTGATCATTTCTTTCTTTTCTCAGTGCTAAATTGCCAAAAAAAATTTGTTTTAAAGTTTTATTAGGGGCCCAGAGACTTTAGTTAGGTGTGGCTTCACAACCCCATCCTCTCTTTCCCCTGAAATGGTATAGAAACAGTATTTAAAAGGATGTGAAGTACCAAAGTCCCCAGTTTTATTATTCCCTGTGAATATCTTTGTACCCACCTACAGCATTTGTTTGCATTGGGTACTCTTACAAGATTTTTTGTCTTTTATTCTCACCCAGAATATTCCATTTTTTAGCTGAGTGTTTCAATGAATGCTAAAAGAGTGGTAAAGGGGATAGAGTACAGAAAATTGATGACCTCAATAAACTTGTGAAAAACTTGTCATTTGTGAATGTTTCATATTTGGTAGTTTTGACCCATTGTTAGATAGCAAAGATGGAGTATCTCCTTCCACTCTTGTAGGGCAGGTTTTCTCAATCTCAGCACTATTGACATTTGAGACCAAATCCTTTTTGGGGTGGGGATGGACTCTCTGAACATTGTAGGATGTCTATTACAGTATCCCTGGCCTCTACCCACTAGATGCATCCCATCTCATCCCCAGTTGTCAAAACCCAAAGTGTCTCCCAACAATACCAAACATCCCATGGAGCAGTGGACAAAATTGTCTTGCTTGAAAACAATAGCTTTACTGTATTTTATGGGGGCAGAATGTGATTCAATTTATCAATCCATTTCTTTCAGCCTTATAAATAATCAATTCTTCCAATATTCTAGAAATGATTTTATTCATTCATTCATTCAAGAGCTATTGATAGAATGCTGAGGAGTTGCCTTTCCTTCGGAAAACTGCACCCTCCAGCTTCATGTGGTGAAACTTCAGTCACTGTACCTTCCTCTAATCCTGAGATAGAGCTGTGAAGCATACCCAGGTTGAGATTATCAAACTCCTTGTTTGGGATCAATATGTGGACAGCCTTCCACATGCTTAGAGCTGGAGGCAGAATGAAGTTATCCAACAGCAGCAGAGCCAAGAGATCCAGGTCATCTTGATCCATCTTGCTGGCATTATTCGAGCCCCTGAATCCTGTCATATATAAAGCCAGTGCCACCTTTAGACTCCTCACTTTTATGATCCAATGAATTCCATTTTTGTTTAATCTAGTTTGCGTTCCACTTCTGTCACTCTCAATTCTGGAAGGACACTGAAGGACACTGGAAATAATCTACTGTCAGTTCTACTTTTAAGTGTATTTGAGAGTTGTTTGCTTCTATCTTCCAATATACATAGAGAAAGTATCAAAGAGGTTATGCCATGGGCTATTTTCTCCTCTGATACAGGGATGGAATTAATAATATATGGTTTAATAGGTGAAACAGACAGGGTAATTGTATGTTGAAAGTACTTTAGGAATACTAAGGGAAAAAATGATTAAATGCAAAAACATAAGCCCCTTCCTTTCCCCCCATCCCATAAACAGCTACCTGCCACCCAGTACCTTTGGTCTGAGACCTGATTTAGTCTGAGTCTTAATAAATGTCTGCTCTTGTTCTCAGATCCTGCTCCCAAATAAGTTCCAATTTCCATCTTGGCAGTACTCTAGGGTCAACGACAAATTTATTCTCTTCTGTTTTTTTTTTCCTGGAATTTTTTAACGTGCATTTTTTCTGGTAGAGTTTTTATGTTGTCTTTTATGCAATTTCTAGTCTCCTTGACTAACCTATGAGCTTATGTTAATTGCAAACAAAGGTGGTTATGTATTTTTTGACCTTCACTTGAGTCATCTTTCAGCTAGTTTCCTCCACTGATTTACCATATGTAGGTGCTAGAGCCCACTCAGTTCACCTTGGTAAAGTCGAAGAAATCAAGGGGTGTAGAATTTAGCCTTTGGCTTAGTGAGAAAAAAAAAAAAAACACCTACTTGGTTTGGAACAAGTCTGGTAGCATTAATATATTGGTTAATTGGCTTGAAATTATACATATTTTATCTTTTGAAAGGGGCAGTGTTTGATTGAAATGAAACAGAGGTTCTTGTATTTTACTTAACTTAGCTGTCATTATTTATGTAGAATTTAACATCCTCTGCTCTGACCTACAGTTCTTGCCAATGGCTAAAATTTTCTAATGCTCATTAAAAATTGCATTAAAAGACTAGTTCACGGGGTAACAAGAATCAATCTATTTGAAAATAATGTATCAATTTGCTGTCCACAATTTGTGAAACCCCTCAAAGGATCTTAATTAAATCGTATTCATGTTTTATCCTTCAAGCAACTAGCACAATTTCTGACACATCATAAGAGACAAAGTTTTAAAATAAATATTTATAAATGAATAAATAAATGAATGGACAAAGGTCATACATTTGAAAACAGATAATATTGAGTGATTTTCTATAAATTATACAATGTTCTCTTAGGCTTAAAGAAATTGTTTATTTTGGAAGCTCTTTTAGGTAGGCATGGATGAAAAAAATCTGAAGTCTTTTGTACAACCAATAGCTCTTTCCATTTTGGATGTATTTCTCCTACAGCAGATGTTTTCAAAGCTTTTCCCCCCACCATATTAAAAAGTCTCTGCATGCCTTGTTGCTGTACCTACCATTTTGCTGTCTGCTTCTGTTGATTCCATCCACAATTAGCTATATTATTATTATTCACAAATTGTTTTCCTCAGACTTAACAGAAAAAAAGCTAAAGGTTATTCAACTTAATTATTAAAATATTATAAGTCATTAAATGAAGATGCCTTTTTATCTAGGAGAATAGAAAAACAAAGGTATTAAAAGAAAAAGTGTGAATAAACTAATAAAGGATCTTCAGAGAATTAATCTTCTTACATGTTATGATAGTCTGACTCATTCTCATTGAATTTTTTACACTACAGTGATTAAGACTGGGAAATGAATCATAATAGGGCATATTGAATGATAAGCTGGGAAAACATTTTCACAAATGTAAGAAACAAAAATATTTTTGTATTTATACATTTGAAATTTTGAATCAGTTCAATAAAATAATATTAACCACTTCTGAAAGTGATTATTCTATTTAAACCTGTGTTTACATTTGTTTCATTTCTTCAGAATGAAATTATACATCTGCATCAGGAAGCTGCCTGTTTTAGTTTCCTAGATTGTTCAAGCAATTACCATGAAATGGGTAAGGTTAAACAATAGGAATTTATTTGCTCACAATTTTGAGGCTAAATGAAAGTCCATGTCAAAACATCATCTAGGCGATGTTTTCTTCCTGAAGACTGGTGTTCTGGGTTGGCTGCCGGTGATCCTTGGTCCTTGGCTCCTCTTTTCACAGGATAATACACATGGCAGCCCCTCATGGCTTCTTCATTTGCTTCCATGTTCTGTTGAATTTTAGCTTCTTGCTTCTGTGGCTTTCTCTCTATTTGTCTGAATTTCACTCTGCTTATAAAGAACTACAATAATCGGATTAAGAGCCATCCTGATTGAGGTGGGCCACACCTGAACTGAGGTATCCTCATAAACAGGTCCTGCTTACAATGGGTTCACATTCACAGGAATGGATTAAGGTTAAGAACATGTTTTCCTGGAGTACATACAGCTTCAGACCACCACACTGCCTGTTATTCAAAGCTGAATAAATAACCTTTTATTTTATTATGTACCTCTTCTTGTTCAAGTAGAGATCTGTGTTGTGTTTCCAGTTGCAAAACTATTCTCTTTAGAGTTATTGCTCTAGAAAAGCTCCCAATTCTACTATTTTCCCAGTTTCATACTGTATAATCAAGGATCATTTCTAAAATCTGTTGTCTGTGAAACATCTATTCCTTTAGAAACAATCTGTTCTTCCTTTCTGATTAATTTTAAAGTATTCTCTACTTTGCTGTTCTAAAATTTCATTAAAAGGTAACTAGTGTAAAACTGTTTTCATACATCCTTCAATTTGAATATTGCTTCTTTCTCATTCTTTTTATTCTTTTTCTAAAACTCTTGATGTACATGTGATCTTTTAATTTTATCTTCCACATGACATCCTCCTGTGTTTTCTACTTCTTCATCTCTCTGTAGAACAGTCTGTGGATTTTTTTCTGATCTTCCTACTTATCACTCTATCTCATCTGTGTCTATTTTAATTGGCTATACTTTTTCTTTTTCTGAATTTCCATATAAATCTTTTCAAATCACTTTATTATTTTCGTATCTCCTTAGTATCTTTTTTTCTTTTTCATAGGATTTTTATTCTTTCTCTCTCCATATAATTATTTTTTAAAGATTTCTTTTATATTCCCTCCTTAGATTATCATACTCTTTCTTTAAATACTTGGATATTTTTTTCTAATCAAGGTGTTAGATCGTTAAGAATTACGCAATTTTTAAATTGCGAGTTCATCTTTAGAGGAGTTTGTATTATGATGAGAATTGAATTGTACATGATGCATTTTTATGTTCCTCTAGTATTTGAAGTAACACAAGCATGTAGAAGTAGTTGGCTTCCATATGAAACTGTAATTTAGAAAATATCATAATAGTTTTTTATCATACAAATGTAAATACCTACTCTGCCATAGGAAACAAGGGTACAAAAGGAAAATGGTCAATCCAAAACTGTGCCTTACTGTCTCCTGCCAAATTTAATACTGCTTCAAGTTATGAAGTAACCAAGTTTTGGGGGAAAATCTAAAATCCTCAATTTTTTCTATTTTCCTGCAGTCCCCATTAAATCTAACATATTTTCTCTCCAAGTATCTCCATAAATAAATTTAGGAAATTAAAGAAAAAATAGAATCAAGTGGAAGTCTCTAAGAGAAGCAGTAGAGTATAATAACCACTATATCCTACCTCTCCAGTCTTCAGAGTTAAGAATTGATGTTACTTCCCATCAGAGTCGTGGTTATAACTAGTGAGACATGCCAGCGGTGTCACCAAGTTTTGATCACAGAGTTAGTTATTTTTGCCACAGTTTGTCAATAAACATTGAACTGAGCACATTGTGCGATCCAGCTCAGAGTGGTGTACAACTACCAGTGTGATAGTGACAGCAGCCTGTACCAAGGAAAGTTTATGTGTTTACTGGAACCATGGGCACACTGACTCATCCCTGTAGCAAAACGTGAGGTCTAGAAGTGAGTGGTTCTACAGGAACACAGACACAGCCCAGAGGGAGACTAAATGGTTAGTGCAGGCCTGCATTTCTTGGTATCTACTTGTGATACTGTGATGATAACTGGGCAGTGGTTATTGCTGACATGTTTGATATTATTTTGCATCTTTTAATTCCTTCAGGTGCCTGCCAAAATGCCTAGGATTTAATGGTGCCATAAACCCCAAAAGGATGGGAATCACTCTCGGTGAATATACAAAAACATTTGAAAAGAGGTCTAATGTTTTGTTTTACCTTACAGGAAACATCTAACTCTTAGTTTAGACTTGTAATACTAATAAAGAGTGGAACCATTTGGTTGTCTATTGCTGCTTAACAAAACACTCAAAACTTAAAGGCTTTGTGGCTTAAAACATTGGTGACATTTACTTTGCCCATGAATCTGCAACTTGGGCAGGCCTCGGTGGGGACAGCTCTCCTCTACTCCACTTGGTATCAAAGGCTGTTGAAATCACATGAAGGCTGGTTCTTCATAATGGCACTTGGCTGGGACATTAGCTGGGGATGTCAGCCACAATTCCTATATATAGCCTCTCCATTTGATCTGGGTTACCTTACCACATTGAGTCTCAGTTCCAAGATCAAGTGTCCCTAGAGAAAGCCATAAGAAAACTGTATCACCTTTTAAGATGCAGTGTTAAATGTCATGCAATATCATGTCTGCCACATTCTGTTTGTCAAAGTTAATCACATAGACTCACCTTATTACAAGAGAAGGGGGAAAGGATTCCACTTCTTAGTAAAGATTGCCAAGGTTCTGGAAAGTATATCAGACCATAAACACTGCTATTTTAGGAAAATACAATATGCTGCAGACTGTCCTTTGACCACAACATCCTTTTTAGACACCAAAGGAGTCTGTGATAGCAACTCAGGTTGCTGAAGGTCACCTGGCTTTGGCTAAAGCCATTTGGAAATCTCTGTGGATAACCTCAATTGATGCTATCTTGAATACTATCAAGTATCTTACTCTAATTTTCTGAACTAACATCCTATACTACATTGTTGCAGTTGCCACAGAGTTATGGAGCTGGTTGCATCTGTGTGGCAGAAAGCAAGTGGCATATTTGCCAAATGAGGTGTCACATTTATCTTCAACTGAAGAGCTGAAATAATGAAGTTGTTTTCTCAGCCATTTAGAGTTATCCCTAAGAGACATTTTAGAGGATGGTTAGTGCCTATGCCAAGTCTATTATAAGATAAGGGTTTAGCTTATCTGGAATTTCATTTTTTCATATTCTTTCAAACCACTTGGAACTAGTAATAAAAGGCTTTTATTCTTTTAACATATTCTTGTACGTGAGCATTGCTACTCAATACCTATTTAAAGCTGGCACATGGCACTAATAGTCTATTGAGCATCAAATGGCTCATTTCAAATAACACAATGTGGTAAGGATTAGTCAAAGGGCTCCATTAATCCATGGTGACCTAATGGAAAGGGAAACAAAAAAGTTCATATTAGGTATCCTATCTTGAAACTGCTCCATTAAAGTGGATGCACACCTGAGCTAGTGTCTATCCCCATGTTTTAACAAGACCATAACTTATTGAAGGTGAATGCATTGTTCTGCCATCTTAAAATACATGTCCAACACAAGTCAGTGACCACTTTCCCTACAAAGTATTGCTTTGGGCCATTAGCTCCAACATCATCCTTATTAACTACCTTTTCCTGGTGTCACAGTAAGTGCTACCTCCATCTAAGACACTGATGCCTAGTACTCTGGGGTTATGCTTCCTGGCTCTGGCCTTACGGAAGGAGGTCTAAAATTGTCAACAGTGGCTGCTTCAAAGACTGAGTATTGGTCTAGAAAATATAATTTCCAAAAGTTTTGCTTATAATTACATCAATTTGACAGTATAGGTAGAAGGGCAAACTTCATGTTTATTTAAAGAACATACTAAGATTTAATAATCCTGGCTTCTTGTTCTTTAGAAATTAACCTATTCTCAAAAAATGTTCTTCCTTTTCCAAATTATTTTTATATGCCTGCAAATTCCTTTGACCAAAATACTGTCTGCCTAGGATAAGAGAAAGTGAGTGCACAGACGGGGGACAGGGATTATATACAATGTGGCCGTGGAAACTATGCAGAGAATTATTGCCAGAATTGACATCACATACCAAGTTAAAAGACAAAAATATGTAAGATATAGAGTAAAGGATTAATGATCCTATTATACAGGGAGCAATATATAATAAGAAATAAAACCCCAAAGAATATTGACAAAGATATAAATAGACAAATTTCAGAAGAAATAAATTTCTCCAAAAACCCATATGGAAAGATTCTCATAATCACCAAAGAAATGCAAAACAAAATACATAGATATAACATTTCACTAATCAGATTGTCAAATGTTTATAATATTGACTGTATCTAATACTCATGATAGGAAAATTGTCCTCACAGGCTGGGAATGTAAGTTCAAGTTTTCTCTGAGTAAATTTCATTAAAAAGCAAACAAACCAAAGGGGCTCTTTGCATTTTATTTTGTTTTCCTTTAAATATTTAATAGGCACATATTAGTACACATTTGCTTTAGCTAACTAATAAATATGGAAAATAATAGTTTTTCTGCAACATCGAGTTTTCTAAATACAATAATCATTTGAGAAAGATGTAAAAAATTCTGGCTTACTTTCAAAAACCTTTACATTTTTATTTGAAATGAGCTTAATAGAAAATGTGAATTCAAATATGTGTGTTTTAGCCCATAAAGTTCCAATTTCTAAATATCCCACCTTGGTACATTAATGCACTATTTCAAGATTAATAATGATGAACATCAAGGAGGACCTTTGGTCTTTTTTATAGACAGATGAACAGAGATCCTTGGGGATATATTTAAATCCCTACCTCCGTTTGTTGTGAGCAATCAGTGCATATGAAGATTTCTGGGAATCCTTTGCAGTTAGATTGCTCTGACTTCATTAAGTATATCCTGGGATATAAAAAATTCAAGGAAAATAATGGGAAGAAACATACATAGCAATCTATTTCCACAAACAAAAATATCTTTTAATGAAGTGATGACTCCTTTCTTTAAGATTTAATAAAACAATCTGTCTTTCTAATTATTAAAAAAGAATCCCAAATCCCATATTGTGCTATGAAGTATTCCATATTTAAATATACATCTTTAAACTATTTCCTAGAGCCTCTATATCACTACACAACTGCTTATTTTTGTCTAATATAATACTTTTAAGGAATAGGGAATTCAATAATAAATGTAGGTGAAATTTTCATGTAATGGTTAAATTTATATTAATGACTAGTCAAGGTATCACTAATGGAATTAGAAGTATTGTTTCTCAAAAGAAATTATTCAATCCAAAATTCTGCATTTTGGGCTAAGGATTACAAATGTAGCAGGCCTTTTCATTTCCTTTAGTGACTCTCTTAGAGTCTTTTCTGGACTAGCCATGTCTTTGCATCTGTGATGTATCTGGAGTATTTTCAAATATGGTAGACTAGGACAGCTATCTGAGTTTAGGGTATGGAAGGTAGATGCCAGTGTCAGGAGATAAGAGGCTTGGTGAGATCTTACCAGAACTGGGGGAATTTTCCTTTCTCATATTAGGTTGCACATTGGAACAAAGAATAAAGAATGAGGCAATTACCCACTAAAAGTGACTCCATTCATATTTGGAAAACCTATCTGGTTAATAGTGTTGATACAAATTGCCAGAAGACCACAGTTATAATAACATTAGCCTCATTTCATTAGAAAAATAAGCTGAAATCAGTGAAACCCAGAAGAAAAGGAAGAGAACAGCAGATACTGCCATGTGCCTTGCCATGTGGCAGAGGAGCCAAGAATAGCTAACAGCTGGTCTTTGGGAAGAAAGCATCACCTTGATGATGCCTTGATTTGAACATTTTCTTGAACTCACAACTGTAAGCTCATAAATTTCCATCATTTAAGCCACCTAATTTGCTGGTATTTGCTAGAGTAGCCTAAGAAACTAAAACACCTGATTTCCAGAGCTAAACATAAAATTATTCGAATGTGCAGACAAAAATTACAAGGCAAATAAGATTAAGGAAAAGAAAGCCCATTTAAAGGAACAAGATAAAGCGACAGAAAAAAATCCCTGAGGAAGCCCAGGTTGTTGAATGTTAAGTAGAATTTCCAAAATACATTTAGTGAGCTAAAGGAAAACATGGACAAAAAAACTAAAGGAAATCAGGAAAACAATACATGAAAAAAGGGAGGAATTAGAAAGTTTTAAATAGAACTAAACAAATTCTTGAGATTGAAAGTACAATAACTGACATAAAAATTCACTAGAGGAGTTCAACAGGAGATTTAAACAGGTAGAAAAAAGAATCATTGAACTTGGTGAAAAATGGAAATTATTCAGTCTAGAAGCAGAAAGAAAAATTATTTTTTTAAGTGAGAAGAGGTTAAAGAACTAGTGGGACGGTATGAAACTTATGTATATATGCAGAGGGAGAAGAGGAAGAGGCAAAAAGAATAAATCCTTATCGAATATGTGGTTTACAAATATTCTCTCCCATCCTTTAGATTGTCTTTTTACTTTCATTATTAAGTAAATAATAATGGGCAAATTTTTAAAAATTTTTATGTAGCCCCATTTATCTTTCTTTTTTCACTTTGTTGATTGTGGTTTTGGCATAAAATCCAAGAAAGTACTGCATAACACAAGGTCCAGAAGATCTTTCCCTATATTTTCTTCTGGAAGTTTTACAGTTTTAGTTGTTATGTTTAGCTCTTTGGTCAATTTTGAATTAATTTTTAAGTATTGTGTGAGGTAGAGGTCCAGTTTCATTTTTAAAATTCTCAAGATTACCGGGTGAATGTTATTGTGAAAAACCTAGTAGGGTGGGTATAGGATGAGCCAGAGTATGAGAGAGGTCCAGGTAGAGAGAAGAGCTCATGCAGGTTCTAGTAGGCTGAGTTGGAGGCCTCCACCTCCTTAGTTTTTTGCATATGGATATCCAATTCTCCCAGCACCATGTGTTGAAGAGACTTTTATTTCCAAACTGAGTGGACCTGATACCCTTGTCAAATCAGTTGCCAAAGGTGTGAGGGTTTATTTCTGAACCCTCAATTCAAGTCCATTGATCTATATATCTATCGTTGTACAGGACCATGTTACTTTGATTACTGAAGCAAATCAAGAACTGTGAGTCCTCTAACTTTGTTCTTCTTCTTCAAAATAGTTATGGCTATCCTGGGTCCTTCCATACAAGTTTAATGAATGGCTTTTCCAATTCTGCAAAGAAGTCTGTTAATTTTAATTGGAACTGTGTTAACTTTGTACATCACTTTGGGAAGATTTGACATCTTAACAATATTTCATCTTCCAATACATGAGAACAGAATGTCCTTACATTTATTTAGGTCTTCTTTAATTTATTTCAGCTATATTTTATAGATTTCCATGTAAATCTCCTTTATATCCTTGGTTAAATTTATTCTTAGACAATTGCTTCTGTTGGTTGGTAAGGTAAATGGAATGTTTTCTTGATTTCCCTTCAGATTGTTTATTACTAATGTACAGAAACACCACTAATTTTTGCATGTTGATCTTGTACCCCACCACTTTGCTGAATTTTTATTAGCTCTAATAGCATTACTTTGGATATTTCAGGATTACTTTTGTATATGATCATATCATCTGCAAATAGGAAGAGTTTTATTTCTTCCATTCCAATTTGAATGCCTTTTATTTATTTTTCTTGCTTAATTGCTCTGGCTAAAATTTCCAGTACAATGTTGAATAACAGTGGTGACATTGGGCGTCCTTGTCCCATTCTTGATCTTTGGGGAAAGCGTTCAGTCTTTGGCCTGTTAGCTGTGGGTTTTTTCATTTTATTAACATGTTAAAATTTTTTCTATTACTAGTTTTTTAGCATTTTTATGAGGAAGGAGAGCTGTATTTTGGTAAATGCCATCTGTGCAATTGAACTGATCATGTAGTTTTTTTCCTTCTTTCTATTAATGTAGTGTATTCCATTAATTGATTTTCTTATGTTGAACCACTATTGTATGCCTGGAATAAATTCTGTTTGATCATTCTGTATAATTCTTTTAATGTGCTGTTGAATTCATTTTTCTCCTGGGATAAATCTCTTGATCATTCTTTATATCTCTTTTAATGTGCTGTTGGATTCCATTTTCTAGTATTTTGTTGGTTTGCATCAATATTCAAGAGGGATATTGATCTGTAATTTTTTGTGATATCTTTATCTGGCTTTGATATTAGGTTGATGGTGGCCTCATAGAATGAATTGGGAAGTTTTCACTCCTCTTCAAATTTTTGGAAGAATTTGAACATTATTGGTGTTAATTTCTCTTTTTTAAGTAAAATTCACCAGTGAAGTCATCTGGTCCTGGGCTTTTCTTTGTTGGGATGATTTTGATTTCTGATTAAATCTCTTGTTATTGATCTGTTCAGATCTTCTGTTTCTTCTTGAGTCAGTGTAGGAATTTTATGTGTGCCTATGAATTCATCCATTTCATCTAGGTTATCTATTTTGTTGGCACACAATTTTTTCATATTATCCTCTTATAATCCTTTTTATTTCTGTGGGGTTAGTAGTAATACATTCCCTTCCATTCTTGATATTAAATATTTGCATCTTGTCTCTTTTTTTTTTTTTTTTTTTGTCAGTCTAGCTAAAGGTTTGCAATTTCATTGATCTTTTCAAAGAACTAACTTTTGGAGTCTATCTTTTTTTATTAATTGTTTTATTTAGAAAAGTTAAAGGTTTTCAGAAATATTATGCATAGAATGTATAAAATACAGAATTTCCACAAACCACCCTATTAGTAACACCTTGCATTAGTGAGGATGTTATAATTCATAAAATAACATTTTTATAATTGTACTATGAACTATAGTCCATATTCAAAATAGGATTCATTGTGTTGTACTGTCCTAAGATTTTTTTTTTTTTTTTAAGAGTTACCAGGGAGTGAGACCTCGTACTTGGGAAGCAGGTGTTCAACCACTGAGCTATATCCACTCCCTTATGAGAGTTGGGTGTTTTGTTTGTTTGTTTGTTTTTAGGAGGTACCCAGGATCAAATCCAGGACCTTGTAAATGGGAAGTAGGCGCTCAATCATTTGAGCTACATCTGCTCCCACTAAGTTTTAAATTTTTATTCTAATAGCATATATATGACCTAAAATTTCCACTTTTAACCACCTTTACATATATAATTCAGTGGTGTTAATTATATCTACAATGTTGTGCTACTGTTACTACCATCCATTACCAAAACTTTACAATTGATATTCTTATGTCAAACTGCTCTTGTATACCTTCGATAAAACCCACTTGATCATGTTGTATAATTCTTTTAATGCACTGTTGGATTTATGCATTTGTTCATTTATCCTCTTATGACCCTTGTTATTTCTGTGGAGTCAGTGGAATGTCCCATGCCTCGTTTCTGATTTTAGTTTTTGTGTCTTCTCTCTTTCTTTTTTTTTTGGTCATTCTACCCAAGTGATTGACAATTTTGTTGATCATTTCTAAGGACCATCTTTTCATTTTCCTAATGCTCTCTACTGTTTTTTTTTTTATTCTGTATTTTATTTATTTCTGCTCTAATGTTTATTTCTTTCCTTCTCTTTGCTTTTGGATGAGTTTGCTGTTCTTTTTCTAATTCCTCCAGGTCTCTAGTTAGGTCTTTGATTTTAGCTCTTTCATCTTTTTAAATGTAATCATTTAGGACAACACATCTCTATCAGCACTGTTTTTATTGCAACCAATAAATTTGTTATGATGTATTATTGTTTTCATTCCTCTCAAGACATTTACTGATATCTCTTGTAATTTCTTCTTTGACCCCCTGATTATTTTAGAGTGTTTTATCTAACTTCCATATATTTGTGGATGTTTTAGATTTTTGCCTGTTATTGATTTACAGCTTTGTTCCATCATGGTCAGAGAAGATGCTTTGTATAATTTCACTCTTTTAAAATTATTGAGACATGTTTTGTGACATAACATAGTCAATCCTGGAGGACAATCCTTGTGCACTTGTGAAGAATGTATATACTGCTGTTTTGGGGTGCAATGTTCTGTATATATCTGTTAGGTCTAGTTCATTTTTCATGTTATTCAAAGTTTCTGTTTCCTTATTGATCTTCTGTCTAGGTGTTCTATCTATTGATGAGAGTAGTGTATTGAAGTCTCCAACTATTATTGCAGAATTGTCTATTTATTCCTTCAGTTTTGCCAGTGTTTGCCTCATGTATTTGGGGGCGTCTGGGTAGATGCATAAATAATTATTACTGTCATTTCTTCTTGGTGGATTGACCCTTTAATTAATATATAATGCACTTCTTTGTCTCTTATAACAGCTTTGGAGTTAAAGTCTATTTTGTCTGATATTAGTATCTCTACCCCAGCTCATTTGGTTACTGTTTTCATGGAGAATCTTTTTCCATCCTTAGCACTTTAAACCCATTTGTGTCTTTGGCTCTAAAGCCCTTGTTTTGTAAACAACACAGAGTTTGGTCATGCATTTTTTTGTCTATTTTGCTAATCTGTATCTCATAATTAGGGATTTTAATTCACTAACCTTCAGTGTTATTACTGTAAAGTCAGTACTTCAGCCATTTTGTCATTTTATGTCTTATCCTTTTTGTCTATCTTTCCTTTATTGCAGCCTCCTTTTTAGTATAGTTGATCTTTTATGATGTATTTGATTGCTTTCTTATTTCTTTTTTAGTATATTT
This sequence comes from Tolypeutes matacus, assembly GCA_026826555.1. NCBI lineage: Eukaryota > Metazoa > Chordata > Mammalia > Cingulata > Chlamyphoridae > Tolypeutes > Tolypeutes matacus. The sequence goes on from JAKSZT010053813.1 coordinate 7,511,617, forward strand.
GTAACACTTTCTTTGTGTTTGTTTTACGCAACCTACATCTATAAGCTGCTAAGTTGAAAAGATACCAGCATACCTTTAATAACATATACATTCTTTGCTCCCATATCCCTCTCTCTTCCCTCCTTATGTTATTTTGGTCCCACATTACCTATTTATATGTTGCATGTCCATTATCAGGAAATATGCCTTTTTCTTGTTCAAATGTATTCTGACTCTTATATGAATTAAAGAATAGAGTTGTGTATTGAGGTTATAGTACTATTGAGTTTTACATTTACCTTTTTAGTTAACTTGGCTGGAGCTCTTCCTTTCTTCACACTACTCCAAGCCACTCTCCTGTTTTTTCCTTTCAATCTGCAGAACTCCCTTTAGTGACTCTTGTAGGGAAGGCTGATGAATTTCCTCAGTTTCTGTTTATCTGTGAATATTTAAAACCCTTCTTCAATTTAAAGGGCAGTTTTCTGGATAAAGAATTTTTGGCTGACAGTCTTTCTCTTAATTTGCCTTAAATATATCATACCATTGCCTTCTTGCCTCCATGATTTCTAATGAGAAATTGGCTCTTAGTTTTATTGAGGATCTCTTGTATTTGATGAATTGCTTTTTTCTTGCTGATTTCAGAATTCTCTATCTTTGGCATTGATTAGTATGTGTCATGAACTATTAGGTCCATTGGGTTTATTCTGTTTGTTGTGCGGTTGGTCATTCATATTTATATCTTTTATAAGATTTGGGAAAATTTTGGCAATTATTTCCTCAAATATTCTTTCTGCCCATTTTTCCTACTCTTCTTCTTCTGTGACTCCCATAGTGTGTATGTTGGTATGATTATGTTGTCCTGCAGGTCCCTTAGGATCTGCTCACCTTTTCTTTCTTCTCTTCCAACTGTATGAGTTCAATTGTTTTGTTTTCTAGTTCACCAATTATTTGTTCTGCCTGTTCAAATCAGCTGTTGAATACCTCTAGTGTATTTTTAATGTCCATATTGTATTTTTCACCCAAATTTGTTCTACTATGTTCATTTTTAAACTTTCTAATTCTTTTTTGTTCACACACTGTCTTCTTTATATCCTTTATATCTATATTCATATTTTAGTTTGTGTCTATCCATATTTTCTTTTAGCTCCTCAAACTGATATAGGAGATTTGACTGAATGTCTTTGATTCATTATTCCAATTCTGTGTTTCCTCTGATGTTTTAATTATTTCCCTTAAATGAGCTTTCATCCTCTTTCTCTGTATGGCTTGTGATTGTTGGTGCCTGGACACTTATTGTTTTGATGCACTAACTCTGGAAATCAGTCTCTCCCTCTTGCCTATGGTTTTAGTGTAGTTTGACTGGGTGCTAAGTCTCTTCTTCAATGTAGAATGTTATACTGAATGTTTAGAGCAGTCCATGTTTAACAGTTTAGATTTGTTTAGGTCTTTTTGCACCTGCCTCTTTCCTTTGGCATGTGCTGTAACTTTTAAGATTACTGTACTATGTGATATTGTTTTTCTTCCACAAGTTGCTTTCCTTTCCTCTGTTCCTCCTCTGGGAATCTGGAGCTGTTCTCTTTGTTTTTAATACAAATATTCCTCCCCAGTGTCTATGATTTGCTCAACTCCTCTCATGAATTCTAGGCCACCTTTTCATTTGAGCTTTCAGCTCACCATTTTGTTGGCTTTTCTGCTTCCAGTAACTTCCACTTTAGGGTATTCTATCCTATGGAGCCAGATGTGATCATTGTTCAGACAAATTTGATTCTTTAGTATAGGTGCACCAGTGATCAGTGTCTGGGCTTGCCAATAGTTCCACCATGGCTTGCCCTGGTTTCTGGGGAGGTGCTTGGTATATATGCCCTCACCAGCTTTATGGCCTCACTTTTGGCTCTGTGTGGCCTTTGGTCCCCATGCCTGAATGGGCACGGGATTAAAGTCACTGCTGTGAGTGATTTTATGGTCAGTGGCTACAGCAGGAAGTTCCTGGGTCAGAGCGCTTCTGCTGCATGTCTCTTAAACTGCATGGGTCTGAGCATGGGGGATAGGTCTGGACTGGCAATTCTACACTTCTTTCCTTTGTTTTTGTTTGGTGTTTTTTTTTCCCTCAATTCGGCATTTGTGGGGATCTCCAGTCTCTATTATCCTCCAGATTTCCATCTGAGTTAAATATGCCTTTTTATTTAGCTGCCTCTAAGGGGAAATCTTCCCAGGGATGACTTATGCTGCCATCTTGATGATGACTCTCTCATGCTTTATTCTTACATACCACAATTCCCTTCTCTGTTCGGTTTTCTTCTTGCTGAAGTACACATTTAATAGTTTTTTAAGTGAGAGTCTGTGCAGATGGTAAATTCTTCTGGTAATTGTAAGCATGAAAATTCTTTATTTTTCCTTTACTCCTAGATAGAAATTTATTTGGGTATAATTTTATAGTTATTTTCCTTCAACAAAATAAAGATATCAATCATTCCATTGACTTCTACCATCTATTGTTGCTGATGTTTCTTGTTGGTTTAATTTGTCATTTTATGGTTTCTCTCTGGGTCCTTTTAAGAATTTCTGTTTTAATTTTCTATGATTTCACCACTATATGTCTATGAATACATTTTATTTTAATTCATTCTGCTGTGTACTAGGAGTATACATTTGATTGGAGAAATTTTCAGCAGTTCTCCAAATTTTATTGCTCTGAAAATTGTCCCAATCTGTTTTTATTGAAAACTTCTAATGCATGAATCTACAATCCTCACTATGTATTCTTAAAGTTTCTTGGTGATTTTTCTTTTACTTTGTTTATTTTGTGTCACACTTGTCTGTGGTACATTCTATATGACTTTCCCAGTACTGTCTTTGAATTCACTAATCCCTCTTCAAGTGTGTCCAGTCTAGAGTTTATACTAGGCTGCCATTGCCCAGTTATTGAAGACCCAGAGCTTTAATGTCTCTCATTCTTTGATATTTCTATCCCCTTCTTATTCATAAGATGTTTGCTTTTTATTCCAGGTAAGTTTTAACAACTTTAACTTTGAATATGTTATTGGTTATTGCTTTGTGTTTGGAACTGAGGGGATAACCAGAAATGAACTAACAGGATCATTTTGTCAATATGCCTTGCACTTGTTCTTTTTAAGGGTGTTTGCTCTGAATACTTGATCAAGAATTTGACATTTTTACTATAAATGCACATTATCTCTATACCATTGCCTAAAAGAGCAGTAACAGGTCACTTGAAATGCCTAAATAAATACTGAATGCAAAGGCAGGAACATCTTGAGACATATGGAGATAAAGTTGCTAAAATAATTAGTTCATTTCAACAGATGTTATAATGAGTCATTTCAGTAACCACCACAATAAAAATGAATGCTAAATTTTATATTTTATTCACATTCCTTTTTTATAATTTAAGTATCCAGAAAACAATACTGAGTTTCTAAAATATAACAAGTATCTCTGCAATGGCTTTATTGCTTATAGAATTTTATCTGTTCTCTTTATTATATTCTATTATAGATAAATTCTTGGGTTTGTTTTTTTTTTTGTTTGTTTGTTTTGTTTTTGAGAGTAGCATCTTTTGGTGTCTGTAAGTTATTACAGATCTTACACTAACTTTTTTTTTGTAAAATGGGAGCTCTGCCGCCCTAAATCATCACTGATGATTGATGCTAACTATATAAAATCAATGAATACTGGCAAGCACAAGACCATTTGTTAAATTACATGTCAAATCACAACAGAGAAACTTTTAAATGCACCATTTTGCTTCTAATATTTGCATTCTTACAAAATTATATTGCTGACATCACTTTCAGTTTTTATAGCTCACCATTCTGCAGAGGGAAGAGGAAAAGACAAAAGGTTTATGATTAAATCCTTACAAACTCCTTGCTTCACAATATTTGAGAGAAAAACGTAATCACCTAAATGATAATAAGCAATAGTAATCTTAAAAGTTATCACATTGAGCAAAATATGGTCCATAAAACAAATCCATGTTGTTAGCTGTAATTGACATTTCATGCACTCACTGTTTATGTATTAGGTGGTTTTTATGTACTCACACTGTGCTAGATACTAGGAATTACAAGGATGAACAGAACAGACTTCAGCTTTCTACCCTCATTGAATTTGCTGTCCAATGGGGGAGGCATATTAAACAATCTCATAAATGTTTATATAGTTCCTATTGTGATAAGAGGTATGAATGAATAAACATAGAGAGTAGCTAAGAGAGAGTGTCACAAGTTTGACTTGAACTGGATAGGAAACACTGAAAAATGAGTAATAGCCAGGGAAAGGAGTGGGAGTGTATTGGGTTAGAGGGAGAAGATCCAGAATGAACAATAGGTTTGGAATGGAAAAGTGCTTAATGCAATGGGAGGTCAGAAATGCAGACAGGGGAGGGACCTAGAGAAGGGACAATTACAGTCAGCCTGAAGAGGCAGGTAGACATTCTTGTATAGAAAATCATGGCTCATTTTACCATTGTGAATTTTATTCAATAGACCATGTTATTGTCATCTATCAATCACAAACCCCCATGGTGGCACTTCCCAAACCTGGTCAATCATCAGAATTGCCTGAAGAATTCTTCAACTGTGTACATTTCAGGACACAGAATGGATTCATCCTGAGATATGGAAGCACTTACTGGCTCAAAGGTTTTGTCATTTCTTATCTTTTTTGCTGAATTTAGCATCCACTCATGCCTTGTTCCAATCTACTACCGTGCTCTCTTCATATTCTTGCTTACTAAGAATGCCAGGGAATCAGAAGCTTCTTTGGTTTAGCTAATTTGTCCACGGCATCTTTGAACACTTTCCATCATCTAATGCACAATACTTCCAAATTCAGCATTTGTTATTAAACCCATAGCATTATAGATTTCTATATTGTGCTTAAAATTCTTATTACTTGATGATCACATACATAATTTCTATTCTTTACTATGATATATATGTGAGCTATCTTCTGAAAAGCAGAACATGAACTCTGCAAATAAAGTGCCAGTGCATAAAATCTTGAGACCATGGGCAAGTTTCTAAATAATTTTATTTATCTGTGAAATAGGGACAGTAATAGTACTGAACTAATGGAGTGTTGGAATAATGTAGGGAGTTATAAGTGCTCAGAACAATGGCCTTGCATATAGGAATTGTACAGAAGTATGTTATATTTATAGATATAAAATTGGAGGTAAGCTATTCTATATGTGTTTAAAATATCTATTATTTTCATTTTATAATTAAAAAACACTGTCAGTCATAAAGAAATACTCAAACTAAGTTTTAGAAATGAGAAAAATGAACATATGCTAAATACCTTGGAAGAATTTATGCAGTTCTATGTCTTAACTGTGTATAGCATATTAAAAAATAAGGAATGAATGAGCAATACTTGGAAAGATAATGTTCTTTAAAGGATAAAATAAAATTTGGGTAAAAGTTAAGTTTAATTACCACGTTTCTTTGCTTCTCATCTGTCAAAATATTTTAAAGGCATGGAATGTAGATCTCTTAGAAAAATTTCATTGGAAATTCTATGTTAAAACACAGATTTATAAAGCCAAACTATATTATGAGCATCATTTCTTTTCTCTTTTTTAAACTTTGTTTGTAAAGTTTATTTTAAAGTTTTAGATTAGAGAAAATCTATAGGCGATTCCCACATTCCCTGTCCCCTCCCCCGTTCACATTTCCCCCTATTAATAACATCTCACATTAGTTTGGTACATTTGTTACAATTGATGAGCAAGTATTGAAGCATTGCTACTATCCATGGTCTATAGTTTATATTATGGCTTACAATTTGTACCATATAATTTTATAGGTTTTGACAAAATGTACAATGGTCTGAATCCGTCAGTGCGATATTATCCAGAACAATTCCAATGCCCTAGAAAAGCCCTATGTTCCACCTATTTTTTGCTTCCCTTCCCCTCAGAACCTCTGGTAATCACTATTTTCATATCAATGTTCCAACAATAATGATAAGTCTACTTTGGTCCATGCTTGCATTCCCCTCTTATGTTTGTTCATTCCTCAGTCTTGAGGATTTGGGGATGGTGATGCCCACTCTTAGATCTTATGATGCAGATGGAACAAATTGTTTTTCTTGCAGTTGTATATACTCTTTGCTTTTGGGGATGGGGGTTGTCCATTATCATCGTTTTTTTAGTTGTCCTGGGTAAGTCCGATGAACTGGAGGGTAGGTGTTGGCTGCAACTCTGCTGAGATTCACTGCTCAAACAGCATATGAACAGACTGAAAATCTAAGTTGCTGGGACATATATTTAATGGATATAGTACTAATTATAGGATCAAATAAAAGGGGCAGAAGAATCATGTGTAAGGAAATTATAAATGAATCTAACTCTGTTACATTATAGGTTATCATATATTCCAAGGTAAGGCCCACTGATGGGGTACAGATTTCATGGGGTTGTGTGCTCTGCCTATAGTGTCCAGGTATCTTTAGAGCCCTTGGGAGCACCCCTGTTTGAGGCTTTGTTTACTGTGGCAGTTAGTGATATCCGCCTGAGACGTGTATAAGTGTAACCTCTAGAATGGCTTCCCAACTCACTTTGAAATCTCTTAGCCATAAAAATTCTTTTGTATTTAATTTCCTCCTTTTGGTTAAGGTCTTTTTCCAAGTGAATCACTAGTTGGTGCTTAGTAATAATCCCTCAGTGCCAGGGAGGCTCATCCCTGGGTGTCATACCCCATACCAGGGGGAAGGTAGTGAGTTTATTTGCTGAGTTTGGCTTAGAGAGAGGCCACAATAAAATTCAAATAAACAATTTAAATTTTATGTATTTTTCTAGTTTTCATTAAAATACTGAAGATTATTTCATTTCATTTTCTTGAAACTTTGGATATATTCATCTCATCTCTTTTATATTATGAGCATACTATGTTATGTAAATATAAATTTGTGATATTATCATTTTATAGTGATCTATTCAGAAAGGTACTGAAATAGACATAATTATAAAAACCTGAATTCATTTTACAACATATATTATTTAACAAAATTGCTTTTAAATGAATGTTTTCCTAAAAGATAAGCCAAAAGAATTATGACAAAAATTTTTACAATTCTAGTCATATTAGTAAATCAAAAGATGCACCAACCATTTAGAAGCAGTTTTTGAGGTAAAAAAGGTTCACCTATTACAACTACATGTCCTGATTTCGGAAAATATAACAAATTAAAAGAAAATGGAGTTAAAGAAATGCATCTGAGATGTGTTTCTATAATGAATTTTTTAATGTACTGAATACCTAATTATTTTTGTATGTGTCAGGCATTCTTCTAGGCATTTTAAAAGTATAGATTTATTTAGTCTATTAGTATATATTCATAATTGTACAAAATATTAGGCAGATAGCTATGTACTATCTCCATATTGTATTATATAGTGAATTAATGTTTATATTATATTTATATATAAGCTATATATATTATATATTGTTTTATATTATATTGTATTAAATAAATAATGTATTTAATAATTCATCAGTTTTCCCCCTGAAAAATCAATTAGGTCATAGTGGATAATGGTAGAGTACTAGAAACTTAAAGTTGGATCCTCAGCGTCTAAAGCAGATCATCACAGTCTCTGGAACTTCCATTGTCGCTATTTACATGGTAAATGTGTTCTTTTTTATCCCTATCCAGAAAAAGAAACAGAAGCAGTTTATATTCCCTTGGAAGAGACAACACTATATTTCACTGTCTTGCCAAAGGGCTATGTCTGTCTCAGTGACTCCTGATCTCTGTCCCAGATTCACCTGATAGGAATCTAATCCATCTTGACATTCTTTAGAACATCACATTCGTTCACAGTATTAATTGACCTCATAGTAATAAAGAGTCCTTAACTAAGACTCCAAAACCTATAAATAATAAATGTGTACATTCACACATTTTAAAATATTAAAATTTAAATTTAAAAAGTAAAAAACAGAGAACTGTTGACTCTGATTTTAGGATTGAGGTTATCTGAATCACTGGAATGAAAGAGTATGGACACAGAAGGGTCTCAAAATCCTGGTTAGAGTCTAATTCTTAAACAGAATGGTTGGTACATGGGTGTTGTTATTATGACCATTATTATTTTAGCTGTTCATTTATACTTTACCCTATGATTTTGTGTATTATATACTGCACAATAGGATTTTGTGAACTGGCAGAACTCTTATAAAATTAGAGGTAAAATTATATAATTTTAGAAATTAATGACATATTAAAAGCAATAAAAAAGAATTTAGACGTCATTGGAAATAGTGAAATCTGAAGGATAAGCTTGAGAAATTGAAAAATTTTAAAATGTAAAAAGAACATTATGTTTAAAAAGTTGAGATAAAGAATTGAAGATATGGGTAAAACATAATCACCATCTGATGTCATTAAATAAAATAGAACAAATGAAAGATAAATGTATTTTAAAATACAATGGAGGAAAAGTTCCCTGATATACAGAAAGATGAAAAGTGCACAATCATTCAGAATAACTAATACCAGTAAATAGTGTAATAAAATTAATGGGTTTTAAGTATAAAGAAATAATTGAATGGGCAGCTGAAGAGAAGATTATTTTGTTCTCATACTTCTTCACTGCCATATTCAATAAGATAGTAATTACATGCCTAAAATTCTCATGAAAGACATTTTTATTCATAATTTTATTCTCAGCAACTTACTATTGAATGACCAAATCAAGAGACACATTCTCAAATATTCAATAATTAATATATTCATCTATGAATCTACTTCTTAGAAAAATACTAGTTGAGAACAAATGCCAATCAACCAGGAGTTGGAATGACAAAGCTATGATAAAGAGATTTGCTGTTAGTTATTAGCATTGAAGCATTTTCATAGGAAACAAAGCCTAACAACTGTGAGAACTATGCTTAGATAATAGAATGTAAATGTTATAAATCTGTATGTTTTAATAATGATGATAATATAGCTAACTATATGAATTTGCAGGGAATAGAGCAGTGGGAGGTAGTTTAGGTAATTTTACTTCTTTCTTAGAGGAAGAATGTTCATATCTATGAAAACAGGCAAACAAAGATGATTTAAATTGGTCAGTGGTGGCTAGTGTTACATTTTACCAGTCTAGAAATAGTTTACTCACATATTCCATAGCTATTAAAATTATTTTTTCAAGGGTTCTGTTTTTCACCCTGAAAAAGTTTGTATTTATATAGCTGCAATTGTTTTTTCTAAATGTTTTAATCAGAGTATATAATACCTACAGAAAAAAAGCACCAGGCACAAGTGTGCAAATTGCTGATGAATTATCACGAAGTGAAAATAGTGGTTTAACCACCACCACCTAAGGAAATAGAACAATATCAGAATCCCAATCACACTTCCTGATCATAACGCCCATCTCCTTCCCATTTGTAACAACTAACTTGACTTTCAACGTGACAAAGTTCTGGAATTTTATATAAATAGAAGGTATTTTTTTTTATAGAAGGCTTCTTTTGTCCACAGGTTTGCTAGTGTTATCATTCTTTTCCACTTTAGCTATTGAGGCTTGAATTTGCAGTTCCCTGGTCACTCATGAAATTCCTCAACTCTTCACATTTATTGCCTATTTGGAAATCTTTGGTGAATGATTGTTCACTTCTTTTTCTCCTTTTCTTTTGCATGATCTCCCTTTTTTATTATTGGTTTGTAGAATTTCTATATATCTTTAAGATGAGTCTTCTGTGGGTGTTACATATTTCAAATATCTTCTCCCACTCAGCGTCTTGCCTTGTCACTGTCATAACATACTTTTTCATCACATATAAATTTAAATTAGTATTATTTATCAATATTTTCTCTTACTGTCAGTGATTTTTGTGTCCATTAACTATTCCAAGTTTGGGAACTCTCCTGTGTTATCTTCTAGAAGCTTTATTCTTTTACCTTTTCATATTTAGATCTAACATCTAATATGAATGGCACTTAGTGAAGGAGGTATTGAGGTAGGAGTTTGAAGGGTATGAGAGGTAATACTTTTTATGCAATCAGTATTAATTTATGTTTATCTATATATTTATTCTTTCTATTGCTCTTCCTTCTTATATCTCCATACGTCCATCTAGAGTCATTTTCCTCTTGCCTTAAAAATTTCTTCCTTTACTTCCTTTCATGTGGATCTGCTGGTGACAAAGCCTTTCTGTTTTTCTTTGTTTGAAAATATCTTCATTTTCCTATATTTTTAATGGGGTTTTATTGGGCCATGTTTTAACCTGGCAGTTTTTTGTTTGTTTGTTTGTTTTAACATTTGAAGATATGATTTAATTGTCTTCTGGTCTAATTTTTTGGTTGATAAATGTTTGCTTCTTTGAAGACAAATCAGTTTTAATCTCTTGTTGCCTTTATGATTTTTTTCTTCATCTTTGCTTTTAAACAGTATTACTATAATGTATCTGGTTGTGATTTTTTTTGTTTTTGTCATACTTGGCATGTATTGCAATTCCTGAATATGTGACTCATTTATCATTTTTGGAAAATGCTCACCCAATATCTGTTCCAGAACTGCTTATGATTTATTCTTCCTGTCCTCTGTTTTTCAGACTCCTATTACATGTTTATTAGGGCTTTTCACTGTGTGATATATGACTCATAAATGTTTTCATACATTTTTCATTCTTCTGTCTCTATAAATTTTAGTCTGGCTATGTTATTCTGGAATATTTTGCATTTTACTAATTCTCCCTTCAACTGGGTCTAATAAGCTACTGAACAAGTTTGTTGAATTTTTAAGTTAGTTTTCGTGTTTTTGAGTTCTGAAAATTACATTTGTTTCTTCTCTATAGTTTCCTGTCCTTTCTAAAGTCTCCATCTTGTAATCTAATTTCTTGGATTAGAAGTCTGAATCCACTTAAAATACTTATGTCACAGTCTATTTTTGATAACTCCAATTTATAAATCTCCTATGGGTCTGTTTCTATTGCCATTTTTTTCCCTCTGTCTTCATCTTTTATTTTTGTGATCTTCTTTCCTGATACGTCTGATAATGTTTGGGTGCTGGACATTTTGTATGAAAAAATTTTAAAGATAATTTTAGGCTCCGTCTGATGTTATCTTCCTCCAGAAAGATGGTGCTTTTACTTCTGGCAACAGTTATATAGGGTCAGATCACCTTCATAAAATCATAGATTGAATTAAATTTATGATATGCATCAGATTTTGTGGAAGGCTTATTTAGCTGTGATAACCCTATTTCTAGAGTGCAGCCTTTCCCGGGTTTTAAGGGAAAAACCACCTCCTCCTTGGTGAACCCTAAACTTCAACTTTTGCATGCAAGCGAGTAAGACTTCAAAATCAGAACTCAGTTTTTCAGCTTCTCCTTGTGAGTTGGTAAATGACTTGAAGGGAAAAGCTGAGTCAAATATTGGAGCTTCCTGTCTCTGGGATCTTTATACCTCAAGTCCTTGCTGTCTTATGACACTTTCACACTTACATTTCTCATTTCTTTCCAGCAGTTATAGCTGATCTCAGTGGGTGCATTGATCAGCAAGAAGCTGGTCGGCCAATATTGGAAATCTGAACACTACTAATTATATTTTAGAGATTGTTTCTTAGTTAAACATGATACAAGGAAATTTACTTTGATAGCATTTAGAAGTTTGGAGAAGGCCCTTTTACCTTTGGTTAATTACAAAATCAGTAAATTTTTGGCTAAGTTGTTGAAGAAACTACTTGGGCAGAAGGAATAAGAAGGCAATTAGTAGGGGTCCTGACTTTGCTGACACTCTGGTTTTGACTCTGTGTTGCTTTTACATTCCATGAATCGTATGAGACTCTAGTCTAGCTCTATGGAGTCAGAGAAATATGAAATATTACAATTGATCTTAGACTTTATGTTTAACATTATCCTTTATTTTGATTCTCTACCTTCAGTTGGTCATTCTGTCATTTCTTCTTTCCAGTGCCTTTTAAATTTATTCTCTTTTCTTTTTATTTCCATCATCACCATCTTTATCATCTCAGCTATAAAAATACTTGTACAAACTTCATCTCATCTCTCAAAGCGTCAGGCTTTTCTCCTTTTAGTTCATCTGGCATTTTTTGTGGTAAGCTACTCTTTCTAATATACTCCCACCAGCATGCCACTCTTTTATGAGAAACCTACAGTGTGCCTAACTTTATTGAAGAAAGTTCAGTAAATTGAAATGTTCACAGACTCAATCTGACTGCCTATCTGAGCTTACTTTATACTGCTGACCAATATCTTTTTACTCAAGGCAAATAAGTACTACTTTCTTCCTGGTCTCTTTCTCAGGATCTTCTTCGTCTAGGCTGCCTTAAGTGTTAATGTTATCATCTTTAAATTCTTAGACCTCTCTTCCATCAATTCCTCTCTCCACACTTTATGTCCTGTACTTCCAATGGAGGTCATTTAAATTTTCCTGGTTTGATTCAACTGTAATGAAGGAAAGTAGGATAATTGTTACTTCACAGAGATTTTCAAGAATACTAGTAACCTACCTAAGGCTGGAGTGTTGTTACGAGAACTGGGGAAACTCCCCCACAGAGGCACTGAAACTCAAGTTACAGAAACCGAAGCTACAATTTCTACTACTAATCCATATGCCAGTCCATATGTAGAAAATTTCTATGTGTTGGTGAACTTAATATTGCTAAGAAAGGTGACTCATTTCCTCACAGGCTGTCCTTGAATAATTTTCCAACTAATCTCGCTGTTTTCAAAGTCATCCTCCCCGTAGCTGCTGGAGTGACCTAAAACTCAAATCTGAGCATATTAATATCCTTCTTTAAACCCTTCAATAGGTCCCCACCACTTAAACAAAAAGACCAGTTACTTAGTCTTTTTATATATGGGCCATACCTACACCTCCAGTCCAGCTAAATCTCTCCACTTTATGTATGCATTGCAGGCATAATACAGGAGTTCTTCAAACATATCGTGGAGAACAGACTCTAGGGTAGTCCCTGTGATTCTTGTTCATCAGAGCGCCTCCTCCTGTTGTTCATGTCCTTGTGTAATCCCCTCTCCTTGAGTGTGGGTGAGAACTGTAACTTGCGCTTGACAATAGAATATGGGAAAGGTGACAGAATATACTTGATATATATATATGATTACATTATACAAGATATTAGCACCCATTTCGCAAGGAGGACATTGTTTTGCAAAACAATAGATAACGAATGCCCACACCATGCTTTTTCCCGCCTTCCTACCTACTACTATTTCTCTTGAAGACAATCCATCATTTCTACAAAACCTGTGAATTCCTTCCTAATTCTGCCTTTTGTAAAACACAATCATTGGTCTTGCTCTTTTGCCTGAACAATGTTAGAACTTAATTTTTGCACATTGCACACTAAATAAGGTACTTTTTTTTCATTTACTAAACTTACTAAACTTGAGGACAAAGATTGTATCCTAGTCACATAATTTTACTTCTGGCTACTATTTATTGTGCGTTCTCTTTCTTTAAAGTATAGTACTAAAATAGTTTATACACATGTACCATCTCAGGTAAGCCTTTGAACAGCCCTCTGGGGCAGCATGGTATAGGGATCAAATGGTGTGGATCCTGGGATAAAAGTAGTGCACTTTTCATGGGATGGTAATGGAGATTACCTAAGTTAATATATAAATGGTCTTAGAAGAGTGCCTGACATTTAATAAATGCTGTTTAAGTGTTAGCTAATATTATTGGTGCACATGAAGAAACTGAGGCTTAATAAAGGTTAAATGAACACAAACAATAGGTGTAGCTGCCAAAGTTTATACTCAGTCTGATTTCAAATCCCATGATCTTAGCCAGTAGACTATACTGCTTGATAATCATTTTTAAAGGTTTCTATAGACAAAAAGTGAAATTGAAATGATATTTTCCATTCAAATTAGCAAATAGTTTAAAGCATGGAGGCAAATCTCAAAGAGGTCGTGTAAAAGTGAGGCCATTGAGATTGGCAGCCTCATATATTGATGGCAGGAATTTAAGTGGGTAGACCCTGATCAAAGCCAAATCTTTAGTATGTAACTTACTATTTCACATTTTCTATGAATCCATCTTAAGTGAGAAAAAGAACAAAACAATACATGGAGGGAAGGCTGAGTATGAAGACCTTGATCACTGCTTTATCCATAATACCCTTGACTACCCAAGTATAGAAAACTTGCTAAATTGTAGTACTTGTACTGTTGAATATTTTATTTGAATATATTTGTATTATTGAATATTATGTTTCTATTATATTTGTAGCTTTAAATAATGCTGATATTGTAGATAGGGAAAATAAAGTTATTTTGAAAAATAGAATAAAACCGAGTGCTTTGATCAATTTCATACAAATATTACCAAAAGAAATTTATATACAAACTGATGTCTAGATAGAAATAATATTATGAAAATAGTGTTTATCTATGTGTGGAATAAATGAGTGATATTGTGGTTGTCTATTTTAATCTTTACTTACCATACAAATGTCTATAATTAGCAAGTATGGCATTTAAAACCAGAAAAAGAAGAATAGCTTAATTTAAAATATAACTTAAAGTCTACTTCTGGGTTATGGGCTATTGGAGAAATAAAAATGAATAAAGGATTATGAACAGATTCAAATTAAGTATTTGTGAGAACACTGATGCAATATTTGCTGTGGGTAATCTACCAGCTGATATAATGTTATTTATGGGGCCAAAGATGACTGTTTCATTATTGAGATGAGAGCCAGTGAATTTCTGCTCACTTTCACTTCATGATTCCATCCCATGAATTAGCCGTGGACATTCCCAGAGGAAGGAATAAAAGTGCTCAGCCCATGCATTGTCCTCCCATCTCTTTCCATGCCCTTCTGGTAATGGATCACGATCTCTGGCATGGCCAAGCACATCCCTTTTTTATCAGGCAAGAGGCTCCGAGCCCATAAGCCCATATCAGCAGGTAACCCTTTTCCTATTCTCCATGGTTAACCTATATCAAAGTTCAGTCTTTTACCTTTAGCAACAATGCTACCTTGGAGAAGAGGAAATGCAAAATATGCATGATTTCCCAAAATGTCAGTTATCAGTATGTACATATTGCATCTCCCTAATGACTTGGTTTGATAAATGAGCAGAAAAATCAGTGGAACAGTGAATACTATGAATCATAGCCTGGCCTTTTACATTCCCTCCACAGTAAGCCTGCTGTGTGACTCCTTTATGACAGCATATTTAACATATTTAAGGGTCTCAAATAATTACAACCAGCCTTCCTAGACCCCTATACCGCTTTGTCTCTCCTCCCTCTCTCTGTCAAACCTCTTGAACAGTTGCTCTCTACTTTTTCATTTCCCTTTTCCCCTTAAGAGCAAAGCAGTTTAAGCTGGCTCCCATACTTAACATTCTACCCGAAAGACCATCCTCAACATAAATAATAATCTTCATGCTGCTATATTCCATAGTCAATATTTAACTTGATCTTAACATTTGACCCTGATAACCACTAACTTTAAAAATGATCTCTATTTACTTGGCTTCTAGAACATGCTGCATTTCTTTTTTAATTCCTTATTTTGGTTGCACTTTCTCTGTCTTCTTTATAACTGCTCCTTGCTCATTGGACATAACATTATGATCTGTACCCTCTGTCTTCTCACTCTCCATGAATAGTAGCATCCATTCCTTTGGCTTCACAGTTACAAACCATGTATGTGTATATATATATATATATATATATTTTTTTTTTTTCCCCTAATATACTGGTAGTACCCACTGGATATATTATTAAAATATACTCTCTGAGGCTGTTTCATTATTTGGGTTGTTGGGAAATTTGATTATGGTAATGTGTGAAAAACAAACCTAGTGTAGTCCCTGGCACATCCTAGGTATTCTTCAACTTATTATGCTTCTTTCGCTCTATTCTCAGTACATAACGTCTTGATATATCCACTGGTTGATGTTGAGCATCAACATTTACTCTCTTTTTATCTCATATTCCTAATTCAAACAATCACCTCGTTTTTAAAATACATTTTTATTACAGAAGTTGTGAACTTACAAAACTATCATGCACATGTGTAGAATTCCCATACAACAATCCTTCACCAACAGGCCACACCATTGTTGAACATTTATTACAGATTATAAGTTAATATCATCAGACTATTACCACTAACTGTGGTCCATAGCATACATTTGGCATATTTTTCCATACCCCCCTATTATTATTATTATTATTATTTTTTTTTTAAGATTTTATTTATTTATTCATTTATCCCCCCCTTGCTGCTTGTGCTCGCTGGGTCAGCTAACCACGCCGCGCGGGCGGGTTTGCCTTCACCAGGAGGCCCTGGGAACCAAACCCGGGGCCTCCCATATGGTAAACGGGAGCCCTACTGATTGAGCCACAGCCGCTTCCCTCATACCCCCCTATTATTAACACAATACATCTTTGGCATTGATGCAACAATATTACAGTATTGCTGTTAACTTTAGTCCATAGGTTACATTAATTGTATTTTCCCCATGCTTCTCCACATTCCCACCACTCTGCAATAGTGACGTATATCCATTTTAGCTCACAGAAGGACATTCTTGCATTTGTACTACTGTATTAGTCAGCCAAAGGGATGCTGATGCAAAATACCAGAAATCGGTTGGTTTTATGGAGGGTATTTATTTGGGGTAGAAGCTTACAGTTTCTGGGCCATAAAGCATAAGTTTCTTCCCTCACCAAAGTCTGTTGCTACGTGTTGGAGCAAGGCAGCTGTCGACGTTTGCCAGGGTTAAGGCTTCTTAGGTTCCTCTCTTCCCGGGGCTCCATTTCCCTCTGGTCTCAGCTCCCCTGTTTCCTCCACAAGGTCAGCTGTAGACTAGGAGGCTCTCTAGGCTTTGCTTCTCTCCACAAGGCCAGCTGTGAACTGCCAGGTGAATGGCTCTTCTCTATCCCGGGGCCTTCTCTCCTTCCTCACGACGAGGTTCCTCCGTCTGCTCGCTTTCCCGGCTCCAACATCAAAACTCCAACATCAGAACTGCTCCCTCCGTCCTTTGTCATGCCTTTTATATTTGATTCTGCCACCCACCAAGGGGTGGGACTCAATGCCTTACTGACGTGGCCCAGTCAATGCCCTAATCATAACTTAATCATGCACAGATGAACAGAGCAGTTTACAAGCATGATCCAATATCTATTTTTGGAATTCATAATTACATCAAACTGCCAAACTGCTACAACTATTCACCACAATTCTCATCCATTTCTGTGTTAACTATATTATTCAGTCCCTAGATTATCCTCTAGCTTTCTTTCAATTGTCATTTACATCCCTAGACTACCCATTTCAGCCACAATCCCATTTATAAACTAGTTGCTACTCACTATAATGTTACCATCAACTCTATCCATTTCCACACATTTATAGTCAAGTTAATTAAAACTTCTACATAGTTTAAGCCTCAATACTCCTTCATAGCCCTTCTCTTATCTCTTAATAACCTATACTCTAGGTTTTAAATCCATGCATTTATTCTTCATATTTGGTTCATAATAGCGAAACCATGCAATATTTGTCCTTTTGTGAATGGCTTCCTTCACTCAGCATAATGTCTTCAAGATTCATCCATGTTATCATGTGTCCAAATTTCATTTCTTCTAACTGCAGTGTAGTATTCCATCATATGTATATGCCACATTTTGTTTATCCATTTATTGGTTGATGGACACTTGGGTTGTTTCCATAGTTTGGCAATTGTGAATAACACCACTATGAACTTTGGTGTGCAGATGTTGTATTTGTGTCACAGTTTTCTGTCCTTCTGGATATATTTCTAGAAGAGGAATTGCTGGATCATATAGTAGTTCTATATATAGCTTCCTGAGGAACTGCCAAATTGTCTTCCACAGAGGCTGCACCAATTTACAATCCTACCAACAGTGAAAGTGTTCCTACTTCTAAACGTCCTTTCCAGCACTTATTGTTTTCCTTTTTTTTTTTTATAATGGCCACTCTGTGCAGTATGAGATGATATCTCATTGTCGTTTTGATTTGCATTCCCTAATAGCTAGGGATACTGAACATTTTTTTTCCTGGGTTTTTTTGGCCTTTTGTATTTCTTCTTTGGAGAAATGTCTATTTAAATCTTTTGCCCGTTTCTAAATTGGATTGCTTGCTCTTTTATTGAGTTGTATGATCTCTTTATGAAGAATGGAAATCAAAGTTTTATCAGAGATGTGGTTTCCAAATATTTTCTTCCATTGAGTGGGCTGCCTTTTCACTTTCTTGATGAAGTCCTTTAAATCACATAAGTGTTTAAGTTTGAGGAGGTCCCGTTTATCCCTGTTTTCTTTCATTGCTCATGTTTTCTGATTTAAGAATAAACCTACACACCACCAGGTCTTGAAGATGTTTTCCTATATTTTCTTCCAGGAGCTTTATTGTTCTTGCTTTTATCTTTAAGTCTTTGATAAATTTTGAGTTAATTTTTGTATAAGGTGTGAGATAGGGGTCCTCTTTCTTTGTTTTGGCTATGGATATCTAGTTCTCCCAGCACCACTTGTTGAATAGACTGTTCTTACCCTCTAGGTGGCTTTGACAAGCTTATCAAATATCACTTGACCATAGATGTGAGGGTCTGTTTCTGAAACATCATTTGAGTCCCATTGGTCTAGATGTCTATCTTTATGCCAGTACCATACTGTTTTTACCACTGTAGTTAGTTAATATGATTTAAAATCCAGAAATGAGAGTCCTCCATCTTTGCTTTTCCTTTTTAAGATGTTTCTGGCTATTTGGGTCCCCTTACCCTTCCAAATAAATTTGATAATTATGTTTTCCATTTGTTTAGTAAATGCTGGTGGAACTATTGGGATTGCATTGAATCTGTATATCAGTTTGGGTAAAATTGACATCTTAATGATATTTAGTCTTCCAATCCATTAGCATGGAATGTTCTTACAATTATTTAGGACTTTTTAAATTTCTTTTAACGATTAAATGTAGCTTTCTGAATACTAGTGCTTTACAGCTTGTTTAAGGTTATTCCTAAATATTTGATTTTTTTTAGTCACTAAAATTCCAGGAAATAAATGGAATTTTTTTCCTGACTTCCTCCTCAGATTGTGTATAGCAACACCCCTGAGTTTTGCATATTGATCTGTATCCTGATACTCTACTGCAATTGTTTATTAGCTCTAGTAGCTTTGTTGTAGTTTTTTCGGGACTTTCTAGGTATAGGATAATACCATCTGTGAATAGCGAAAGATTTACTTCCTTTCTGATTGGATGCCTTTTATTTCTTTTTCTTGCCTGATTGTTCTAGCTAGAACCTCTAGCACTATATTTAACAACAGTGGTGATGGTGGGCATCCGTGTCTTGTTCCTGATCTCATGGGAAAGCTTTCAGTCTTTCACCATTTTTTTTCCACTTAAAAAAATTTTTAAACAATACTTCAATTACATAAATGTTACAGAGAATATATAGGGGATTCCCATATGCCCTGCTCCCCACACCTCCCACATATTCCCACATTAGCAACATCTTTCATCAGTGTGGTACATTCATTGCAATTGATAAACACATTTTGGAGCATTGCCACTAAGCATGGATTATAGTTTACATTGTAGTTTACACTCTCTCCCATTCGACTCTGCAGGTTATTGCTGAATATATAATGGCCTGTATCTGTTGTCGTAATGTCATTCAGATGATTCCCAAGTCCCAAAATGCCTCCATATTACAACTGTTTTTCCCTGTCTTTAACTCCAGAACATCCATGGGTCATTGCCTCCACAACAATGGTATTTCTTCCATTGCTAGAATCACAAGTAGTCTATAGTAGAATACTAGTAAGTTTATTTTAGTCCATAGTTCATTTCCCAATTCTGAGGACTCTGGGATGGTGATGCTCACTCCACCATTAATTGAGGGGGGCTTCAATCCCATATATCTGATAGATGGGACTCTTGCTTGTGATTCTAGGCACTCTCGGTTCCTTGCTATATTGTTTGTCCATCATCTCCTCCCCGTTAGTTGTCTTGGGTGAGTCCATTGAACTGGAAAGTAGCTGTTGCAACTTCGTTGAGATTCACGGCTCAGCTGGCAAATGGACAGCCCAAAGATTTAAGTCTCTTGGATGTACACCTACCAACTCTAGCACTAATTATAGATTTGAATAGAAGGACAGAAAAGTCATGCATAGTGAAGCCACTGCTGAGTCTAACTCAGTCACATTGGGGAGCATAAATACCAGATTAGGGCCCACTGGCAAGGGGGCCAAATTCCTGATCTGCCTGCCCTGACTATTATGTCTGGATGTCTCCATATCCCTGAGGAGCTTTTCTATTTTGGGTCATAACTACTTTGGCTGTCAATGAGATCTTGTTGAGATGTGCATAAGTGGAACGGCCTCCTGACTCACTTTGAATTCTTTTAGCCATACAAACTCATTTGTCTTAAGATTTTCCCCCTTTTAGTCAAGGTGGGGTTTTTTGTTTTTGTTTTTTTTCTTCCTGATGCATTGCTTGTTGGTACTTGGTAGCACTCCCTCAGTGCCGGGGAGGCTCATCCCCAGGAGTCATGTCCCATGCTGGGGGAAAGTTATTGCTTTTATGTGCTGAGTTCAGCTTAGAGGGAGGCCACATTTGAGCAAAAAGGAGGCTCCCTGTAGGCAACTCTTAGGCACCCTATATCACTACGCTAAGTTTCAATTTCAAGAGAAAAGGCTCATAAGCATAGTCATCAATGCCAAGGGCCCTTCAATGGACATTGTCCCTCTACTTGGGGTATTCTTGTTGTTCCATTAGAGGATGTGGCAGAGCTCCCCCTGATGGGAATTTCATATTTTTTGGTTATTGTGTGAATCTCCACCCACTGTGACAATGCCCCATGAACATCTGAACATATTTATATGCCTTATATGTGTACCCAGGTGAACTTCCTCCCATGTATTCCCCCTCACTGACACCCCACATCAATGATCCTCCCCTGTCACAGTTGTAACCCTTCTGTGATCTAAAACTTCTTCAAAAATGAAGCCAATAAAATAGCCACATACAATTAATAAGAAAATAAAATTGTAATGATAGTTTTATACATAAGAAGTAAAATACAGAAAAAGTTAATAAAAAGTAAAAATAGAATATATTTTAATTGAAATATTAAAAAATAATGAAAAAATATTTGAAGAAAAAAAAATTTTTTTTTTTTTGCATTTTGCCTTTCAGCAATATAAGACTGTTGTCCTGTATGTACAGTGACATTTTCTTCTGTTTATTCCCCCAATGTCTTACTTTTTTTTTTTTCTTTCATTTTTTCTTCAAAGAGATTTAGGTCACAGTAGAGTCACATACAGAATACAGGGGATTCCTATATACCCAACATCCTCCCCCTTTTTCCCTTTTCCCCCATCAATACCTTCTATATGTGGATGGTACATTTGTTACAATTGATGCACACATATTGAAACATAGCTACTAACCATCATCAGTGGTTCACATTATGATTTACATTTTGCACCATATACTTTTATAAGATCTGATAAAATTTAACATGTCCTGTATCCATCTTTACAAGACCATGCAGAACACTTCTATCCTCCCAAAATGCCCCTGTTCCATCTATTTTATTCCTCCCTCCTCCTCCCCTTCAGGTCCATGGCAACCACCAGGCTTCACTCCTTGAAGGACAAGATTCATAGTTACTTGCATCATCACTGAGGGCTTGACATGCTGGTCTGTCCTCCCCAATTAGGCACTGCTGATGCTCTCAAGTGACTCCCATCCCTCTGTTTGAGAACATAGTAGGCCTCCCTAAGATGGGAGTCCAACACCTTCCCACTCATTATGTGGGTCTCTACCCACTGATGCAACACGCTTATGCCAAAATGATCACTCACGTACTCCCTATAAGCCTGCCCCAGGCCCAAATGCCCCCCATCCAGCACCCTAAACCAGTAACCCTTTCTTGTCATATTGCCAAATGAGCATTCCCAACAAAGTAATTTCAACCACATACCCACCAATCCCCAGCATTCACCTGTTCCCTCCCCCAAACCTCCCCCCAGTTCCATGGACCCTCCAACCCACCCTCCTCACCCTGCCCCCTTGTCAAACCTGTACCACCCAACCCAATATTATCACTATATCCTTCACTGCACAACTACACACTTTCACCTTGTCATAGATTTCACTCATATGGGCATTGGCTCACAACCTTCTTCTCCCTTTCTAGTTCCTATAAACCTATCTTCCAGACTCTAGCTCTGTGAGTCTGCTCAGTTTGCTTAATTTATATCAATGAGGTCATGTAATATTTCTGTTCAATGCCTGGCTTGCTTCACTCAACATAACGTGCTCAAGGTTCATCCATGTTGTCCTGTGTGGTAGTGCTGTATTCCTTCTTACAGCTGAGAAATATTCCATTATATATATGTACCTCATTTTGTTTATCCATTCATCAGTTGATGGGCATTTAGGCTTATTCCAACTTTTGGCAATAGTAATAATGCCGCTATGAACATTGGTGTGTATATATCTATTCATGTCCTTGCTTTCTGGGTATATACCCTGCAATGGAATTACTGGATCATATGGCAGATCTATAGTTAGTTTTTTTAGGAAACACCAAACTCTCCTCCACAATGGCTGCACCATTGTACATTGCCACCAGCAGTGGATTACAGTTCCTGTTCCTCTGCATCCAGTCCCACGCTTGAAGTCCTCTGTTTTTTTCAATAGCCTGCAGTCTAATGGGTGTAAGATGGTATCTCATTGTAGTTTTGATTTGCATTTCCCTAATAGCTAGTGATGTTGAGCATCTTTTCATGTGCTTTTTAGCCATTCATATTTCTTCTTTGGAGAAGCATTTATTCAAATCAGTTGTCCACTTTTTAAATGGGTTGTTTGTCTTTTTATTTTCGAGGTGTAGGATTTCTTTGTATATGATAGTTAATAGACTCCTATTTCTTTGTATATGATAGTTAATAGACTCCTATATGGTTGCCAAATATTTCCTCCCATTAGGTAGGCTGCCTTTTCACTTTCTTGACAAACTCCCTTGAGGTGCAAAAGTTTTTAATTTTCAGGCAGTCCCATTTATCTATTTTTTCTTTTGCTGCTTGTGCTTTGGGTGTGAAGTTCACAAAATCATTTCCTATTACAAGATCCTGTAGCTGTTTCCCTATATTATCTTCCAAGGTCTTTATGGTCTTGGCTCTTATATTTAGATCTTTGATCCATCTCGAGTTAATTTTTGTATAAGGTGTGAGATGGTGTTCCTCTCTCATTCTTTTGGATATGGATATCCAGTTCTCCAAGCACCATTTGTTGAAGAGGCCATTTTCTCCCAATTGAGTGGGCTTGGTGGCCTTGTCAAATATCAGATGGCTGTATATGCGAGGATCTATATCAGAAGTCTCAGATTGGTTCCATTGGTCAGTATGTCTATCCTGTGCCAATACCATGCAGTTTTGACCCCTGTAGCTTTGTAGTATGTTTTAAAGGTAGGTAGTGTGATTCCTCCGATTTCTTTTTTTTTTTTTTTTCCAATATGTCTTTGGCTATTTGAGGTCTCTTGCCCTTGAAAATAAATTTCATAGTTAGTTTTTCCAATTCAGTAAAAAATGCTGTGTTGATTTTTATTAGGATTGCATTAAATCTGTATATCAGTTTGGGTAGGATAGACATCTTAATGATGTTTAGTCTTCCTATACATGAACAGGGAATATTCTTCCATTTATTTAAGTCTTCTTTGATTTCCTTTAACAGTGTTATGTAATTTTCTGCATATAAGTCATTTACATCTTTAGTTAAATTTATTCCTAGATATTTGTTTCTTTTAGTTGCTATTTTAAATGGTATTTTTCCCCTGATTTCCTCCTCAGATTGCTCATTATTGGTGTACAGAAATGCTACTGATTTTTGCACATTGATCTTATAGCCTGCAACTTTACTGAACTCATTTATAAGTTCTAGAAACTTTGTTGTAGATCTCTCAGGGATTTCTATATATAGGATAATGTTGTCTGCAAATAGTGAATTTTTTACTTCCTTTCCAATTTGGATGCTTTTATATCTTTTTCTTGCCTAAGTGCTCGAGCAAGTGCTTCTAACACAATGTTAAATAAAACAGTGATAGTGGGCATTCTTGTCTAGTTCCTGATCTTAGAGGAAAAGCTTTTACAATATAACCATTGTATATGATGTTCACTATGGGTTTTTCATATATACCCTTTATCATGTTGAGGCAGTTTCCTTCTATCCCTATCTTTTGTAGTGTTTTTATCAGGAAACTGTGCTGTATTTTGTCTAATGCTTTTTCTGCATCTATAGAGATGATTATGTGTTTTTTTTTTTCTTTCAATCTGTTTATGTGGTGTATAACATTGATTGATTTTCTTATATTGAACCATCCTTGCCTACCAGGGATGAAGCCCACTTGGTCCTGGTGTATAATTTTTTTGATATATTGTTGAATACAATTAGCAAGTATTTTTTTGAGGATTTTAGCATCTAGGTTCGTTCAGGAGATTGGTCTATAGTTTTCCTATCTTGTGGTGTTTTTGTTTGGCTTTGGTATTAGGGTGATGTTGGCATCATGGAAGGAGTTAGGAAATGTTCCTTCCACTTCTATTTTTTTGGAAGAGTTTAAGCAAGATTGATGTAAGCTCTTTCCAGAATGTTTGGTAGAATTCACCTGTGAAGCTCTCTGGCTCTGGGCTTTTCTTAGTTGGGAGGTTTTTGGTGATTGATTCTATCTCACTACTTGTGATTCATCTGTTGAGCTCATCAATTTCTTCTTTTGTCAATGTAGGCTGCTTGTTTGTTTCAAGGAGTTTGTCCATATCCTCTAAATTGTCCATCTTGTTGGCATATAATTTTTCAAAGTACCCTCTTATGATACTCTATTTCTGTGGGTCAGTGGTGATATCCCTTTCCTCATTTCTTATTTTGTGTATTTGCATCTTCTTTCTTTTTTTCTTTGTTAGCCTGGGTTGTGGTTTGTCAATTTTATTGATCTTCTCAAAGAAGCAGCTTTTGATTTTGTTTATTTTTTTCTAGTGCTTTCTTATTTTCTATTTTACTTAGTTCTGCTCTAATCTTTGTTATTTCCTTCTTTCTACTTCCTTTGGGGTTAGTTTTTTGTTCTTTTTCTAATTCCTCCAGGTGTGCAGTTAGGTCTTTGATTTTAGCTCTTTCTTCTTTTTTGATATGTGCATTTATGGCTATGACTTTCATTCTCAGGACTGCTTTTGCTACATCCCATAGGTTTTGATATGTTGTGTTATTTTCATTCGTTTCAAGGTAGTTACTGTTTCTTTTGTGACTTCCTCCTTGACCCACTGTTACCCTCTTCCCCCAGGTATGTCCTCCTGGCATCCACTGCTGGAGGAATCCTTGCTGGAGTAACCTCTGGCCAATTCTCTTGTTGCCATTGGGGCTAGTGGACCTTATCATACCTGCCACACCTTGGGGCTCATCTCTACTTTCACTGATGCTATGGATCCTGAGCCCCACTGTGTCTCCAGGGACCAGCCCCTGGGTTAGGTCTTCCACCCCATAGCTTCACTGCATGTCACCTCACCCCTTACTGTTTGTTTAAGAGCGTGTTGTTTAACTTCCATATCTTTGGACCTAATCTGATTCTCTGGCCCTTACTGATTTCCAGCTTCATTCCATTGTGGTAGAGAAATTACTTTGTATAATTTCAATCTTTCTGAATTCATTGAGAGTTGTTCTGTGGCCTAGCATGTGGTCCATCTTGGAGAATGATCCATGTGCACTCGAGAAGAATGTATATCCTGCTGTATTTGGGTGTAATGATCTGTATATGTGTATTAGGTCCAGCTCCTCTAATGTATTATTCAAAGTCTTTGTTTCTTTACTGATCCTCTGTTGAGATGTTCTGTCTAATGGTGATAATGGTGTATTAAAGTTCCCCACTATAATTGTAGAGGCATCTATTTCTCCAGTTAGTTTTTCCAGTGTTTGCCTCATGTATTTTGAGGCGCCCTGGTTAGGTACATAAATGTTTATGATTGTTCTTTCTTCTTGAAAGATTACCCCTTTTATTAATATATAGTGTCTATCTTTGTCTCTTACAATAGTTTTGCATTTAAAGTCTATTTTGTCTGATATTAGTATAGCTACTCCTGCCCTTTATTAGTTATTGTTTGCTTGTAAAATTGGTTTCCAACCATTCACTTTCAGCCTCCTTGAATCCCTGGTATCTAAGGTGGGTTTTCTGTAGACAGCATACAGATGGGTCATATTTCCTTATCCATTCTGCCAGTCTGTGTCTATTGACTGGTGTGTTTAGTCCATTAACATTCAGTGTTATTATTGTCATGGAAATGCTTAGATTAGCCATATTTTCTTTGGGTTTATGTATGTTATATATTGTTTTTATTACTCTTTTTCTCTTTTTAGTTGTTCTTACACTCCTCCAACTCTTTCCTGTTTTTTTCCTTTCAACCTGCAGAACTCCCTTTAGTATTTCTTGATGTGCAGGCTTCTTATTAACATACTCTCTTAGATTCTGTTTGTCTATGAATATTTTGAACTCTCCTTCATTTTTGAATGCCAGTTTTGCTGGATAGAGAATTCTTGGCTGGATGTTTTTTCCTTTAGCACCTTAACTATGTCATACCACTGGCTTCTTACCTCCATTATTTCAGATGAGAAATCATCACTTAATCTTATTGAGCTCCCTTTGTATGTGAGGATTCTCTTTTCTCTTGCTGCTTTCACTATTCTCTCTTTGTCTCAGAGTAGGCCTGTTGGGATTTATACTGTTTGGGGTTCACTGAGCTTCTTGGATATGTACATCCATCTCCTTCAATAGGGTTGGGAAATTTTCGGCCATTATTTCCTCCAACACTCCTGCTGTCCCCTTTACTTTCTCTTCTCCCTCTGGGATGCTTATAATGTGTATGCTTGTGTGTTTTGTGTTGTTGTTCAAGTACCTGAGTCCCTGCTGGATTTTTTCTATCTTTTTATCTATCTGTTCTATTATTTGTTTGAGTTCAGATATACTGTCTTCCACATCACTAATTCTTTCCTCTGCCTGTTCAAATCTGCTGTTGTGTGCTTCCATTGTATTTTTGATTTCTTGGTTTGTGCCATTCATCACCATCATATCTGTTTTCTTTTTTTATATATGTTTACAGTTTCTTCAGTATGTTCTCCCAGTGTCTTCTTAATATCCTTAATCTCTTCCTTCACTTCATTAAGTTGATTCATGCTATTTGTTTGGACAGCTCTGATTAGTTGTTCCATATTCTGCATCTCCTCTTGGTTTTTTGTTTGTTCATTGAACTGGGCCATGTCTTCCTGTTTCTTAGTATGGCTTGCATTTTTTTGTTGGTATCTAGTCATCTGTTTATCTTGGTGTGTTTATTCAGTAGACTGACTTCTCTCTCTGCTCTATGGTTTTATTTTGTTGTTTTTGAGTGTGGTAAGGTTTCTCTTTGACACTTCGTTCCTCTTATTCTATTTCCTTGCCACTGTAAATGTTCCCTTGAAAAAATGTTAGTACCAGAGAAATGGGAAGAGAGAATGAGTAATAGTAATGATAATAGTAAAGGGTAGGGGAGGGACCATACCAGATGTAGGCAATTGAATAATTAACCCAAGTAAGAAGTACAGAAGAATAAGATTAGAAAAGTGCAATAGAAACAATGAAATATGAAACAGAATGGAGAAAAATATAGAATGAATTAAAAGTCCCAAATTATGAGAAGAGGGGGGAAAAAAGTAGAGGAGAGAAGGAAAGAAAGAAAAAAAATTACAAAAAGAAAATAAAACACAGAGAAAGTAGGAGAGAGAGAGAAATGAGTACAAGAAAAATTGAAGACCAAGCCCAAAGAGGTGGAATGAAAGAACAACAAGAGAAAAGAGAAAATATAAGGATGAAGGAGGGAAAAGATATAATATAAGTAGAGAAAATTGGGAAACAAAAGAAAGAGAGAGAAAACTAACAGAAAAACAGAGAAACAAAGGAAGGGTTATTCAACAACACGAAATCAATATAGCAGCTACTCATATTTTTGTTTTTTAAATAATAATAATAATAAAAAGAGGAAAAAGGCAGAAAAAGTATCAAAAAGCCAAGATAAACACAGAAAAACAACCTTTTCTCTTGGACCCCTAGTGATCTTCTCAGGCTGTTGCTGTTCAACAATCTCCATGCAGCCTGTCCTCTGCAGGTTTTAAGCCAGGATTTAGTAAGTTAAATAATGAAAGTAAAAAAGGAACATTTTTTTCTTTTTTTTTTTTTAAATAAGAGATCCAATAAAAGCTAATACAAAGAGGATGCCAATATGTTCCCTGTGATAAAGTTTCACTAGATGCTTGATAACTTTGTATTGCTTCTCAGAGAGGAGTTGGGGATTAAACCAGTGACCTTATATATTCTAGCCAGGAGCTTTTCCTCTGAACTAATGTGCCTTCTTAGGTTAGCAATTCTTTTCAGAAACCTCTCAGCCCCTATTCCCTCCCTGTTATCTCTGCCTCCTTCTGATGTAAATTCTCTCTTTACCTAGGCTGCTAGGCATGGCAGCCTGCCTGAGGAAATCCCAGTCTACTCTTTGATGTAATTCCTCTCTTTACCCAGGCTACTGAGCTTGGAAGCCTGCCTGAGGAGATCCCCCTCCCCTACTCCTGTCACATCAGGGTCCCTTCTGAAGCCCAAGGGGGTACTTGGCTGGCTAAAATAACTGCAAAGAGACCACTTTCGACTTTCTCTGACCCCTTCTTCTCCCAGGGAGGTTGCCACCACAGTCCTTTTGGAGGAGGAAACCAGTGGCTCCACTTAGGCTGTTTGTCCTGAGGGCAGGGTACAAGCGCCACTTCCAGCCACAGGCAGAAGAAACTCAAAAATTTTTTGCTGGCTTCCTTTTCTTTCTAGGACCCTCCTAGGTGACCCAGAGCACCTACACACACACTCTATATATATATCTAGAGGTGCTGGCAAAGAGGAAAAAGTCTGTCCTCCTCTTAGTCAGATACTATTTGCCAGGAGTAACCTCACCTGATATCTTAGGAATGGGGCAGGGTAGCACTTCCTGGTGGCCAGGAGGATCAATAACACACAGTTTGCTATTTCGGCTTCCTCCTCTCTGTCCCCGACTCTTCTGTTAGTTGTGAAGCAGTGTCCTTGTCTGCTGTACCCCTAAGCAGGTCACCAAGGTAGCACTAAACTCCCTCTCAGTTGTTTTAGTAAGAGCTAAGCTTTATCTGTCTACCCCATCAGCCATATTCCCACAATCCTCAGTTTTTCATCTTTGAGTACAATGTTAGCTGTGGGTTTTTCAAATATGGCCTTTACCATGTTGAGAAAGTTTCCTTCAATTCCAATCTTCTGTAGTATTTTTATCAAGAAAGGATACTGTATTTTGTCAAATGCCTTTTCTGGATCAATCGATAAGATCCTATGATTTTTCTTCTTTGATAAATTAATGTGGTATATTATGCTGATTGATTTTCTTCTGTTGATTTCCTTACATGCCTGGTATAAAACCCACTTGCTTATGATGAATAATTCCTTTAATGTCTTGTTGGATTTCATTAGCAAGTATTTTGTTGAGGATTTTTTGCATCTGTATTCATTAGGGAAATGAGAATGTAATTTTCTTTTTTCATAATATCTTTACCTGCATTTGTTATTAGGGTGATATTTGCTTCATAGAGTGAGTTTGGTAGCATTTCTTCTTGTTCAATTTTATTTGAAGAGCTTGAGTAAGATTGGTATTAAGTCTTCTTTGAATGCTTGGTAGAACTCACCTGTAAAATCATCTGGTCCTGAGCTTTTCATTTTGGGGAATTCTTTGAGGACTGTTTCAATCTCTTAACTGATGATTGGTTTGCTGAGGTCTTCTTTTTCTTCTAGGGTCAGTGTAAGTTGTTTGTACATTCCTAGGAATTTTTCCATTTCATCTACATTGTCTAGTTTGTTGGCATACAGTTATTCATGGTATCCTCTTATGATCTTTTATTTCTGTGGAATCAATAGTAATGTCCCTGTTTTCATTTTTTATTTTATTTATTTGCATCTTCTCTTTTTTTTTTTTTTTTTTTTCTTTGTCAGCCTGGCTAAGGGTTTGTCAATTTTGTTAATCTTCTCAAAGAACCAACTTTTGATTTTGTTAATTCTCTATATTGTTTTTTTCTTCACAATTTCATTTATTTCTGCTCCGATTTTTGTTATTTCATACCTTCTATTTGCTTTGGGAATAGTTTGCTGTTCTTTTTCTAATTCCTCCAGCTATGTAGTTAGATCATTGATTTTAGCTCATTCTTCCTTTTTAATATAAGCATTGAGGGCTATAAATTGCCCTCTCAGCACTGGCTTCGCTGCATCCCATAGGTTCTAATATGTTGTAATCTCATTTTCCTTCATCTCAAGATATTTATTGATTTCTCTCACAATTTATTTTTTGACCCACTGATTATTTAAGAGTGTGTTGTTTAATCTCCATATATTTGTGAATTTTCCCTTTTCCGCTTCTTGTTGATTCCCAACTTTATTCCATTAAGATCAAATAAAGTGCTTTGTATACTTTCAATCTTTTAAAATTTATTGAGATCTGCTTTGTGACCCAACATATGATCTATCCTGACAAAGATCCATGAGCACTGAGAAGAATGTATATCCTGCTGTTTGGGGGTGCAATGTTCTGTATATACCTGTTAGGTTTGTTCCGTTTATCATATTATTCATGCTCTCTGTTTCTTTATTAATCCTCTGCCCAGACGTTCTGTCCAATGCTGAGAGTGGTGTATTGAACTCTCTGACTAGTATTATAGAGCAAGGGTTCTTAACAAGGGATCTGTGGGCTTGAATTGAAATTCAAAAAAAAAAAACATTTTTCTTGTGGGGACAGGTTGGTGCAGGTGTGATATATTTATTAAATAGTACAAAGTAAAATGTGGACTTAGTAAGGGGTCTGTGGTTTTCACCTGACTGGCAAAGGGATCTGTGGAACACAAAAATCTAAGAATTCCTGCTGTAGAGATATCTGTTTCTCCCTTCACTTTGGCTAGTGTTTGCCTCATGTATCTTGGGGCATCCTGGTTAGACACATATACATTTATGATTGTTATTTCTTCCTGGTAAATTGCCCCCTTTATTACTATATAATGTCCTTTTTTGTCTCTGATAACAGTTTTGATTTCAAATTCTATTTCATCTGAAATAAATATAACTACTCTGGCTTTTTTGTTTGTTTGTTTGTTTTTGTTTGCTGCATACATGGAATATCTTTTTCCGGCCTTTCACTTTCAATCTATTGGTGCCCTTGGGTCTAAGGTGAGTCTCTTATAGACAGCACATAGATGGCTTATATTTTCTTATCCATTCCAATAGTCTGTGACTTTTGATTGGGGAGTTTAATATATTAGCATTCAATGTTATTACTGTAAAGGCAATTCTTATTTCACCAATTTTGACCTTTGCATTTTATCTGTCATATTTTATACTTTTGTCATCTTTTTATACTTTTAGTTACTTTTACTTATATAATCTTCATTTCTAGACTCTCTTCCAAGGCTCGCTCTCCTGTCTTTTCTTTTCAGGCTGTAGCACTCCCTTTAGTATATTCTGCAAAGCCAGTCTCTTGGTTACAAACCCTCTCAGTTTCTGTTTATCTGTGAATATTCTCAACTCAACCTCATTTTTTTTTAAATACACCCTTTCTGGATATAAGATTCTTGGCTGGCAATTTTTCTCTTGTAGTATCTTAAATATATCATACCACTGCCTTCTTGCCTCCATGGTTTCTGATGAGAAATTGACACTTAATCTTATTTGGTATCCCTTATATGTTATGCATCACTTTTCTCTTGCTGCTCTCAAAATTCTCTCTTTGTCTTTGGCATTTGACATTCTGATTAGTATGTGTCTCGGAGTTGGTCTATTCAGGTTTATTCAGATAGGTGTATATTGTATTTCTTGGAAATAGATATTGTGTCCTTCAACAGGTTTGGTAAATTTCTTACCATTATTTCTTCAAGTTTTCCTTCTGCTCCTTTTCTCTTCTCATCTCCTCTGGGACTCCCATGGCATGTATGTTTGCATGTCTCTTGCTGTCATTTAGTTCACTGAGACCCTATTATATATTTTTTTCCATTCTTTTCTTCATCTCTTCTTTTATATGTTTGCTTTCAGAGGTTATGTCTTCAAGCTCACCAATCCTTTCTTCTGTTTCCTCAAATCTGCTATTATATGCCTCTAGTGTATTTTTTATTTCATTTATTGTGCCTTTCATCCCCATAAGATCTGCTATTTTTCTATGTATGCTTTCAAATTCCTCTTTGTGCTTACCCAGTGTCTTCTTAATATCCTTAATCTCTTTAGCTATCTCATTGAATTTATTAAGGAGATTTGTTTGAACATGTATGATTAGTTGTCTCAACTCGTTTATGTTATCTGGAGGCTTATTTTGTTCCTTCGACTGGGCCATATCTTCCTGTTTCTTGGTATGGACTGTAATATTTTGTTGGTGCCTTGGCATCTAGCTTGCTAGATGTATTTATTCTGGGCGCAGGTTGTCTCTTTAGTTTAGGGCTTTTTTGCCCTTTCTCCCTTAATGATTGTGTAGTAGGAGCCAATGATGTAGTTGATACTGTAACCTGTGGAGGCTGAAGCTGCCAGCATTGCCCCAAAAACTGATGTAGCTTCTCCCACGTTTTTCCTCTGCCAGGGGTAAGGACAGAGCCACTGACATGTGTAATAATCTAAGTTGTGCATGCCAAGACCATCTGTAGTTGCCCAGAGAGACTGATGAAGCTTCACACCCTTTCCTCCCCTGCCTGGGGTGGGGCTGGAGCTGCAGATCTGGGCAACAATCTATGCCATGTGGGTACAAAATGACCACAGTTGCCCAGGTAGACTGATGTAGCACCAGCCTCCCTCCACCCCTGCTAGTGGAGGGTATGGACCCTCTGGAGTGCCCAACAGTCTAATCCATGTGGGCTGACTGCACCTGCAGTTGCCCCGAGAGGCTGAGGGAGTACTGTCCCTCCTTCCCTTTAAGGGGTGGGGATGAAACCATAGGTGCCAAATAGTTCGGTCCATGTAGGCCAAAATTGCCTGCTGTTGTCTGGAAAGGATGAGGAAACATCAGCCCCCTCCTATACTATTGAGAGTGGGGGTGGATCCAGAGGCACCCAACAGTTCAGTCTATGCAGACCAAAATTGCCTGCCATTGCCCAGAGAGACTGAGGAAGCACTACTTGGGTTTGGGGATGGAACTACAGGTGTCTGACTATTCAGTATGTTTGGACCAAAACCACCTATAATTATCCGAAGAGACTGGTGCAGTTCCCGCCAGAATTCTCCCTGCCAGAGGTGGGGCTGGAGCCCATGGCTAGGACTGCAATCCGGTCTGGGTAGAAGGAAGCCAGTCCCTACCAGCACTGTGATTTTCAATCAGTCCTGCTTCCCCTCATTCTGGGGGCAGAGTTAAAATGGTGGCCACCAGCCCCTTTCCAACTTGGACAGGTTCACTTCAGCTGTTCTTAGGATTATACTTTAGCCAGCCAAATTTACTAATCAGTAGCTGAAGTGGGTGGCCAACCATCTCTTCCTTCCCCATTTTTGGGAAATGGAGCTTCCAACTCCAGTCACGGAATAGCTCCCAAGGGGGTTTGTGCTGCCAGTGGAGGATGAGCACTGGCCTCCATGGCATGGAGTGCTCTAGTCACACAGCTTCACTGCAGATGGGCAGCCTCCTCCTTCCACTCTTTTAAGGATGTTGCAGGATGCTATTCTGATCTACTGGTCCCCCCAAACAGGTGCTTTAGATAGCTCTGTTTAGATTACTAACTGCCCTGTAGGACAATCTGACTCTTGTAACTCCTTACTCAGTCGCCATCTTGCCCCTCCCCCAATCATCTAGTTTTGTTGCTGATCCTGCTGAAATATATCTCAAATGCATCCACTTCTTTAGTTCTCCACTTACAATTCCCTTCCTGAGGCCATGAGTAACTCTTGACTGTTTGCCTGATTTCATCATCATCTCCCTCCCTCGTTTTCCAGTTTTTACCCTCTTTTGCTTTGAATACAGAAGTCCCTAAGTCACCAGATAAAATTTTATGATATTCACCTAGTTAAATATTTTAAGATATTAACCATTCCTTTCAGTATAAATCCAAAGCATTTTAATTGGACATGGAAAGGCTTTGAAGATCTCCCCCAACGCATTTAGCTTCATCTCCTGACGCTTGCTTACATGCTCTAGGTGTCCTCTGCAATGGTCTTCCCTTTATTATAGATGATTTTGTATACTTGCAAATGACAGATATTTTTTTAAAACACATGACTTTATTTCACAATTTACAGCATTATGTTGAGTCCTTTTAAAGGAAAGCAATGCAAAAATAGTTTCCCCCACTTGAAAGACCATATGGAATCATCAAAGAGAGAGTGCATAAAATAATCCCTCTTATTATCTGATTAAAAAAAAAAACAGACTAAGAAGGCAGGCCTTTAAATTCTGTGATAATGTATAAAAAATACCACAAAGATCTTATCGATAATTGTAAAAATGAACCAAATGAGGTTCAAGTGCAACAAGACTAGCTCAAAAGTTTTAAAGGAGGTGCAGAACATAAAGTATGTGGGAGAATACGTTCCTGAGAATCACAGCTCAAGAATATATCCAGATTAACTGACTATTCAAGTAGCCTTAGAGTAAGGGTTTTAAATGACAATTCTTTGCTTGGTTTTTGAAAGAGGATATCTTCTAAAACACAGATTTTTCTTCATGTATCTTAACTGATCCATGACTTTAAGTAAGCCTTGCCCATGCCAACTATAGTTTGCTATTCACAATACATTTCTAGAATGTAAACCTTTCAGTTGGTAAGGATTACTGTGCCTGCTATTCCTAGAACATCCCATGTTCTTGTTTACTTCTTGTCATTGCACAGACCATTTCTTAGACTGTTCTTCTCTATTCTTTTATTATTTTATTTAGCTAAATTCTACTCATCTTTTATGTTACAGAAATGTGACATTATCAGAAAGGCTACCCAGAAGGCTCAACAGGTTTATTTCTTGTGCTTCACTCTGACTTGAGATTGTCTCAGTTTTTACATGTGCACCACTTATACTGTCAACTCTTTAAGGGGCATGACTTTGACTTATTCACCATCGCATGCCCAGGAGCGAGCAGTGCCAGTGCCTTAGGACTCTTAGGAAGACCTCAAAACACATTTGGAATCATACATTTAATAATTTAAAGGTGGAAGTCAAAAATAAATCATAAAAAATCCTTCTTCTTTCCTATAGAACCATTTTCTTAATGTTTCTTACTTTCAGTAATTTTCTCTAGCTTATGTTAATAAATGCTCCATTTGCAAATTAGGTCTAATGACATCAATTCCAAGAACAGGCTTTGAGCACTCATAAAGGGCTGGCAGCAAAGTCCTCTCCCATAATGTGACATCTTTCCTAATATAGGCAACACTGTTTATATTTTGTTTTTGCTTTTTCCTATTCAATAATTCTTTCCTTTTAATTTAATTTTAATTTTATATCTTTAACAACTTGTCATCACCGGAAGAGTCTATTTTCTTTTTACTGTTTTTTTCATGGGGAAGAGAACTGACCTTGTTAGCACTTCCCTGCTGCCTGACACAGCAGAGTCATCCCTCCCCAGTGATTGCTCTAATGGCCATGGGCCACTCATTATAAAACATAATCATACTGAAATTTTATCACAAGACCGTGGAGGTAGTTTATCACTCCCAAGAACTGATGTAAGTTTTTTAGATTATTTAAAAATCTGTTAAGTTTCTTGAAGCTTCTTGAAGCTTTAACTGTGTTAATTATTTGCCCAAAAGTGACTGCCAAAAAATAACCACTTGATTATAATGTACTAGAGTTGTCTTTTTAAAGTAAAACATCTTTTTCTCTGTTATTATGAAGAAAAACAAAAGCAAAACTGGTGATCCAAGTTGCTATGAAGAGAGATTAAACAGAAAAGTGTAAGAGAAATTACAAATTAATGTGAGAAAATAAAATAAGATATTTTCTTGCCTTTAAAGGGGTTTCCAGTTTGCTGGAAAAGTCAGATGCATGTAGGTAGACTAACCAGAGTACATTCAAATGTGTGCTATAATAAAGGTTTCTGTGGCTTGGAGGATCAGAGCATGATCTTACACATCTAGATCTGTGTTTTCCTTCTGCCAATAGTTTACATTTACAGCCTCATGGCACGTTTATTAACTTATTCTCACTTTTAGTATCCTGGCTGCTAAGGCAAATACCATACAATGGGTTGGCTTAAACAATGGGAATTTACTGGCTTGTGGTTTTGAGGCTAGGAGAAGTCCAAAATCAAGGCATCATCAAGGAAATACTTTCTCCTAGAAGACTCTAGTATTCTGGGGCTGGCTGCCGGTGATCCTTGTTCCTTGGTGGCCTCTCCTGGCATCTCCCTTCTCTTGAAGGGAGATGCTGATTCAGATTCTGACTGCTCCTTCCGGCTTTCTCTCTCTCTCTCTGTGGTCTTCCTTATAAGGACCATCAGTAATAGGATTAAGACCCATTCTGAATCAGTTGGCCCACACCTTAACTGAAGTAACCTCATCATGAGGTCCCATTTACAAGGGCTCACACGTAGAGGATTGAATTAAGTTTAAGAACATGTTTTGCTGGTGTACCTTACTCCAAGCTACCACATTCTCTAAGCCTTGGTTTCCTCACCTGAAATTAGGGTCATTAATAGGATTTATTTCACAGAAATGTTGCAGGGATAAAATAAGACAACATACCTATTGGCAACATAGCAAATATCCAAAGCATGGTAGCTGTTGTCATAATTTACAAAGGGCTAAGGGAATACAGAGTAGACATTTCTAATCACAAGGGGGTAGTCTTGTGATATTTGGAAAACAGAAGGTAGCTCACAAACATTGGAGATCTGCTGACTCACTTCGTTGATGTGAAGCAGCAGCTATGCCTGCAATTGTTTCTCCTTTCCCTGGGGACTCCTTTAGCATTTTTTACTTCCGGGATATGGGTGTGTGTTAGCCTCCTGACGAAGGGTCTGGTTTCTGCATGAGGCCCCCATTACCAATGCCAGAGCAATAAAATACATGTTAAAGTCCATCCATGCAGGTTTCTGGCTCATGCTTAATGGATTCCATCCTGTTCTTGATCTTTCTCATTTTATTTCATTCTTCCCTTTTCGTAGCAGTTTGATATGTTGATGAATTCTAAAAAGAAATATTGGATTATGTTTGTAAACTGGTCTTTTCCTCTGGGTATATAAGAATGTATTGGATTCAGAGGTTTTACTTTTACTTGATTAAATAATGATTAAGGCTTTGATTGGGCCACGTCAATAGGACATTGAGTCCCTGCCCTGTTGGTGGGCAGAAACTCACAGAGAAACCACACTGCAGAGAAGGAGGTTTGGAGTTTTTGAGCTGGAGCCCCAGGAAGTAAGCACATAGAGGAGCTTGGTCATGATGAAGGAGAGAAGGCCCAGGGAAATGAGATGAGCCATTCACCTGACAGTTCACAGCTAACCTTGTAGAGAAAATAAAGCAGCTGAGCCAGGAGACAATCGAGCCCTAGGGAGAGAGACAAAGCCTAGAGAGCCTGACCATGGAGCCTCTTAAGAGGAAGAGGAAGGCTGAACATCAGCAACCATCTTGCTCCAACACATGGCAACAGACTTTGGTGAGGAAAGTAACTTATGCTTTATGGCCTGGCAACTGTAAATACCCTTTAAAAAAGCCAAGAGATTTCTGGTATTTTTTATCAGCACCCCTTTGGCTGACTAATACACTCTCCTACCTGCACTGGGAACTTCAAGCTATAGCATTAGATGTGGAGACAACAGTTTTATAGAACTGCTTCACCAGCTCCCACAGATGGGTAAGCCAATTCTGTGCAACAAATCCCTTGAAATACGTATAACTATAGATAGGCTAAATAGATGATAGGTATTACTATGTATTAAATCTATCCCTATCTCTATCATGATCTCTCTCTCTCTCTGTGTATCTGTCTCTACCTCTATATCTATTGCATCTCCTACTGGTTTTGCTTCTCTGATTGAACCCTGATTGATACATAGTCTGTTCTACTGCTCTTTCTTTACAGGAACTGCTCTATGGTCTTATCTTCCATTGTATACATATAACATGCCCAGAACACAAATGTGAAGTTTTCCTATCAGTGGCTCCAATTACAATAGTAAAGTAGTGACTACCATGATGTTATATATACATTAATAAACAATTATTTCAGAATTTGTCTCCATTTCATTATCATATTATTCCCTAATTAATCTATAGAATGAATGAAAATATAGACGTTTGAATGAATAAATGAAACATTTAAAAGTAGAGCTGACTGACCAATTGAAATAATTTCTTCAAGAACAGGGTTATAGAATTAGAATTTCTGTGATAATTAACATTACCTGTATGAAACGTTTATAAGATTGTATGTTCAAGAGGACAGCCCACATGTCCTCTAATTATTCTTTTTGTAAATGATAAAAGTTTTTACAAATTGACAAAAAAAAAAAAAAAGGGTCAAAGTAGAAGAGAATGGAAATAGGTGTAATAACACTTAAATCAGAATCTTTCTTTTCTACTTCTACTAGTAGGCCTTTGACATTACAAAGGAACAGCAAAGCCTGAAACAAAGGAAAAACCCAGAAAATTACCAATAAATAATTATTTTTCAGAAGTACATATTTCATGTAGAGAAATTATTCTTGGTTCTCATCATTTTCTTTCTCTCCCACTCATGATTTGCTGTGCTGCACTGGTGTCCATGGTAACATCTATAGCTAACGAGTAGATTATTTCCAGTGTCCAGCCACTGCCAATCACCAGTTTCATGAAGGTAGTACAAACGTTCTCTAATTTCAATGGTTCTCTCACTTTCTTTCTCTCTGATAAAGAAAACGTTGAGTTGAGTCTCCCCAAGGAACGCATGGCATTAACACATGACTGTATGTTGCGTCATCTATTTTACCACATTGGAAAATTTTATCAAGTTTTTAACAAACAGTTGAACAGATTGAAAAACTCCCTGTTCTCTTTACATAGTGAACATGAAAATAATAGATTAACATATGTCAAATTATTCATAAAAGATGCAATATGGTGGTGCTATGTGTACCATATTGATGAGCAAGTAGTCCTCAATATTTTTTTCTATTAAAACACTATTGATAATATTAAGATCAGCAGATCATAATTTAAGAGAGTACATCCATGTTTATTCCCACTTAAATACAAACTCCTTTTAACTTATTGTAATGGTGTGAGAAAGCTTGGGGGTGGTAGGGCAGTGTTTTATAAACACACATCACCTTCTATGACTGATTCATGATATCAGTTTGGTTGGTCATAGTCACCCTTCTTTTATGACATAGAAGAAAATGGAATGGAATAGAATGGAAAAATCAGAGTACAATGTTTGGTTAAGGATATATATTTTTTGAAACTTTAAAAGTGAAATGTAAATATATTTCCACCAAAAAAATTAATACATTCAAGAATTTCATATGAAATGGATCATTTCCTAGAGGAAAATTTAACTAGACCATCTAATTTAAAAAGAAATAAATCTGAGTAAATCAATAACCATTAAGTTAATTCCAAATGTGATTAAATTTCTCTCCTTTCACCCAATTCATACATGCCCATACACACACATACACATATTCTTAAACTTTTAAGTCAGACCATTTTTAAACTATAGAAATTAATATGGGAGACTATATTAGGACTTGAATATAAAATGATTACCCTCTTTCTGAAAATAAATATTGTGAGGGGGAATCCCTTGTTTTTTATTCAGATATGTTATTGCCAAACTTCTACAGTACGTACTAGTCATTCAGGTACCCCTAGTATCTAGCATTGTGCTTGATTTAGTGTATGCTAAGTAAATATTAATGAGTAAATGAAAGAGCATTTGGATTCAGCAAGGCCTCTGTGTCCATGCAGGTTAGGACTGTACAATACCTTCACAACCTTGACAATATAGAATCTGTATTATGTGATTTTTATGACAGTTGACAATTAAGTGTTTTAACAAAATTTTTATTTATTATAAGAATTATCTTATGATAAAAGAGGAAAAGGTTTTAAGAAATTAGAAACATTTTCCATTTTGCACAACTGGCTATGGCCAGCAAAGGCCTTGTGTTAGTGCTACATACTGAGTTAATTTAGTTTGTGAAACAATTTACTTCCTTGTAAATTCTTATTCTTTACTAGAAAGAATTTTGAAAAATTTAAGATCAAAATTATTTAAAATATTTAAATTGGCAATATTTAAACATTGAGGTTATGCAAATTTTAAATATTTCAATTCAGGGTCACATTGCGAAATTTTTTAGAGGAAACATCTTGATAAAATCGATATGTATATGTATCATGTGTCTTAAAATGTTGAATACAATATAGTCAATAGCAGATCCACAGAAAAGTAGTATTTTGTAGCAGTAATAGCTTACCTGGCACTTCTTACATAAATTTCCCTTCTGGTGAAACTTAAATTATTTGTTTTGAGGACATATTACAAATATTAACTTTAGGCTGCCTGGCATATTTATTGTATCCTATAGAGCTTATTTCAAAACGACGTTTTATTTCAAACAGCAGAAGAAATAGGCTTCAGGCAATTTTATACCTATTTTGTAGCTGCGTAAAAAAGCATATTATTTTGTTATGAACAGTTAAATTATTGTCGTACATATTTTCCACCTTGTTCTTATCCAATAGATATCGCCTTATCTTTTTAAATTATTAAGTGCCTCTGAATGCTCCTAAATAAGGCTTTGACAATATATCTCAACCATTTCTTATCACATTACTTGCAGGAAACTACTTTATTTTGACTAGATTATGTAGTATCTGTTTCACATTAAGCAAAAGTGAAACGAACTAAATTATTAACAAAACTACAGAAGCATTGAAAAGGCAGTTAGATAATTGCATGCTACCTTATACTATTTAAGTTATCCTACAAGTTTATCACCAGCTTTGGTGATTCTAAATAAGCATATGACACAATGGAAACAGCTAAGACAATGTTTCCCAAAATGAAGGTCACATACCACTGGTGGAACAAAATATTAATTTAGGTAACACAGAGACCAACGTTTTCTAATATTAACATATTTACACTAACATTTATGGTATTTGTCTCCAAAAATGGCCTCCCAATGAACCATCCCATTCACCATCAGATTGAACTGGACCAGTTCTGGGACTTGTTTAATTAATAGAATGTGGCAGAATTGATGCTGTGCCATTTCTAGATCTAATCTTTGAGAAGCCTGGACTCCTTTCTGCTTCTTGTAATTTGGGGAGCCCTGCACTTCCACTTATCCACGATATCTGGCTTCCCTGCTAGAGAGACAAGGTGGTGAATCCACACGGAAAATCAATAAGGTCAGGGAGAAGTGCTGGGACCACGTGGACAGAGAGAGACCCAACAATCCCAGGGACTCAGCTGAGCCCAGTGCTCCAGCTGCACCTGCCAAAGCACCAGTCACATGAGTCAAGCCATCCTAGAGAGCCCAGCTGAGGCCGTGACAAAAGAGATCTTGAGTGAGAAGACCACCAGAAGACCCATCTGACTGAGCCCCAAGTCAACACTTGAATCATGAGAAATAGTAAAACTGTTTGTTTTTTTAAAGACACTAAATTTTGGTGTGCTTTACTACACTGTAACAGATAACCAAAATAGAAATTCTTATCAGAAATGGGTTCTGCCATAACAAAAAACCTAAAACATGTATTATTGGCTTTGTTAGCAGGCAGAAGTTAGACAGCAGAAGAGCTTGAGGGGATTGTTAATGAAGATTAGAAAGACAGAAAGGAAATCCTATGGGAGGCTGGAGAAAAGGGACCCCAAGTTATATGATGGTAGAAAATTAACATAACTGCTGCTGCTGAGATAATATGGGAGAGAGAAAGGATACCTTATAAAATTGTGATTTTAGTTAAAGAGATTTCCAGGCAGAAAGTTGAATGTGACATCTTATTTTGGCCACCTTTGACAAAATATGAGACATGAGCTGAGCTAAGGGAGTAACTGTTCAGCTTTCAAACATAAATTAGAATGTAATTATGGTGGTTTGAAGCTGTATGGATCCCAGAAAATTATATTCTTAAAGCTAATCCATTCCTGTGGGTGTAAATATATTGTAAGTGGGACCTTTTGGTTAGGTTACTTCAGCTAGGTCATGACCTGGGATGGGTCTTAATCTTATCTCTGGAGTGCTTAATATGGGTATGAAATTCAGACAAAGAGAGAAAGCCATAGAGGCAAGGAGCTGAAAACAATGAAACCTGGAAGAGAAGAGAGAGACCAGCAGATGCTATCATGCTATTTGCCATGTGACGGAAGAGTCCAAGATCACCATCAGCCAGTCTTCGGGGAGAAAGCATCACCTGATGATGCCTTGATTTGGACATTTTTCTCAGCCTTGGAATTGTAAGTTTATAAGCTAATAAATCACCATTGTAAGAGCAAAGCCATTTCTAGTATATTGTTTTCGGCAGCCTAGAATACTAGAACAGTAGTGAAGACAAGACTTGCTAGGTCTGAAAATACAACTGTTTGTCATCCTAATCCTCTCCTAGTAAAAGCCTCTCAAAATAATAATTGGCCTCCGCACAAATATCAAATCCACAGTAAAATGTGGCCTCGGGGAGAGATCAGAAGCAAGCTGCAGCTGTAAGACTCTTTATAAAACCTCAGAAAAATTTAAAGTAAGGTGTACAAACCATCTCATCTAGATAAAAAGACTTCTAAGAATCTCAGGGCATTTCCTCATAGACATCTTTGATAGATAATAGGGTATCTTAAGAGAGCTTCTAAGAATCTTGAGCATGTTGTTGCACAGAAAGCTGACTCTTGGCCCATAGGAAAGAAGGATGTTTCTTGAATGCTTTTGTACTGTGGTTTCTGCCTAATGGAATAGATTAAAGTTTAATTCATAGATGGCTTTAAAATTTCTTTTAAGAACTATACAGGATTTTATTTAAAGTAACACTTCCATAATTTGTTAAGCTGCCGTTTGTCTTATTTTTTGAAGCTAAAATTAAGTGGTTTTTTTTTTTTTAGTTAACTTTTAATTTTTAAAAAAGCTTTAGAC
The DNA here is from genome assembly GCA_026826555.1 of Tolypeutes matacus. Classification (NCBI taxonomy): domain Eukaryota; kingdom Metazoa; phylum Chordata; class Mammalia; order Cingulata; family Chlamyphoridae; genus Tolypeutes; species Tolypeutes matacus. The sequence continues at coordinate 7,554,717 of JAKSZT010053813.1, forward strand.
CACATAAATGTTATATCAAAAATATAGGAGATTCACATGTATCCCACTCCCTCTCCCTCCCAAACTTTCCCCCATTAGCAACAGCTTTCATTAGTGTGGTACATTTGTTACAATTGCTGAACACATATCATTGATGAAGCATTGCTACGAACTATGGGCTATAGTTTACATTATGGTTTACATTTTGCACAGTAGAATTTTATAGGTTATGACAAAATGTATAATAGCCTGTATCCATCATTGCAATGTCATGCAGGACAATTCCAATGTCCACAAAGTACCCTATATTATACATATTCTTCCCTCTTCCTCCCCTCAGAACCTCTGGTAACCACTGCATTTATATCAATGTTACAAGTTTTTCCATTCCTAGAATAATAGTAAGTCTTCTTTGGTCCATATTTGCATTCCCTCCATATAGTTGATTCACCCCAAACTTTCAGTCCTACCCCCTGAATATCTCAAGCCAAAAGAAAAAGATATTTCCACCATACATTTGTTAGAAGGATAAAAAGAATAAATAATGTGGTTTTCTGTTCTGGATTATTAAATATTGAATTTACAAGCACGTTGCTGCATTTTTTCAGCAGTAGTTTATATTTTCACATCTGGAGGTTGACAGTCATTGATTATAAAATATGTATAATTATACATAATTGTAAAGTAGAATCAGACTGTCATTGGCATTTTTGTTGATTTTTTAAAATTTTCTTCTTGGCTATTCCTTTCATGGATGAAAGATGTAAAACAGCATTTTTATAGCATAGAGGCAAAGAGAATGAAAGAAATGAGAATATTAATTCCAGTACTGATTAAATCAGTCATATTTCTTCAGTTATGAGGACTAAGTAAATGAATTAAAGTTAATGTTTTATAAATTTCTAGAAAGAAAGCTAAAATGTCCTTAAAATTATTAAAACACTTAATATTTTTTTATTTTTAAGAACTGGCAATGAAATTTATTATATTTTGAGTCATATACTTATAAACACAAAATAAACTAATCATTCTCAAGCATAATTGTAAAGTACCGAAAGAATACCAAGGGGAATCTATCAAGACACTTGAATTAAGTGCAAGGATATTCATGTCTCAATAATTAATGTATATTATGACAATTTATGTAAATGGGGACAAATACAGAAGGTTTGGATTACTTAATTTATAACACAAGGGCTAGAGATGCTGAAGTATTGGCAGGATCTTCAGTAAATTTGCCATCAAAAAATGATTAAAATGATGTTTGAGCCCAAAAATTACAGTTTTAAAAAAATTTATAGATATGGGAGAAACGAAAGAAATGATTATTATTCTAAATGTGATAAAGTATTTTTCATTAACAACTGTTTTCACATATTGAGATGAATAAGGAATCGATGAGGAATTTTTTTTTCAGTCAAGCGTTGTTGATACGTATGACTAGAGAATGGAATTCTAAATGAATTGACAACTTTATCCCAAAAAGTAATATAAAATAGAAGTGACACATTGGGTGAACCCTGACACTAGAGACTCATCTGATCTGCTAAGAAAACCTGTTTCATTCATTGACGTTGTTAAAACAGAAGTAGATATATTCTGTTTTGACTATAGAAAGAAGATTTTTGTCCCATGGGGTATGCACAATTATTTAGGCAAAGTATTTAAAATCTGTTAACACTGTCCTATTAAGGGTAGACCTGAAGATTCTTGAATGTTCTCAGCTCTGTGAAGAGATGGCAAATGCTTACAAATAACTGTTAGTTCTGACTGAAGCATGTTGACTTTCAGTCAGAAAGTTTCATCGTTTTGTCAGATAATGAGAACAAGTTCCATTGGAAGAAATATTTAGTCAGTAAGATTATATGCATGAGTTTGTAAATTAGCTTAATTTTGCACATATATCTGCTCATGTGAAAAATCTAAATGCATGTAATTAGTCAGGATGGGCTAGACTGAGGTGCAGTAATAAATAGTCCCCACATTCTCTTTGGTTTTCAAAATGTGATATATGTTCTTCTCAATTTGGCTTGTGCTCTGCTCTGTAACGGTGGCCTTCATTTAAGGACCCCGTGAGACAGAGTGGCCATCACTGAAACATTGCAACTGCCAAGGCAAGGGAAAGGAACAGTAATGAATTAACCACAGGCTCTTAAGAGCTTCCACCAGGAAGTGACCCAAGCCATTGCAAATTCACCAAAGCAAGTCACATGACATAATTTCAAGTAGGCCAGGAATCCAGTGGACAACCCTAATGACATCATAATTTCCCTACAAGTGAAGCTTGCATTCCTATTAAGCCAAAACGCATGGAATCATCACAAACTTAGAAGTATGCATATTTCTTTGATTGGATCCAGTTGGAATCTCTGTGTTGTCTAAACTGCTTGCTGAAATCATATGTATTACTATGACTAGGCACTTGAAAGATTTGAAAAAAGTTCTTTGTAAACATTTTTTTTCCAATCAAAGGTAGTGATGGGTGGATAAGGAACTCTTTTTCTTATCACATGTGGTCAAAGTACAAATATAATTATGTATATTAAGAAAAACAGATGTTTTAGATTAGTTCAGATAACATCTTGAAACAAAAGTTAGTTTCCCAAAAGTCGCATATGTTTTCAGGAATTAAACCTCAGTATCCAATTTTATCAGAGAAAGAGGTATTTGTTTATTTACCTTTCTGATTCCATATACAAAGTTTTGATCCTTTAGTTAGCACAAAAACTTTAAAACGCAAAATTGTTTTATCCAAAATTGTTTTATCTTATGCTAAGCTAAATATGTCTTTACCATGGACTAATCATAAACAGTATCAGTATTCTCATTGAGTAATGTAATTTTAGACGTGCAATTTTGCATATTGATTAGATTTATCATTTCATATTTTAACATAAAACTTTGTTTTAATTATATTTAAATTTATAGTAACTTTCTACTTATAGCAAATGAGATACTTTTAAATGCATGGCAATGATGCAAAGATATTTTAAATACACACATTTTAATAAAAGATAACAAAATAAAGTAAGGGACTATATAGATGGGACACTCATACAGCTAAAAATTGTGTACAGGTCATGCAAATACTAATGCTTGGAACTGAGTAATCTAATAAAGGATTATAAATTATTATTCTGAATTAAAACAGGAAAATAATTAGCCTAAGTTTGAGCTAGAAGTTATGTGCCTTCAATTGGGACTTTTTTTTTTTTTTAAATAATCCTCAAATTTGCATCATTTGATAAACTTTTTTTTTTTATTGTGGGTCAAAATCAAAATTTTCACAATACATACCAACATTTGCAAAATTATATATAAATATATATGCATATATGTGCATTTGCTTACAAAAATGTTATTTATGTATATATATAAATATATTTTAAGAGGTGCTTAGATACCCAAAATATTACACGGAACCCACTGGGATTCCCATGGTGCCCACCTCCCACACCTCCCACCACATCCCACAAAAACATCTCCCACAAGTGTGGCCCACCACCCTCAATGTAATCATGAATGAATTTTGGAAACGCTGAAGGCTTTTAAGTACCACTTCCAATGAAAAGAACAATGGGTGATTTTCTAAGGCTCCTTAAAAAGTCATTGGAAAAAAATACGTTCTGTGAAAAATAGTTTCCAAAAATATATTCAAATATGCATGTATTGACACTACATTTTTATAATAAATATTTCATTCATTATATAATTAAGTAAAGCATTTTCAGCCCTGTCGTGATATTTAAATTATATTTTCTCCCACATAAATTTTTTTTGGGGGAAATACCAGAAAAGTTAGCATTTCTTACCAAGTAATTAATACCATGAAAATTTACCCTTAGTCACAACTCATCTTAAGATACAGACAGGCAAATGTTTGTGTGGGGACATTTTAGAGATGCTGGAAAGCTCTCCTGGGTTCCACCAAGGTTTGGGTATAGTGGAACACTGTACTGATTTTGCAGTTTTTCTGCAAATCTACAACTATTCTAAAAAAATTTTTAAGCTTATTTAAAATAAAAATTAAAAAGGATGATTTTCTTTAGATAAGCACATAAAACCAGGTTCAAATTTTCTATATTTTCACATCAGAAATTTCTTTCCACATTTTATGATTAATTGGGTCACTCAAATTAGTGATGATTATCATTGATAATAAAAAATGGTGGCATTACAACTGCTAGGAAATCTCATGACTTTATTTTTAGCAATTGGAAATTTCCTACCCAAGAATAAGAAAATTACCAAATGACCTAGAAAAGTTTTCTTCCCACTCCTATAGAAGTCTGTTTTCAAGTTGAACTCAGAGTATCGCTGGCAGAAGAACCCATAGTGAGCTTGCTGAAAACATTGATTCCTAGGGCCAACCTCAGGCTATTGAGTCAGAAGGTCAGGAAAGGGAAAGATGGCATGGCAGGAGACGGGAGACCCAAAATATGAATCTTTAACAAGACTTTCAGGTTAGCCAATTTTTATCATAATTTCTGTAGTTAAACATTTATTATTAAGCAAGTACAATATGAAGCTCTCAGAATAATGAAAAATATACTTTGTTCATATGTGAACATCTCAGACCATATTGTACACCTTTCTTTCTTTAGGAATCAAATAATTAATGCAAGGTTTGTATTGGCATAAATGGACATGCATTTTGATGAACTTGTACAGTCCTGCTGGCACACATTTTACTGGGTAAATTATGGTAAATTATTTGATCTTTTTTTCTAACTTGTTTTCTGAAAGAGTAACAAACTGTTTTTTGATAGCTCTATATATTGACACTATTCTTTTTACAGTTTTGTCACCTTTATGCATCCATAAATACTTTATTCAGGAAGGTTTTTAAATAGCAAGTTTAGAGACATCCTATCAAACAAAATAAGCATTATTCCATCAAATAACTAATTTTCTTCAACTCCTATCTTGATAACAGTTAGTGAATCATTTTGTTTTTATGTGTATATCTTTTAAATTTAGAAATGTTTCCATTTGAAAGTTCATTGGATGGTGTGGTAGTTTGGGGCTTTTATGGACCACAGAAAATTCATGTCCTTAGAGCTAATCCATTCCTGTGGGTGTGAGCCTATTATAGGTGGTACTTTTCATTAGGTTATTACAGTAGAGTGTGACCCAGGGTGGGTCTTTATCCTCTTCCTAGAGTCCTTTATAAATGGCATGAATACAGAGAGAAAAACCCACAGAAGCAGAAAGGAAGCCAGAGGAAGCCAGAAGCTGAAGCAACAAAACCCAGAAGAGAAGGGAGTGACCATCAGATGCTGCCGTGTGTCTTGCCATATGAGAGAGGAGTACAGGATTGCCTGACAGCCAGTCTTCTGGGAGAAAGCATCACCTGATGGTGCCTTGATTTGGACATTTTTCTCAGCCTTGGAACTGTAAGCTTATAAGCTAATAAATCACCATTGTAAAAGCCAACTGATTTTTGGCATATTGCATTCTGATGGCCTAGCAAACTAAAAAATGTAGTATCTCATTTTTATTGAAAGTTAAGCAGTGTCTTGAAAGTCCTAAACTCAGTTGTTTGCTTAGTTTTTATTTTTGTTTATCCCTGATTTTTTTCTCCAAGTAAACTTTCAACAATTAGGTGGGTGAGAAATTTTAAATTACAAATATAACCATATGCCTAGTCCTAAAAGGACAAATGATGTATGTTATCTACAAGCAATATCACTATTAAATCAGCATCCTCTTCAGTTTATGCTTGGATTTTGATTGCAGTAACAGAAACGGATAGAATTTTGCAAGCAGCAATAATCATCGAAGGTGAGTTTGTTTTTAGTGTTGTTATTCATAAAACTTCAGGTGTCTGTGATGGTTAGGCTAATGTGTCAACTTGGACGGGTAATGGTGCCCAAGTGTTTGGTCAAGCAAGCACTGGGCTAATTGTAATACAAGGACATTTATGGACTTTAGTCATCAGTGAGTTTACTGCATAAATGGCTGATTACATCTACATCAATCAGGGAGATTGCATCAGCAATGAGTGAGGCTTTATCCAATCAGTTGAATGCCTTAAAAGGGGAAGTGATTTCAACATTAAGAGAGAATTCCCCAGCTTGGCTTTGGACAGCCAACATCTCCTGGAAACTCATCAAGGACCTTCATTGGACTTTCATCGAAGGCCCTGGTTTGCAGCCTGCCTGCGGAACCTGGACTTGCGCATCCCCACGGTCACACGAGAGACTCTTATAAAATCTCATATTATTGACAAATATCTTCTGTTGATTCTGTTTCCCTAGAGAACCTTGACTAATACATGGGTCTTTTATATATCTTTATGAATTTAGTAAACATCAAAATAGCAATTTTGAAGGTAAATGAATTGTAAAATCAAAGCCAATGGGTGAGGGCTACAGATCTCAATTTAAAAAAGAAAACAAAAAACTTTCAGAGCAACAGAGAGCCATCCAAAGATGGCAAAATTATTTCACAAAGTGGCAATGCTTATCCCTAGAACATTATCAGAATTTTAACAATTCTTTGGTACAGTTGATAAAGAGAGTGATTGGAATAAATGTTCTTTAAGGTCTATCCCAACCAGAGTTCTGTTTTCTGTGTTAAGCCACTGAGCCAAAAAAAAAAAGGATGTGGTTGTGGGGGAAACAGCAAGCAATAACAGAACATTTTTAAAATTCCTTCTGAAGATTTCACAAGAATTATATGTACTTGTTCTGATTATTACTGATGAATAAAAAATTATCCCAAAATTTAGAGGCTTAAAAAAAAAAACATTTTATTCTGATCACAAATTTATGGGTTAGGAATTCAGGAAGGACTCAACTGAGCAATTTTCTTTTGGAGTTTCTCACACAGTTGCAGTCAAATGAAGGCTGGCTGTAGTCTGTAGTCAACTGAAAGCTTGACTGAGCTGGACATCCAAGATGGCGCACTCACATTGTTGATGCTGGCCTTTGGCTTGGAGCGCAGCTGGATTGTCCACTAAAGCAGTGGTATTTGGCCTTTCCAGCATGGTAGTCTCAGATTAGTAAGATTTCTTAAATTGTGGGTCTGTGTTCCAACTGTGAATGCTCAGAAATAAAAGTACAAAGTACAACATTTTTAGGACCTAGCCTAAGAAGACAAACAACATCACTTCCATCCTACTTTATTGATCACCAGCAAGTGACAAATTATAAGCCAGTTTGGGTTGAGATACATTAGCCAGTTTCCTTTAGCAAATTTGGGTTAGGAGCCTTAGCTAATAAAGTTGGTATTTATCTTTTGATCACTCTCTCAATTGAGTTGTTAGTTTTTAGTTTCCAAGACAGAAACAAGCCCTTGACTGGAGAACAGGTTTATTTCTATTGACTATTCATTTGAGAGAATGCAGAGATATAAAAAGATTTCATAAACAAGACATCTATTGTGTTTTTTATTCATAAAAATAAAACGGCAAAATGACATTTATGCACTCATCCATACAAATAGAATTCCGTTAAATTTTGCCTAACCGCTTGGCAGATGTGCTAAAATTGATGTTGCTGAGAGAGAGGGAGGCAGGGTAGTACTGTCACTGGAATTTTTCATCAATTCAGAATTAAGGTCCATGGCATGATTTGTAAGTAAACATGGTTTTCTCCTCATTCCACATAGGGAATCTATCCTAAAATAGTAATCCAAAATTAGGTTTTATATATATATATACACCCTTAAAGCATTGTTCATATTGGCAAAAAATATATATTATAAACATCTTAAAGTTCCAAAATTAGGTTCACTGATGAATGCATGTTTATGGGGGAACTTTAAAGGATATGTGAAAATCCTTATGAAATATTCAAAAGTCAGAATATAGAATTGCATATGTATATGGTATATATAAAGAGAAAAAAATCAGAAATTTTGTAAATGCTAATGGGACATTTTAAATACTTTTAAAATTTATTTTATTTCTAAACTCTACACATTTCCCTTTTATGATCAAGGAAGCTTAAAGCAATCATTAATAGTATAAAATGGAAAAATAGAATGGGTTTTCGTACATGTATACATACTCATACAATCAAGAATTTATTCTTTCCTTCTTTCATTTACTTGTCTTAAAACTTCATACATTTAGTCCATCAAGACCCACAGCAAATGCTATGTCTTTTTCTTGCATTCTCTGATGTAGGCAGACAGAATTCTTGGCTTGTAATATGTTCACATAGAACATTTTTTGAGCTATAATTAACATAACATAAATTTACCCTTAAAAAATATATACAAATCAGTATATTTTAGTATATTCACAAGGTTATACAATCATCACCATGATCTAACTCCAAAATATTTTCATTACCCCAAAAAGAACCCCTTATCCATCGGTAGATACTCCCATAAACCCCTCATCCCAGGCCCTTTGAATTACTAAACTGCTTTCTGTCTCTATGGATTGGCCTACTGTGACCATTTCATATAAATGGAATTATATGATATGCAGTCTTTTGAGACTGACTTCTTTCACTTAGCATAATGTTTTCAAATTTCATCCATTTTGTAGTATGTATCAGTACTTCATTCCTTTTTAAGGCTGAATAATATTCCATTGTATGACTATACCACATTTTGTTTATTCTTTCATCATTTGATGGGCATTTGAGTTGTTTCCACTTTTTTTGGTTATCATAAATTATGCTGCTATGAATAGTCACATACAAGTTTTTGTGTGAACATATGTTTTTACTTCTGGCTATATACTTAGGGGTGGATTTGCTATATAGTAACTGTTTAAATTTTTGAGGAACTGCCAAAATGTTTTCCAAAGTGGCTGTATCATTTTACATCCCCACAAGCAATATATGAAGGCTACAGTTTCTCTACATCCTTGCCAGCACTTATTATTTTATGTCTTTTTGGTTATAGACATCCTAGTAGGTATGAAGTGGTATCTCATTTTGGCTTTGGTTTCGATTTCTCTAATGATAAATTATGTTAGCATCTTTTTATGTGTTTAATGGCCATTTGTTAACTTCATTGGATAAATATCTATTCAAATTATTTGTCCATTTTTATATTGGCTTGAGTTGTTAGAGAATTTTATACATTCTGGATAATAGATGTTAATCAGATAGATTATTTGCAAATATTTTCTCTGATTCTGTGGGATTTCTTTTCACTTTCTTCATAGTGTTCTGTGGAGCACAAAAGATTTTAACATTGATGAAGCCCAATTGATCTTTTTTTTTTACTTTTGGGAACCAGACTGTGCTCCCATAATCCCTGGCATTGTTCTAGCAGGAACAGAATAACCACTATGCTGTGCATACTGGGTGGCTGCATATTGGTGCCAATCTATTGGGTTGCAGGCTGAAATACCGAAACAGGAAATTTGTCCCTGGTTTTCCCTCCTAAAACTTGCCTTACAAGCAAAAGCAGCTTATGGACAGCTAAAGTAGTATAAGAAACAATTTAGTCAAAGCAACCAGGGGCATAGGGTTACCTGCTTTAAGTCATACATTAGAGTACCCAGGAATAGGAGAAAGTCTATTTTGTAGGGAGAAGAGGGGGTATAGCAGTTTGATATAGTTACGAATTCCAAAAATAGATATTGGATTATGTTTGTAAATGGTCTGTCTGAAGTTCCCCATTTACTTAATTATATTATGATTAGGGCTTAGATTGGGCCACGTCACAGACAAAAGACATGGCAAAAGAAGAGAGTTGGAGTTTTGATTTGGAGTTCTGATGCAGAGTTTTTGAGCTGGAGCCCCGGAGAAATAAGCACACAGAGGAGCTTGGTTGTGAGGAAAGGGAAAAGACCTCGGGAAGAGAAACAAGCCATTCACCTGATAGTCTACAGCGGACTTTGTGGAGATAGCAGAGGAGCTGAGCCCAGAAAGAAACAAGCCCTGGGAAGAGAGGAACCCAAGAAGCCTGAACCTCACAGACATTGGCAGCCATTTTGCTCCAACACGTGGCAATAGACTTTGGTGAGGGAAGTAACTTATGCTTTATGGCCTGGTAACTGTAAGCTTCTACCAACAAATAAATACCCTTTATAAAAGCCAGTCGATTTCTGGTATTTTGCATCAGCACGTCTTTGTCTAACTAATACAGGGGGCATTCAACTTCCTGTAAATGGGAATTCCTAAGGCCCCATTCATGCACAAGCACAGGAAAAGATGCAGGCTCAGAAATGAAGAAGAAGATCCTGCATTTCACATTCACCTTGGGCTGTTCTTCTTGATTGGAGGACTAAACTCTGAGGAAAAGCAACAGCCAATGCAAAGCCAATTTGCAAAGATTATGAAAGATGCTTTTTGCATTGGTTTGTTTGATTTTGTTAGCTCTTGGCTCTCAGATAAATCTATGTGATATTGCTTGCTCAATGCAAACTTAAGGAGCAGACAGGTGAGGGAGTGAACATCAGAGTTAACACTGTAAAATATTAAAATGTGCAGTATGCAACAAAAGATTACAAGACAAAAAGGAAAAAAAAAAAAAAAAGAACATAGGATGTGCCTAATAAAAGAAAACAGACCAATATGTCAAGCGCTCAATATTATTGCATCTAACTATGAAATTTATTCTTCAAAAATTGAAACTTAGTGGTTACCATAAGTTCTGAGGGGAAGATGAGGGAAGAATAGAATAGATGGAACATAGGGCATTGGAATTGTTCTGCATGATCTTGCAATGACAGGTGCAGGCTAATTTAAATTTTGTCAAAACCTATAGAAGTGTATGGTGCAAAATGTAAACCATAATGTAAAGCATTGATCATAGTTAGTAGCAGTGCTTCAATATTTGTACGTCAATTGTAACAAATTTACCATACACATGAAAATGTTATTAATAGGGGAGAGGGGGAAAGGTGGGGGGCATTGGGTATATGGGAATCCCTTACATTTTCTAAGTGACTTTTCTGTAACCTAAAACTTCTTTGAAGATAGAGCATTAAAAAATTAGATGCTAGAGGAATATGTGGAAGAAATTGTCACTGTACATAAAAGATCTTATGGTGATGAAAGAAACATTGAAGAAAAAAAATTTATTGCACTTTATTTTTTAATTTTTACCTTTTTTATTTTATTTGTTAGTATCCTTTCATTTTCTTATTATTTTGTTTGTTTATTTTTTAGCTTTGTTTCGAGGGAGGTTTTGGATTGCAGAAGAGTCACAATGGTGGCAGGGGAGAATCACTGGTGCAGGGTGTCAGTGATAGGGGGATGTGTGGGGAGGGGTGCACCTGGATGATGCCTCTATGGCATATGAATATGTTCAAGTGGTCATGGGACATTGTCTTGGTGGGTGGAGACTCACACAATAACCAAAGAATATTGAATTCCCATCCTGGGAAGTCCTGCTACATTTTCTAATAGAGCAGCAAGAATCCCCCAAGTACATAGGCAGTGCCTAGTGAAGAAAGATAGACCATTACACCAGGCCCTTGATATTGGTGGTTGTGCTTATGAACCTTTTCTTGAGAAAATGAAACAGACTAGTATTATATATTGCCTAAGAGTTACCTCCTGAAAGCCTCCTTGTTACTCAAATGTGACCTCTCTCTAAGCCAAACTCATCATGTAGATTCGCTACCTTCCCCCAGTGTGGGATACGACCCCCAGGGATGAGCCTCCCTGGCACCAAGGGATTATTACCAAGTGCCTACTAGTGATGCATTTGGAAAAAGACCTTGACCATAAGGGGGAAATACTAAATACATATGAGTTTTTAGATTTCAAAGTGAGTTGGGAGGCCATTCCAGAGGTTACATTTAAGCATGTCTTAGCGGGATCTCATTGACAGAGTAAACAGTTCCTCAAACAGCGGGGCTCCTGAGGGCTCTAGAGACATCTAGACACTATAGGCAGGGCAGACAATCACAGGAATTTGACACCCTGTCAATGGGCCTTACTTTAGAATATATGCTCCCCAAGGTAAAAGATTTGAACTTATTTACAATTTCCCTAAAAATGACTCTTCTGCCCCTCTTATTTGAACCTATAATTTGCACTATAGTCATTAAATATATGTCCCAGAGACTTAAATTTTCTGTCCATTCATATGCCAGTTGTGCTCTGAATCTCAGCAAGAGTTTCAACATCTACTCTGCAGTTCATTGGATTCACCCAGGACAACTTACAAAAAGGATAATGATAGACAATGCCCATCCCAAAATTCAGAAAGTATTTACAACTGCAAACAAATGGTTCAATCCATCTGCCCCATGGGATCTAAGCCCCCTTTCAATCAGAAACAGAGTGGGCATCGCCATCCCCAAATCCTTAAGATTGAAGAATGAACAAACATAAGAGGGGAATGCAACTATGGACTAAAGTAGACTTATTATTATTCTAGAAATGGAAGAACTTGTATCATTGATTTAAAGGCAGTGGCCACCAGAGGTTCTGAGGGGAGGGGGAGGGAAGAATAGATATAACACGGGGTATGTTGGGGACACTGGAAATATCCTGCATGGCATTGCAATGACAGATACAGACCATTATACATTTTGTCAAAACCTATAAAACTGTGTGGTGCAGAGTGTAAAATACAATGTAAACTATAGTCCATGGTTGGTAGCAATGCTTCAGTATGTGCTCATCAATTGTAACAAATGTACCACAGTAATGAAAGAAGTTTTTAAAGGGGTAAGTGTGGGAGGGGAAAAGGGTGGGGTATATGAGAATCTCCTATAATTTTTATGTAACATTTATGTAATCTAAAGCACCTTTTAAAATAAAAAAATAAAAACTCAAAAAAGTGAATGGACTCTTAGAGTCCTGTGGGACACCACGAAACATACCAATAATTGCATTACGGAAGGAAGAAATAAAGAAGCAGAAGAAATAGTCAAAGAAATAATGGTACAAATCTTCCAAAATTTAATGAGACATGAGTATGTACATTTAAGAAAACTAACAAACCAAAAACAGGTAAACTCACAGGGAAACATGCTTAGACACATAGTAGTAAAACTGTTGAATGCCAAGGACAAGAAGAGATTTGTGATAGTCACAAGAGAAATGTACCATATTATGTACAAGAGAGTCTAAGTAAGATTAAGTTCCAATTTCTCATCAGGAACCTTGGAGGCAAGAAGGCAGAAAGATGAAATATTGAAAGTGGTGAAAGAAAAAAGTTACCAGCCAAGAATTTTATATCTGGAAAGACAGTCTTTCAACATTGAGGAGAAGGTTAAAACATTATCAGATAAATAAAATCTCAGGTAGTTCATCACCAGTAGACCAGTCCTGCAAGCAATGCTAACGGGAGTTCTTGAGACTGAAAGGAAAGGACACCAGACAAGGTTGAAATGGCATAAAGAAATAAAGACTTCTGGTAAAGGTAACCATATGGTTAGTTATGAATACCAATGTTATTGTATTTGAAATGGCATAAAGAAATAAAGACTTCTGGTAAAGGTAGCCATATATGGTTAGTTATGAATACCAGTATTATTGTATTGTAATTTTGATCTTTAATTCAACTTTTTACTTCTTATAGGTTCAAAACTGCAAATGCATAAAGAGTAATGATAAATCTATGGTTCTGTACATATAGTGTATAAAGATAGAATTTGAAATAAGTACAACAAAAAGGTGGGGATTTGGGATAGTAACAGTGTATGTGAATGTTGTTTTTGTTAAGTTGGTATCAAATGCAATTGCTAAAGATTTATGGTGTTAAAATTTAGCCCCAATTGTAACCATAAAAAAAATAAATGTAATATATATATACAGAAAGAAATAAGAACTAAAAATGTTACAATACAAAAAATCAAATAAATATGAAAGTAGACATTAACAGAAGAATTGAGGGAGAAAAAGACGTGAGATTTACAAAGACCGTATAGCAAAATGGCAGAAGAAAATCCTGCATTATTAGTAGTTCCTTTAAGTTTAAGTGGATTAAACTCTCCGGTCAAAAGGCAGAGATAGGCAGAATGATAGAAAGCATGGCCCAACCATATGCTGCTTACAAAAGACTCACCTTAAATTCAAAGACTCAACTATGCTGAAATTGAGAAGATGGGGGAAATTTTACCATGCCAGTAGTAAACAAAAGAGAGGAGGGGTAGTTATATGAATATCAGATAAAATAGACTCCAAGTCAAAACCTTTTATGAAGAAAAAGAAGTTCACTATATTGGTAAATCAGTCATAACACCTTTAAGCATATATGCACCTAACGACAGAGCCCCAATATATATGAAGCAGATATAAATAGGTTTTAAGGAGAAATAGATGTTCTGCATTAATAGTAGGAGATTTCATTATACTACTAGCAACAATGGACAGATCATCTACACAGAAGATTAATAATGAAATTGAAACTTTAATGATACTGTAAGCCAAATAGACTTAAGAGACATATATAAACCACTTCAACCAATAGCAGCAACAGTGAACACATTCTTCTCTAGTGCACGTGGATTATGAAATTGAGGGGAAAATTCCATTTACATTAGCAACTAAAGTATCACATATAGGAGAAAATTTATCTGAGGATGTAAAGGACTTGTACACACAAAACTACAAAACATTGCTAAAAAATCAAAGAAGACCTAAATAAATGGAAAGATATTCCATGTTCATGGATTGGACAACTAAATATTGTTCAGATGTCCATTCTACTCAAAGCAATAAAATAAAAACTCTCAATAAAAATTACAACAGCCTTCTTTGCAGAAAGGGAAAATCCACTCATCAAATTTAAGGAATAGTAGAAGGGACCTGGAATAGCCAATATCATGTGGAAAAGGAGGAGTAAATTAGGAGGACTCACACTTCCCAATTTTAAAATATTTTACAAACTACTGTGGTGAAAACAGCATTGTACTGGCACAAAGGCAGTCATACAGACCAATGTAATCAATTTGAGAGTTCTGAAATAGACCCTCATATCTATGGCCAATTGATTACCAACCTACCCCCCAACCCATCCCCGAGATGGTTCCTTCCTCTGTTTGCTCATTGTTTTTGCTCATTGTTTCTGCTCTTTGTTTATGCTAGTTGTCTGCTCATTGTTTTTGCACATTGTCTGCTCATTGTCTGTTTGTTTTTTCTTTAGGAGCCACTGGGAACCAAACACAGGATCTCCCACGTGGGAGGCAGGTGCTCAACTGCTTGAGCCACTTCTGCTCTCATGGCCAATTGATTTTTTTTAAAGATACTTAGATTACATAAATGTTACATAAAAAATATAGGGGATTCTCATATGCCCCACTCCTCACACCTCCATTTTCTCCCATTAACCACATCCTTCGTTAGTGAGGTGCATTCATTGAAATTGATGAACACATTTTGGAGCATTGCCACTAAGCATGGATTAAAGTTTACATTGTAGTTTACACTCTCTCCCACCCAATTCTGTGGGTTATGGCAAGATATATAATGGCCTATATCTGTCATTGCAATATCATTCTGGACAATTCCCAAGTCCTGAAAATGCCCCCATATTACACCTGTTTTTCCCTTTCCCTGCCCTCAGAACCTCCAGTGGCCACTGCCTCCACATCAATGATATAATTTATTCCATTACTAGAAACACAATAAGTCTATAGTAGATTACCAGTAATCTACTTTAGTCCATAGTTCACTCCCCAATATGAGGATTCTGGGATGGTGATGTTCACTCCACCTCTAATTTAGAGGGGGCTGTGATCCCATAGAGTCGATGGATGGGACTCTCTTGCTTGTAGTTGTAGACTCTCTCAGTTCCTTGGTATAGTAGTTGTCCATCATCACCTCCTTGTTAGTTGTCCTGGGTGAGACCAATGAACTGGAGAGTAGGTGTTACAACTCTCTTGAGATTCAGGGCCCAGCTCATACATAGACAACCCAAATATTTAAGTCTCTTGGACATATACCTACTAACTCTAGTACTAATTATAGGTTCAAATAGAAGGGCAGAAGAGCCATGTGTAGGGAAACCACAACTTAGTTCAACTCTGTCACACTGGGGAGCATAAATTCCGAAGTAGGATCCACTGGCAAGGCACCAAACTCCTGAGCTAACTGCCCTGACTATAGTGTCTGGATGTCTCCAGAGCCCTCAGAGAGCCCTGCTATTTGGGGTAGTATCTACTTTGGCTGTCAATGAGATCCTGCTGAGACGTGCATAAGCCTAACTTCTAGAATGACCTCCTGACTCACTTTGAAGTCTCTTAGCCATATAAACTCATTTGTCTTTACATTTTCCCCCTTTTGGTCAAGGTCTTTTTCCAGTTGCATTGCTAGTTGTTGCTTGGTAGTAATCCCTTGATGCCAAGGAGGCTCATCCCTGGGCTTCATGTCTCACGAACAGCATTATCATGCTGGGGGCAAGATAATGTATTTATAGGCTGAGTTCAGCTTAGAAAGAGGCCACATTTGAGCAACAAGGAGGCTCCCAGGAGGCAACTTCTAGGCACACTATAATACTAGGCTAAGTTTCAATTTCAAAAGTAAAGATTCATAAGCATAGTCATCAATATCAAGGGCCCATGAATGGACCATCCTTCACTAGTCATTGCTCTTGTACTCTGGGGGTTCTTGCTGTTCCCTTAGAGAGTGTGGTAGGATGGGAATTTGATGTTCTTTCAGTTATTGTGTGAATCTCTACCCACCACGACAATGCCCCATGAACATTTGAACACATTTATATGCTTTATATGTATGCCCAGGAGAGCGTCCTCACATGTATCCCCCATCATTTACACTGGATCATTGTCACCAATGATTCTCCCCTGCCACAGTTGTAACCTTTCTGTGATCTAAAACATCTTCAAAAATGAAGCCAATAAAATAGCCAAATATAGCTAATAAGAAAATTAAATAACAATGATAGTTTTAAAAATAAGAAAATAGAAAAAAAATTTTTTTTTAATAAAAGTAAAAAAATAAAAATTTGGGATAATAAAAAATAATGAAAAAATATTTAAAAGGTTTTTTTTTTGACATTTTTCCTTTCATCTCTGTAAGATCTGTTGTCCTATATTACAGTGAAATTTTCTTCCATGTATTCTCCCATGTCTTACTTTTTTCATTGTGTCTTCAGAGAAGTTTTAGTTTACAGAAAAGTCATGTACCAAATACAGGGGACTCCCAACATTCTCTCCCTTTTCCCCATTCCCCTATTAATAACATTTTATATGTGGATGGTATGTTTGTTACAACTGATGTACAAATAATGAAACATAGCTACTAACCATGGTCAATGGTTTACATTATGGTTTACATTTTGGAACATGCACTTTTATAAATTTTGATGTAATTTAACATGGCCTGTGTCCATCATAGCAAGATGAGATAGAACACTTCCATCACCCCCAAAATGCCCCCTGTTTCATCTATTCTATCCCTCCCCCTCCCCTCCCCCTCCCCTCGGAACCCATGGCAACCATCAGGCTTAACTCCTTGAAGAGCAAGAGTCATAGTTACTAGCAACAACACTGAAGACTTGACACACTGGTCTATCCTCCCCTATTAGGCACCATCCATGCTCTCAAGAGACTCCCACCCCTCTATTTGAGAACATAGTGGACCTCACCAGGATGGGAGTCCAACATCTTGCTGCTCATTATGTGGGTCTCCACCCACTGATATAACACACTATGGCAAGATGAGTACTCACACACTCCCTAGAGGCCTGCCTCAGATTCGCCCTGTCCCAAATGCCCTCCACATCCAATACTGTAAACCAGTAACCCTCACCATATTGCCAAAAGAGCATTCCCAACACTGTAGTTTCAACCATGTATCTACCAATTCCCCAGTGTTCACCTGCTCCCTCCCCCAACCCTTCCCCCACTTCTGTGGACAGTCCAATCCACCATCCCCACCCTACCCCCCTGACAAACCAGCGCTGCCCAACCCAATAGCGTCATTGCACCACTGTCACACCCATCCACTGCACAAGTATACACTTCCACCTTATGATAGATTTTCCCCATATGGGCATTGAGGCCAATTGATGTTTGACGAGGGTACCAAGTCCACTCCTTGGAGGAAGAATAGTCTCGTCAATAATTGGTGTGGGTAAACTGGATATACATATGCACAAAAAATGGAGGATCTCTACCTGATACCATATACAAAAATTTAACTGAAAGTGGATGAAAGGGCTAAATTTGAGGACCAAAATTATAAAACTCTTAGAATAAAACATAGGGAAGCATCTTCAGGACCATGTGTTGGGCAATAAAAAAAAAAAAAGCACAAGCAACAAAACAATAAGACAAATGGGAATTCATCAAAATTAGAAATTTTTGTGCATCAGTGGGCTTCATCATGAAAGTAGAAAGACAAATACAGAATGGGAGATAATATTTGGAAGTCACATATTTGATAAGGGTTTAATATCCAGCTATATAAAGAAATCCTACATCTCAGCAACATAAAACAACCCAATTAAAAATGGGCAAAAAACTGGAATAGACATTTCTCCAAAGAAGATATACAAATGACTAAAATGCACATTAAGGAAATGCAAATCAAAACCATAATGAGAGGGTTTCACACCCACTGGAATGGTTACTATTGAAAAAATGAGAAATAACAATTGTTGGAGAAAAATTAGAGAAAAAGGAATACCAATTCATTGTGGATGGAAATATAAAATGGTGCAGCTAATGTGGAAATAACTTTGATATTTCCTCAAAAAGTTAAGTACAGAATTATCATATGATCTGGTTATCCCATTTCTAGGTATTTACCCAAAGGAATTGAAAGCAGAGGTTTGAGCAGATATTTGCACTCTGGTGTTCATACTGGCATTATTCATAAAAGACAAAAAAGATTGTGTACAGAACCTTAGTGTCCAGCAACAGATGAGTTGATAAACAAAATGTAGTATAAACATACAATATAATATTATTCAGCAATGAAAAGGAATGTAGTTCTGATTCATGTAACAACATGGATGAATCTTGAAGACATCATCTTGAGTGAAAGAAGCAGACACAAAAGGATGAAAATATTTTAATTTCTCACTGATGTGAAATAATTAGAATAAACAAATTCATAGAGTCAGAAAATAGCATAGTTTACCAGGGACGAGACTGGGGGAAGAAAATGGGGAGTTAATGCTTAATTGACAGTGTGGGGTGATGGAAAAGTTTTGGTAATGGATGGTGGTGATGGTAGCACAATATTGTGAACATAATTAATACTGAATTGTATATTTGAATATGGTTAAAAGGGGAAATTTTAGGTTGTATGTATTGTACTAGAATAAAAATTTTAAAGAAACATATAACACAGTGACCCATGATGTAAACTATGATATGGCTAACAGTACAGTTATAGTATGCTTTTATCAATTTTAACAATTGTACCACACTAATGTAAAGTGTTAATAACGAGGGGGTACATTTATGGGAACTATATATGTACTTATATATTGAAAAAGAATATGGCCAACAAACTTCCAAGGACACATCTGATACTTCCAAGTTGCTTTGCTCCCAGAAGAATGGAAAATTGACTATTTCACTTGAGGTCCCATTGTGGTATACCAACAAGAGCCTGAAAATCAGGAAGCATGCTGACAAGGCCATGAGATGGAATTGAAGCTTCTCCATGTCTTCAGCTGTGAAAATTGTAAGAAGGACTTTGAAAGACAAAGGCATGCATTTACCAGATATTAGCTTGACACACTTAAGTGTTGTTTTCTGTTAATTAAATTTTGTAATAAAAATTTCCATGACCACATCTCATCTCAGTCTCTGGGTATCAGAAAAACCAAAGAAATTACTAACTTGCCATTCACTCCCTTTAGTACATAGGAATTCGATTGTAAAATAGGGATGCAAGGTGAACTATTAAAAGACAAAGAATTCCATGGAATGGGGGCCACACTGTAGACACACATTACTGTCCTTGTATGAAAGAGGAGACTTGCTAAGAGGAAAACAACAGGAAAGATCAAGGGGAAAGGTCTCTAAGCAGTGATCCCAGTAACAGTCCAGACTAGAGGAAAGAGAATATCATCGCTATAGGTTGAGAAAAGGGTAATAGGTAAGTTCTAGAGACAACCAAAACAGACTGGTTTAGAAGAGTCAGATGTAAAAAGGACCTGGGGCCGAGTATGCTTGGGAAAGAAATCAAGCAGAAATACATAAAAATAAACTTTTAGAAAATGGAACACATTAAAATTAAGTATTGAGAATGGCATCTGATTTAATCCTTCAATTCTCGTATCAAATACGCCCTTCTTTGTGAACCCGTCCCTTCTTTATCTCCACTTTCTTCCTTGTCCCACTTCCTTGCCTTGTGCATACCTTTATTATATAACCTATCAATATTTTAGCTTCTTTTTTCATGAGTGCTCCTTTTCACTATGTTGGGAACATGTGTTATTTAATCTTATTACTCGAAAGACTAAAGCAGTATTCTCCATGTATTAAGTGCTCAATATGTATTTATGGAATTAAAGATTAGTATTGGAGCTCCTGAGAGAAGAAAAAGGGCATCACAGGAAAATGAACTTCATTAAGTTATGAAAAGGCACAATGATTCCTGATCTTGGGAATGATGATAAGTTGTGAAACTGGGGCATATGGTCATTTGTAATGGGCAGTGGTGGTATTTGTTGAAATCAGATTGTCAAAGATCTTGTACAACAAATATAAGAGGCTGTTGAAATAATCTAGAAATCAAGATCTTGATCTAAGCAAGTCACAGATTGGAGAGAATCTCAATGGCAAGAGTAGTGCCCAAAATAGATGAGTGAAGTCAAGTGTGGAGAAGAGTACAAGATTCCTCTGAAAGTTTTAGCTTAGGAGAGTAGATGACAGTCATACCATCATTTAGGATAATCCAGGAAGTGGAACATTTTCTTTCCTGAGAAGAGATGTCAGATGTTAAGGGATATAGAAAAGGGCTATCATTTGCATAGAGATGTTGATTGAGTAGGTTGGGACTTTACTATCAATGGGATGGTTTCAATTTAGAATTGGAAGGCATCCATACAAAGATTAAGGAAAATTCCCTGGATACCAGAAGCAATTTTGAAGGAGGAGGAGCAGGGTCTCACTACCTCTCTCCTATTATTATCCTTCTTTGCCTTCTTGAAAACTAGAAAACTAGGAAAATAAATAAAATATGATCCCAAAGTCTGCTAATAAAATATCTTGCCTATCTTTTACCAACCCCCAAATCACCTGAGAAACAGTGAAAATTTACTGTTGGGTCAAGGCTTGTACTTCATATGAGAAATAATGGGATGAACATGTTTTTGTGAATACACTTGGGAATCACTTGGAATAGAGTTCATGTTCCCACTTAATTGTCTAAAGGGTATAAACAGCAAGCAAGGTAATGAAAATCCAAGTACCAAACAAATGCCTTTATTTTAGTTAAAGGCCAATCTGATAAATTAATTCTGAATAGTATTATATGGACTAGAATACAACTGTTTCTTTATGACATCACTTGTCCAGAAAGTTTACCCACGGAGATACTTGTAAAACCATGGTTTTTTGAAAGGTTTGACTCACTTTCAAGTGTTCCAAGACAAAGGAAATAATGTTTGAGCCATCACAAAAGGATGTATCTTAACTCAAGACAAGGAGTAAAAAACAATTAACATATAACATATTTTTAAGTTTAAAAGAAAAGACCTCTTTATCTTAGAGGGATATCATAAGCCTTGGGTATACCTTCATTTTATATAAACACATTAATCTTTCCACATGCATTTGTTGACTACTCTAAAAATACAAGATGTATACAAGTCAGTAAAAATACAAGATGAACAAGTCCTCTATCTTCTGGGCCAGTGGTTCCCTGTTGATGAAACAATATGGATTCCAGTTTCTTCGTTATTCTGCTTGCCTTACTCTGGATGTATTGCAGTTCTTACAATCTTCTTGAAATATTAACTAGCAGATTGAATTTCAACCCTTCAGCAATTGACCTATGTAAGCTGTAAATAGTAGTAGACAGCTCAATTCTCATGTAAATTTTACATTAAATTTTAAGGGAGCCATTCCTATTTTTGGACTACATTAAGCTTATATTAAGCCCATACCCTTTTAATATAAACTCTTAGTAAAATGTCTGCATCTGCTTGATAAAGTAATCTTTTAAAAACCAATGGGAAAAATTCTAAGAAGAAGGTGCAGCATCTATTCCTATTAAATTTCATCTTGTTTTAGCTAATTGCTTGAATATGTCAGCATCTTTCTGAGTAGTTATTTGGTTGTCCGCTGTGCCCTTCTTGTAAGCATTGTGGCGCTGGCAGATTTAATCAGCTTGGCTTCTTTATTCAATCCAGTGACAAAGTTGTTATAAAGGACACAGGATAACCCCATACTAGGCCCCTATAGATTTCCCTAATTGTCATCCCAGTGACTGACATACTGCATTAATCAATATTCTTGGGATAACATTGTTCCATTGACTATGATTTCAACTAATTGGGCTATCATATAGTCCAATTCCTTCAATCTTCTCAACAGTATATGGATGCCATACTTATATGCATTGCTGCAATCAAGATACCTTCCCTGTATTTGTAAGTTTCTCCTGGTCTAGTCAATAATTCTATCTTGCTACAAATTATCCTGTGAGAATTTATTCCTTATGCATCTATATTTATTTACATTTCTTTGTTTAAAGGATTTATTAAAGTGTTTTGTTTTTTTTTTTTAGTAGTCCATTGTAGAATTTTTTTGGAGACTGATGTAAAATTTAGTAATATTTAGTATCAGGACTTTTTATTAACTGCCTTTTGAAAAATGCTAGAGTGATATTTGTACATGAAGTCACCCAACACTTTTTCCATACCCCAAATTTTTCAAAGATCATTAAAAATGTTTCTTCAGTTGTATCTGCAAGTTTATTCAGTATATTTTAGTTCAGCACATTTTAAGTACCTAAGCCAGTCTTACTATTTTCACCTCTATTGCACATTAGATCCCTCCTAATAAAGTTTTTATTTTGTTTTATTTTCTATTTTGAACAACTTTCTCTTTGATACAAATCTTAAGTAACAACAATACGAACATTGAAAATAAGTCGAATAATTATGATTAGGTAATCTTTGGCTTTATTCCTATTGTTTTATAAAGTGCTGTGTTTCTTTGTACTATAATCATAAGAATAGATACTGGACCATGTTTTCATAGATTTCCTTGGTTCTTTGTTCCTCTTTTTAACATTGGAAACTGATTTTCAAAATCTGAACTCAACGGAAAGCTCCTTTTGAACCTCACTTCTTTCTTTAGAAATGCTCTTTGCTCTTTTCTGTCAATTCAGAATTACTTGTGATTGTATTAGTTTTCGAATGCCTCTTCCCTGTTAAATATTATTGCACCAAAGAGTTTCTTACTATTGGATTATGTCTATTTTACCTATGAATTTTGGCACTGAGGACGTCAATTTTGAGTATAATCAATATATTTCCTATCGTAATTTCTTCTTTGTGTCCTTTTTACTTAACCCATATAATACTATTTTTAAAATTGCTTTTCTCATTTTTTATCAAAGTAACACATGGTAAAAAAACAAAAACAAATAGTGCTAAAAATTTATAAGATTTGATCTTATACCTCAACCAGTACCTATCCTGCTCGTGAGCATCTTGGATGAGTATATTCATGTCTTTCATTAAATTTGGGAAGTTTACAGCCCATTACTTCTCGGAACATTCTCTCTGCCCCATTCTCTCTTTCTTCTCTTTTTGGAACTCCCACAATATATCTATTGGTATGCTTGATGGCATCCCACAGGTTCCTCAGGCTTTATTCACTTTTCTTCATTCTTTTATTTTTTTGCTCCTCAGACTGGCTGATTTCAATTGTCTTAGCTTCAAATTTACTGATTTGCCAGTTTCAATCACCTGTTGAACTTCTCCAGGGAATTTTTAATTTCTGTTACTGTGGTCTTCAGCTCTGTTTCATTTCTCTTCTTAATTTCCAACTCTCTATTGTTATTCTCTTTGCATTTGTCTATCAATTTCCTGATGTCCTTTATTTCTTTGACCATATTTGGGCTATTTTTTTTAAAATTTTTTATTTATTTTTATTGTGGGTAAAAATAAAAATTCTCACAATACATACAAACATTTGCAAAATGATATATAAATATATATGCATATATGTGTATTTGCTTACAAAAATGTTATTTATATATATATATATATATACATATATTTTAAGAGGTGCTTAGATTACACAAAATATTACACGGAATTCACTGGGATTCCCATGTTGCCCACCTCCCACACCTCCCACCACATCCACATATTTGGGCTATTTTAAAAAATATTTCCTGATATGTTCCAGGTCTGATCCTCCTCACTGATGGTTTCTAAAGCTTTTATCTTCTTTGGGCCATCACTTCTTATTTCTTTGTATGTTGTGTACCTTGTGTTGAAATCTGGATGCTGTGATGTTTAATGTGTTATTGCTGGAATTTATTTATTTATTTATTTTATTTTTTTTTCACCAGGAGGTCCCGGGGATCGAACCCGGGTCTCTCCATATGGGAGACAGACGCCCAACCAGTTGAGCCACATCCGATCCCTAGAATTTAGAATCTAAGGGATCTGTTCTATAAGCTTGTACCCAGCTAGTATTATGACAGAGATTTCTGGAGTGTCCGGAGATAACCAAAAAAAAATGGAAAAAGAAAGCATCTTTCCCAGTGTTTGCAGATTGCCCTGTGCAAGATTCTTCTTCAGTGCTTATCCATACAATGTGTTTGGAAAGTAGCTCCTGCCCAAAGCATAGGGCCCTCCCTGAGCCCTTTTTGAGCATGTATCTTCACTTTGGCATGTACTCTTGGCCCTAGGAATTCCCCTGTTGACATGGTTCCAAATGTCCCTGAATCTCTCCTCTTCCCTAGGAAATAGTTTCCCCACCATTCTGGGCACTACAGTGTGTATCCTTCAGCCAGTAATCCTTTGCCTCATGCAGTTCAACTTGACTGCTTTCCCACAGTGTTCTGTAGGATGAGGAATTCCCACTGGGATGAGGAACTCTCACTGCAAGCATAGGCCAGCTGAGAGATGGAGCCAGTGAGGGGTGGAGGGTGGGCCAGACAGGGTACCACGAGAGTTTACTGTTATTTTCTTGATTTGGTGCTTGCCCTGTTACTGCAGTCCTTTAACTGTTTTCTGGAGCTTTCAGAAAGACAAGTCTGTCAGTTCATGCTGGTTGGTCAGTTTCTTTGGGCAGATAGAGCCCTGAATTGTCTATGTCCTTTTTTTTTTTTTTTTAATATCTTTTTTGTTTTGGATCTTTTTTTGTTTGTTTGTTTTGTTTGTTTGGAGGTGCTGGGGATTGAACCTGGGACCTCATACATGGGAAGCAGGCGCTCAAACCACTGAGCTACACCCACTCCCTTTCCCTCTGTGTCCTTTTGATATGACTCGTTAGTCTGTGAACGCTTCTTTTTAATATAAAGACTGACATCTTACTTAATTTCTAAGTATTTAACACAGTTAATTTTTATTTTATCTTATTAATTATGTAGTTTAAATTTTTCAAATCAAATAGTTCTGTAAGACTTTTAATAAAATCAGCAATCTTCTCTCCCACCCACCCCCTCCATGATTTTTACTCCCAAGAGGCAATTGCTTTCTTCTGGTATTTACCGTCACATATCTAAATAACATGCATATTTAATATAAAAATATATCTTGATTTCTTGGGGTTTTGATATTATATATTTATATATAAATATTTATATGTGTATAAATATTTAACTATCCTATGAACACTCCATCCAAAACACACACACACACACATTTCTCCAAACTCCTCCATATATTTATTTCAAAATTTTCAAAATATTCATTATTTTGACTATCCAGATATTATTCATAGAGGATAAATGAACAACTTTCACCCATTAAATTACATAAATTAATAAAACGATTCTTATTTGTGTGAATCTTTTTATTATCTCCATAATTCATAGTTGCCTCTTTTGTTAAGTATGTATCTCCTCTCACTAAGGTCAAACTATCTGGTAATCTATTAGGTTCATTTGTTCTTTGAAGATATCTCTCCAGGTACATTCTCCTGCTTTCTAGATCTGTTCCACAGTTTGGAAATTTCCTTTCATCATCATGCTTGGAATCCCCACTGTCTATCTTCTGTTTTGGATCCCTTATTTCCTGTATTCCATGTTTTTTTCTTTCTTATTTACTCTCTTTTCAGTTTTGCTGTTTCTTAAATATGTCATATTTCTCTTTTAATTTTGAAACTTGTTTTCCTGAAGTTCATGCTCAAATTTTTCCATCAGTAAGGATGCCTGGAAGATAAAACTTTTGAGACTTTGCTTGTCAGGAAGTATCTTTATTATACCTTTACACTAATGTAAACTTGGCTAGGTCTATGATTGTATGGTAGAAATGACTTGTTTGAGGGTCAGTGCTCCACTCTGTTCTTGCTTCAAGGGATGTCATTGTAGAAAGGAAAGACTATCTTAGTCTAAGACAGGTTAATGTTTTTTTTAATCTCCAGATTTAAAAAAAAAAATTTTTTTTGATCTTTATCAGTAGTGTTTTAAAATTTTATGATTATATACCCTAGTTTGAGACTTTTTTATTTGATGTGCTGGATCTTGTTGAGGATATCAGTAGATAGGAAATTTCAACAAAGCAATGTTGGTACAGGAAATGGAGCCCAGGAAGCTCTGGGTCAGCACATTCAAGGTAGTGGTAGGAACAAGGAAGAGAAGAGGAAACAAACGAGAGGTAAAAATAAGATAAATGGAAAGCCTGGTACTTGCAACAGCTGTATTATATCATTCTGTGGGAGAATTAGAGCAGCTTGTATCCATGTTAGTGGCCCAAGATGCATCACTTTTCATTCTGGTACTTTGCACAGTAGGGAGGAAGTAGGGAGCATTGTGCAATCAAATACCCAGTTTTTGACTGTCCTCTCTTGTCGCTTAGGAGCCTAGCTGAGGTGGGATAGTGAGAGAATAATGACTAGATAAATGTAGTGGGATAGTTGGGCAGCAGAAAGGACCAATGAGACTTAGTGATTGCTGATTTAAAGTGAGACAGGGCAGCATGTTCATGAGCTCATTTCCAGTTTCATTCATCTGCACAGGCTGGGAGCAGAGTATGTGGAAGATGGGAATTTTTCCCAATTATATATATTAACTTGTGAAATCTCATAGTTATCCATGCAATCATCTACTTAGTTCTTATTAAAAACTTTAATTTCCAGTTGTAACCCAATCTCTGTTTTAGGATTTCTCCAAAGCTGATGCTTTTAAAGTTAAAGATCTGGAATGTGCCATGTATGAGTTCTCTTCTTATCTGTCAATGCCTCCTCTGTCCTTATCCCTCACTTGATTATCGTTTTTATTTTGTGGAGCCCCTTCTGAGGAGAAAGGAAAAGAATAGTATAAATAACCATTGCACCAGAGGGAAAGATACCCATGACACATTTCTTGTTGGACCTGGACTGTAGGAAACTCTTCAAACCCCATGTGTCCAGTGGCATTGGAAACTCCCCAGCAGCAATTAAAAAAAAAAAAAAAAAAAAGGAAGATTCTGGAAGGAGCCAAATTAATCTCCAACCTGCAAAGGGCACTGAAATGAACAAGCTAATTACCTGAGGATGGGCAGGGGAAAACAGGCAGGTTAGAGTTAAGTGGCATCAAACACCTCGCTGTGTGCTTGCGTGCCATTTCAGGAATATTAAAAGAAGAAACAGACCAGAAATAAGATTAACTTTCAGGATACATGGCCTTCTTTGTATTTTGGTGATCATTTAACCCACAGTTTATGTGGGACTAAATACTTGACCCTTGATTCTCTAAATAAGCTTCTCTAAGGAGTCTGTGGACTGGAGGTGGTGTATAAAATGTTTGTTGCTAGCCTGTGATGTGGTAAGTAGAAAACGTGAAAGTAAGCATTTAAAATCTTTTATAGGAATTTAGCATTGTTGTGACATTCAAGCACATGAATTTCATATTTTATAAGTTTACTGACATATTTTTACAAAGCTGGTCTTTTAGAAACTCTGCAAAATAGAGCATTATTTATAATTAAAACAAACAATGGAATTTTGCAGGTTGTTTTAAAATTTGCAATTATGTTCTTTTAAATTTAAAAGACTTTTAAAATGTTTCTATATCTAATTTCCCTACCTCTCAAAAAAAGAGAAGAAAAACCCATTTAGTTTTTCCTTAAACTAAGTTCAGCTCAGACCTGACTTTCAGTCGGAAATGTGTTTCACTCTGGTTGGTGTTTTGGTTTAGTTTCACCAGGATCATCCCTGAAATGAAAAAAATTCCTCAGAATAATATTTCATTTTATTTTTTGATTTCTCCATTTTCTATTTCCCTGTTACTGATTTAAAGAACAAGCAAGTTTAATAGTTTGCAAGATTTTATTTGAATGGAAAGAAATCCTAAAAGTGCTGGCTTTAATTTTTTATTTTTTATTTTTCTTTTCTTTTATTAATGCATCACTGACATGAGTTTTTTTTGGGGGGTGGAGATGGAACTCATCCTTGACTAAAAGATTTCAGAGTTTTCCTATTGCTAGTTACATCAAAGCTAAATGCACTTTGCTCAAGGAGGCTGAGTTTGTGGTTTTCCTTACACTATGCTGAGTGGTGTATATGTATGACAGAAACACAGCCCTTTCACACCTCAGTAACTTAACCCTCTTGTTTCCTAGGGGAGGTGAAAAGAGTTGAGCACTGCACTGTTGAGTGGAAGGTGTTATAGTGTGAAATAAAACTTCATGAGCTGAGCTTTGAAACATAAAATATTCACACTTCTACCTGAACACTCTTTTTGGGTACCTGCACAGTATTGAAATGTCTAACACAAGAACTGTGCTGAAATTTTAAATTCTCTGAGGTACTTTTTGTGCCCACCTCATTATTCTGAACTTGGATGTTATCAACCAGAAAAAAAGAAAACAAATTGGCTGAAATGTCAGGAGGCTTTATTTTCATTTCATACTTGCAAAGAATTGCAAGGAGCATAAATCTATGCTACTAGATCTAGGCCTGATTGGGAGAGGAAACTAAGATTCCAAAATAAAATAGTCAGGGGGAGAGAAAAGCAGCATGTGTGGATGGGATATTTTTTTAAAAGCTAATGCTTTTTAGTTCATTTGTCTAAGCAGAATGTTTTCCCTTGGGGAAAATTCCTCTATTTATCACAGGACTAATTAAATTAAAATTATCAAATTTCCGGTAAAATAGAAACATTTATCTAGAGCCTACTTCATACAGATTATTATCCTGGAACTCAGATGGAGACACCTCTATTAAATTTAATTACCCTTTCTTGCCAAAGCAATGCTTATATAGATTTTGCATATATATAATTATGTCTTGTATCACAGTTGGCTGTTCCTATTCCTCATTTTCTTCCTAGACTGCAAATTCCTTGAGGGCAAAGATTCACTCTTACAGTTCTATGTATCCCCATCTGCATCTAGTTCAATAGTTTTCTACATATGAGATGCTCCAAGAATGCTTATTAAAATATTAGAGGAAAGGTTCATACAGGTTGGAAGACAGGTTTATTAACTCATTTGGTCATTCCAAAAATGTGCTACTGTACAATGCTAGTGATATAGCTACAAAAAATATACAGATTGTGTAGTCAATGTTCCATGACATTTACATTTGAGGTTAGGTCCAAGATTGGATCACCTAGCTTCTGACCCCATACATATGTGATTGTGCAACTGGTAGTTAGGTTCTCTATCACCTAATAAAACCAGCAAGCCATAAAAACAAAGACCCCGAGATTTTCAGAACTACCTCACCTTTCCTGGTGTTAGGTAATAGCCAAGTTGTGCTGACTCCTGCCTACCCCACTAGCACACAGAGCAGAGTTGGCAGCCATGTGGGAAGGTCTTGTGCCATTCAGTAGAAGCATTGCATTCTGGGAGGAAAGGCTGAAAGAGCTTTAAAGCCTGAGGAATCTGGATTTTTATGGGCTCATACAAGTCACTTAGTTTTTCTGAGCTTCACTTTGCTCACTTTTGCCTGGAAAAATATAGATGCTCAATAGTAAAATTAATTATGAATACTGTAGAGTAGAAATAGTCTAATTTTGACCGTTGAGAAAACATAATCTAAAAGTTTGGTGCAGCTCTCATCAGGTCATAAAGGGAAATCACCCATCTGACAGCCCTGATGTTTGGAGCAGTTTCTTGAGCAGTCAGTAGACTAGATCTGTATATAAGACTAATTTGACTAATTTGTTACCTACCTGTTCTTCCACTGACATAAAGCACCCCCAGCCCCAATGCAGTGACAACCACACTGCTGGAATACCGAGATTAACTGGTCAGCAAGAATAATAAATTAGCAATCTGTCATATCTTGGTTTCCCCAGTAGACAGAGACTGAGACAAGAACTTCTGTTCAGGTCATTTGTTTAGGAGGTTACCACAGTGGGCAGGAATGAAAAACTACAGATTAAGTCAGAGAAGGAGGATAATCTTCTATAAAGTTTCATTATCAAGGTTGCCTTTTTGAGCAGTAGGCCTTAATTCTGCCAGGAATCCCTAAAAAGGTTAAGAAGATTCCCCAGAATCATTCATCTAAAAAACAAGAAGCACGGCCTCCCATCCCTCGCTGATCAAGTGGTTCCTCTACAGGTATAACTCCTCTATAGTTCCAAGCTGCCTGTGAAAGCAGGGTGAAAAAGTTCCCAGGGTTATCCTCTAGCTGTGGAGAACCATTGGGGCAGAAAGCAAAGATTCCCAGTCCATGCTTGATGTAATGTGCTCTTTACCTGGAAACAGAGGTATGGCCAGGAGGAGGAAAATTGGGGTACTAGGTGCAAGTCTATATAATTGGAACAGCACAAGAGATTTCTGGGGAAAAAACATGATTGTGGGACAACCTGACACATAGAAACATACCCCTGCCTCCACTGAGGTATTTAATGCCTTATATACTAGGCCTAAAAATCTCAAATAAATTGACCCTTCCTATTAGGTTTTGCTGTCTAAATATTTCTTTTCCTTGAAATAACATATATGTATATATATTTTCCCAGAAAAATAAAACCCCACCAAATAGCTTGGTGGGTTGACTCTTTTGGGTGAATATGTGGTGATCTATTTTATTAGGAACATTCTTTAGCTGAACAAATTAGGATAGAAATTTTTCTGTAAAACTACATATTAAGAACTTCCACTTTCTGTCAAGATGGCATAACAAGGATTGGATTTTTCCCTCCCATCTGAAACAACTTACCAAAAAAGGCTAAATATATGACACAAAATCTCTCAAGATAATGGAAATCAGGTAATGAAGTATAGTGATTCCTGAGAGACAAGATACAAATGAGATGAACTCTACTATTTCCACTGCTTACTACCTGGAGGAAGTTTCAAGGCTGTGGTACATGAAAGAGGAACCAATATGGAGTCCAGATACTTCTTTGTGTGGAGGAGACAGAGCTAGAAGTCTGAGGTAGCCAAAGTGGCTAGAGATTCCACAGGAGGGTACTACAAAGGAGACAGCTCAGAAAGAGAACACTGGACATCTGAAGAAGTTCCCTCTAAAATATTCAGTTAAATACTGAGTAGGGCATTTATGTGAGAAAACTGCCTTAGGCTGAGGAAAGAATCACCTGAAAGTGACATGATCATATATTTAGAAAATTCTATGGACTGTACAAAAAACTACTAAAAATTGAGTTTAGCAAGGTTGCAGAATAGATGAATATACAAGTATCAATTCTTTATATATACTTTTAGTAAAAAATTGGAGATTGAAATTAAAAATTAAAAAACATGAAATTCTTCATGTAAATCTAACAATAGATGTGAAAGATTTGTGTACTGAAAACTATAAAACATTGCTGAGAGAAATGAAAGGCCTAAGTAAATGGAGAGATATGCAGTGTTTGTTAGGATGTCATTTCTCCCCAAATTAGTCCTTGGACTCAAAGCAGCCCCAAATGAAATCCTAGCCATCTTTTTTTTTTGTAGAAATTGACACTCTGACACCAGAAAATAGCAAAAAATGTTTGAAAAAATGAACTAATTTGGAGGGACCCTGCAACTTGATAACAGATAGGTAAGTATATTAATGAAACAGAATACAGAGTCCAGAAATAGACCCACACATTTATGGTTAATTGAGTTTTGAAAAAGTTGAAAAGGCAATTCAGTGGAGAAAGGATTGTCTTTTAACAAATGGTTTATACAATAAAGTAAACTTTGGTATATACCTCATACTATATATAAAAATGAACTCCAAATGAATCACAGACCTAATATAAAAACCTAAAACTATAAAACTTATTGAAGGAAACAAAGGAGAAAAATCTTTGTGACCTTGGTTTAAGCAAAGATTGCTTAGATACAACACCAAATACATGATCCTTAAATGAAAATAAAAACAAAAAACCAACTAGATTTTATTGAAATTAAGGACTTCTGCTCTTCAAACTACATTATATAGAGAATCAAAAGACAAGCCACAGCCAGTTGGAAAACATTTACAAAAAAACCATATCCAATGAAGGATATGTATCCATAATGTATAAAGACCTCTCAAATATCAATAGTAAGAAAACAACTCTTTGAAATTAAGCAAAACTTTAAACAGTTCACTAAAGAATATCTATATATGGCAAATAGGTACATGCTCAGCATCCTTAGTCATTAGATAAATACAAATTAAAGCCACAATGAGGTACCACTACAAACTTAATAGAATGTCTAAAGTTCAAAAGATTAAGCATTGTAATCTAAGCATCTTTTAAAATAGAAAAAAAAAAAAAAAGAAAATAAGTAGATTAAAAAAAAAAAAAAAAGATTAAGTATACCTGATGAGGGTGTAGAAGAATTTGACTTCTTACTCATTGCTTGTGGGGATTTAAAATGGCTCAAATATGTTTGAAAACAATATGTTTGAAAACAGTTTACCTTGAAAACTAAGGCATATCATTTGAACCAAGCAATATTTCTCATAGGTATTTATACTGGAGAAATTAAAGAATATGTCCATACAAAGATTTGCACAGAAACGTTCATAAAAACTTATTTTGTAGTAGCTAAGAATTGGAAAATATATACAGAAATGTGAATAGATAAATTGTAGTAAGCATACACAGTGGAAGACAGTAATAAAAAGGAGTGAACTCTCAATATATAAAACATGGATGAATCTCAGATACATTATGTTGAGTGAAATAAGCCAGAGCAAAAAAAAAGAAATATTGGAAACATACTGTATGTAAGAGTTTAGGAAGTAATGTGTAGCGACAAGAGGCAGAACAGTGTTTTTGCAGGGAATGGGAGAGTTTGGGAATGGGTGGGAGGGATGTATATAATAAAGGGGCAGAGGAAACTTTTGGACGTGATGGTTATGTTCAGCATCTGATTTTGGTGAATAGCTTCATGAGTGTCTTCGTTTTCCTGAGCTGCTGTCACAAATACCACATAATGGGTTGGCTTAAACAATAAGAATTTATCGGCTCATGCTTCCAGAAGCCAAAAATCTAAATAAATTGTTGGCCAGAAGGCTTGCTTCCTCCTTGGCTTGGTAGTATCTGGCCTGCCAGCAATCCTTGGGTTCCTTGGCTTTCCCATTACATGGTGATGCCCTCTCCATTCTCTTCCTGGTTCCTGCTGAGTTCTGACATCGAGCTCCTCCTTATGACTTTCTCTTTATAAGGTCTCCAGTAACACAGTTAAGACCCATCCTGATTCTGTTGGCCACACCACAACTATAAATAACATCTTCAAAAGGTCCTGGTTCACACTCACAGGAAGGAGATTAAGAATATGTTTTTTTTTTTTTTTTCCCCCTGGGGTACATAATTCAATGTGCCACAATGAATATATACACTTATTTCAAAATTTAGCAAATTGTGCAATTTAAACATGTGCAGTTTATTGTTTAATAAATATATTCCTATAAAGCTGTTCAGTGATTGCACAGTTCTCTGCTGTCTTGAGAGTTTACTGATAAAATGTCATTTTTCTTCTTGGTTCAGTATAATTACTAGGTATATTAGTAACTTTTTTAGGGCCATAGTATGCATATAGTGTCAGCATCTCTAAGCATCTTTTTACCCACACAAATGGACCCTGGACTTCTGTGGTTTGTGAAATTTTGTTTGAGCTTTTTTATAGTTTGTTTGCTGGTGTCTGTGATTTCAGATATCAAAATTTCTGTCTTAAATCTGTCCTAGAAATGAAATCTTTATCACCCAGTTTGTTAAGGGTCAGCCAAAGAGTCTAGGAGGATGCATTGTGAACATACAAGCTTTGAAGGCCAATAAACTCAGATTCAAGTTCTGACTCTATCACTTAGTGGTGATGGATCCCAGGAAATTTATTTAAATAAAGCATCAGTTTCCCTATTGAGAAATGGGAAGACTAATGGATAATTCATCAGGTTTGGTTGGGAAGACCAGCATCATCTTGTTTTCCTTACCTGTAAGTCTCCTGGAATTGAGTATAGCAAAAACAGACTATGATAATTTTATTGAAAGGATGAATATTAGGTCCTGAATCTGTTAAATCACCCTACCTTAGATTTTCTGGCTTCCCAGACTTGAGTGTATACTCACCTAATTTTTTGTTTTTAAATGTGTTAATATGGATCTATTGGCATTAATGTATTTCTTGGAGCCATGCTTCTGAGAAGTTGATACATTTTACTTTATGACAAAATCTGTATCCAAAGAATCTGGTTCTTAAGAGAGTATGTTTATTCACAGAATTCTTTGTGTGTGTAATTTTATTCAACTATTCATGCAATCACTAGAAATTCACCACTGATTTTCCCTGAATTATCTACTTTTTCACTTAAAAAGGAAGATGCTTTCTTTTTAAGCCTGCTGAACACAACAATGAAAATAAAATAAAATTCTACACAAGTGTGCATGTACATTGCTGGTTTAGTTGCTAAGTTATGATAATTTCACGTCATTCCAGTTTTATCAATTATTTACCGAGATTCACGTCAACTAGGGTCATGTTTAAAATAGCCACATCGAGAAAGTGTCTATCTTTATATGAAAACCTTAAATGTGAACTGGAGTGGGAAAAGATGAGCTGTCAAGTTAAGGGTAATGCAAAAACAGAATTATTGAGATTAATGATGAAATTAATTATCCTTTCAGTTGGCTGAATATATTACATGTTAAATTGAAGGTCAAATCCTAATCCTGTATTTGTTTTTAAACTATTTTGCTTAATGTAGCCTGTCAAGAACACTTATGTCTCTGGAGAAATTAGAATACTACATAGTTACAAGAGATTCCTTGAAAGATTAACATCTCTTGCTAAATTAAAATGCTTAGGGGACAACTCTTGAAAACAGTACTTCTAGACATAAAAATCTGTATTATGTCCCTTTGCACAATCTGTACATTAATTTTTTGTTAGGATATCCTGATTCCTTCACCCCCTTTTACTACATGTCGATATAAATTTGGCCTGGGACCATGAGCTATTAAACAATATATATGGGTGAACATATTTTATATTTTGTACTTATTCTTGGATTCCTTCATATTTATATTTGACTACAAATTGTCACTTCCAACTTGTCAAAATTATTTAAAAATATTTAACCTATTATTCCAACATATGAAATATAACTCCACTTAAATGAATTATTTTGATAATTTAATGAAGAAAGAACCAGATTGAGAAGGGCTTTGTATGTCATACCTAAGGTTTTAGATTTTATCTGGAAGACAAGGAGGATCTACTGAAAAATTTTAAGCAGGAGCATGAAATAGATAACTTACTGTTTTAGAAATTTGGTAAAACTTGGTGACTAATCGCATGCCATGAATAAGGGGCAAGGATGGTCCAGACTGATTTTGCTATTTACAGATTCAATATCTGAGTGTATAGTGGAACTAACCATCAGTGGAGATAATATGTAGAAAAGGGCAAATACCTGGTTGAAAATTAACACATTTGGTTTGTCTATTCTGAATTTGCGACATGTATATATTTCTTCAAGTGGAGATATTATGTCTAAAGAAATTCTCTTTGGGAATTCAGCACCAACTTGCCCCATCTCCTAAAGTTCTCTCATTCTCTGGCTTTCATGACACCCCTCTCCTGGCTTTCCTCCTTCTTGCCTGCTCCTGGGCTCTTCTACTTCTGCCATGGGGTGCAGGGGTCTTGACCAGGGACCTTCAGAGAGAATATGCCTTGTCTTCGGGCCATCTCACCCACACCAGTGGTGTCAACTATTATCTCGGGGGCATGATAATTACAGTTTAGGAGAGGAGATAGGAAAGCCTGGGGGCACAGAAGTGGAAGGAAACCTACAACAGAATGAAATAATGGAAGCTTACAGTAGGAAATTTGAAAAATCAGTTATCAGCAGCCTAAGTTTCTACTTAAAAATCCAGGAAACAGAAGCTGCTCTCTATTTATTGGGTAAATCCAAAGGCCTTTATCAGAGCAAAGCCAGATTGCAGTGGACAGGGCTGAAGCCATATCACAATGGGTGAAAAAGTACAATGGGGGTGTGAGGAGATGAGGAGAGGAGGAGTCAGGGGACAGTGTATGTCTATTAATCTGTAAACAAGAATAGCAGGGAATAATCAAAAAGGTAGGATAGAAGATTAATCCATTGTATTCCAGCATTTATATCTTTAATAAGAATGTACAATAAAACATAAACAAAACAGTTCATTGAAAAACACTGGGGGATAATAAGACCATTTCATTTCAACTGGATTGGCCATTTTTAAAAAACAAACTAGATAGATGTCTTTATATGTCTCTCCTAAATTTTGTTTTTGTTTTACATGATAAACAAAGCTCTCCACTTATTAAGCTTGATGAAGAATGGGTTTTTAATGCAGCTACAGGTAATATTATTTCACACACAGGCTTCTGTTAAATTATATTAAGATATATATTGACATCACAAAATGTTCTCAAAGCAGTTCAGATTGATTCAGTTCCGCAACTATTTACTGATTATCTATTGAGAGGTGATTACTATGCTATGTTTTGGGGATCCACATAGGACTAGTGTCAGTCACAAAAACACAACTGGATAACCCGACAATTTTAAGAAAATGTAGCAAGAACTTAGATAATGAAAAGTGTGATGAGTATTGGCCATTCTTAATCCAACCTAATGTTTCAGGCACCAGGTACACTAAAGCCAGGCTTAAAGGATAATTGATGTTAGCTAGCAAAAGCGAGGGCATTCAAGAGAGAGCGAATAGCTATGAGATCAATTATAGATGTAAAATTTACCATCAACATAGCACTCATGTTACCTGAATGACATGATATGCAACAGACTGATTTACTGAAGCAGAATATACAAATCATGGGAGCAAAGGCTGAACAAGAAGGTAAAAGCAAGTTTATGGAAAGCCTTGGATGTCATTGTAAGGAGCTAAATTCCATACTTCTAGGTTAATGGTAATTAAGATTGTTAAGCATTGGGGTAACATCGTCAGGATTGCATTTATAATAGATCACCCTTGCTGCAATGAAAAGGAGGTGAGATTGGAAGAAAGGAAACAAGGTAGGAGGATATAGCAGTATCCTTAGGAGAGATGATAAAGGCCTGATAGGGCTGTATAATAGAAATGGAATCATAGAAAGGATTCAACATCTATTCAGATGGTGTAGCAGTTTGGCATGCATTATTTATGAATTCCAAAAAGAAATATTGGATTATGTTTGTAAACTGATCTTTTCCTCTGGGCGTATTAGAGTGTATTGGATTCAGAGGTTTTACTTCTACTTAATTAAATTATGATTAGGGCTTTGATTGGGCCACATCATTAGGGTGTTGAGTCCCCACCCCTTGGTGGGTGAGGACTCATGGATAAAAGACATGGCAAAGGACAGAGTTGGAGTTCTGATGTAGAGTTTTTGAGATAGAGTCCCAGGAAGTAAGCACACAGAGGAGCTTGGTCATGAGGAAGGAGAGAAGGCCCTGGGAAAAAGAGACAAGCCATTTGCTTGACAGTTCACAGCTGGCCTTGTGGAGAGAGGCAAAGCCTAGAGAGCCTCATAGTTGACAGCTGACCTTGTGGAGAAAGAGCACAGCAGCTGAGCCCGGAGAAAAGCTCCAGGAAGAGGAACCAAAAAAGCCTGAACTCTAGGCAGATGTCGGCAGCCATCATGCTCCAACACATGGCAACAGACTTTGGTGAGGGAAATAACTTATGCTTTATGGCCTGGTAACTGTAAGCTTGTATCCCTAATAAATACCCTTTATACAAACCAACTGATTTCTGGTATTTTGCATCAGCACCCCTTTGGCTGACTAATACAGATGGTGAGAGCAATCAACAGCATTTGGTGGTGGATTGGAGGTGATTGGTGAGGTGCACAAGTCTAGGATAACTCACAAGTTTGTGGTGTTGAAGACTTGGTGGATGATAGTGCCAGGAATCCATGGGGTGGAGGGGAAGGGCAGGAGGTGATGAGTTTAATTTTGTACATATTAAGTTTGGGGTGAGGGTGAAACTTCCAAGTCCATGTAGTTGGATTTACAAGTCTGAAACCTAGCTGAGAGGCCAAGGCTGAAGATATGGATCCGGGAATTATCAGTATTTAAATGCCACTTTAAACACATGGGAATGGATGAGAACACTTTAATAATGCAGGAGAAACATTCATATTTATCATTCAGGCTGTCTGTTGAATTCTTTCTCTTTTAACAACTATACTTCATTTTTTTAAAATAAAATTTTATTCAAGTATATCATTCATACATGAACATACATAAACAAAAAGTGTATAATAAAATTTGTGAATTCACAAAACAAACATGCATGTCATCATACAGGGCTTCCATACATCTGTCCACTACCAACAGCTTGCATTGTTGTGAGACATTTGTTATAAACTATGAAAGAGCATCATCAAAATATTACTAATAACTGTAGCCCATGTCTTATATCTGGTGTATTTTTACCTCCACCCACCCAGTTATTAACACCCTATAATAGTATTACATATTTGTTATCGTTCATGAAAAAACATTCTCATGTTTGTCCTGTTAACCACAGTCCATCTTCCACCATAAGAGTCCCTGTGCTATACAGTCCCATGGTTTGTATAATCCATTCAAAATATACACTCAGTGGCTCTCATTTTCATCACAGAGTTGTGCTGTGATGACCTCAGTCAGTTTTAGAATATTTTCATTACTCCAGAAGGAAAAATCCCATACCTTCTTATACCCCGCCATTGTTGTCTTTTAGTATTGAAATAATATCTTCTTGCCATTGCTGCAAAATAGTACATTACTATTAACTAATATTTCATTTTAATGGGATTTTATCTGTTTTACCATATTGAGGTCTAGGAGGAATGCCACCATTTTGAATTAGCCAGAGAAAGAGAAACTCCTAGATAGGAACCTTATCTGTCCTGGTTTCCAATTTCCTGTTCTTAGCAACATATTTGCTGATTTTGCAGCCATTTCTGCAGAAGTAGGTACAGCTTTCTGTGGTATACAGGGAGGTGGGTGTGGAGTTCTCTCATGCCACCTGCCCCCAACAGTGTGCTTTTGGGACCGTGCTCGTAGGGGTCAGGTACATTGTCTATATTAGTTTCCTTTGGCTGCTGTGAAAAATTACTACAAACCTGGTGACTAAAGATAATGCACATTTCGTATTGTACAGTTCTGGAGGTCAGAAGTCTGCGGTCAGTTTCACTGGGCTCAATTCAAAGTGATGCCAGACTAGTGTTCATTCTGGAAGCTTCAGGGGAGAATTCATTTCCTTACCTTTTCTCGATTCTCGAGGCTGCCTGTATTCCTTGGCTTGGGCCCCTTCCATCCTCTTCAAAGCACCATCACTCCAACCTTTGCTTCCATTGTCCCATCTCCCACCCTTGACTTTCTGCCTCCCTCTTCTAAGGACTCTTTTGATTACATTGAGCTAACTAGCATAATGCCAGGTAATCTTCCCATCTCAAAATCTTTAATTTCATCACATCTGCAAAGTTCCTTCTGCCAGGTAGGAGAAGGCTCCAGGGATTAGGATGTGGACATTTTTCCAGGGCCATCATTCAGCTGGTCACATTGCTGTGACTGCAGAAATGAGCACACTGACGAGCCCTAGCTTGCAGATTGCTCAGAGGTATTATGCTTTTCTAAATGTGCTAAGTGACAGTATGATGATAAGAAAATATTTAGATACCCTTAAAAAAATTCCTTAACTGAAAACAAATATATGGACAATATTTTCAAGCAAAACAACAACAAACAGAATTACTTTCAATTTTATTTGCACAATATCACTGTTTGTTTCCAAGTAACTATCAGAATTATAATGTAAATTTCATAGCCAGTGTAACAGACAACACTTTTCTGACCTTGCAGTATCAAATCCTCCTTCTTAAGAGCTCCCTGATCTTTTTGTGAGGATTCAAAAATTTTTTGTGATGGAGGATATATGACCCTTCATCATATATCCTCTTTGAAGGGTGGAAAGTCCAGGAGCCTGCCTTCCACAGTGGAGTCAAGGAACCAAATCCCCCTCCCTCTCCTGGTATAGCCAGGGAGTTAGTGCCTGGCTGAAGTGCAGCAGGTCAAATGTTGGCTCCTGTGGCTTTGAATACTGATCCAATGATGTGAGGTCAGAAGAAACAATCGTTGCTATTTACTCATGTTGGTTGTGCGGC
The DNA here is from genome assembly GCA_026826555.1 of Tolypeutes matacus. Lineage (NCBI taxonomy): Eukaryota > Metazoa > Chordata > Mammalia > Cingulata > Chlamyphoridae > Tolypeutes > Tolypeutes matacus. The sequence continues at coordinate 7,595,226 of JAKSZT010053813.1, forward strand.
ACCAAAACCAACTGCTTCTGTTCTTCCTGCTTCCTAGCCCTCCAACATTGCCTCAAATCCTGCCTGTTTCCAAAACCACTTTCCAGCCCTTTGTTCAATTCTGGAAGTGTTCTACATCTTTCCAAGAAATTACTTTTTTGCTTACATTAGCCAAATTTGGTTTCTGTTGCTTACAGTCAGAAAACCCTAACAATAGTAGCATTATATAGATATTATTGTTGCTGGGTTAAATCTACCATAAGAATTTTGTAAGAAAACCGATTTTCCACTTCACGTAATTGTATTTACTACAACCACTTGATTTGAGTTAGTGCCTTCTCATTTATGTGACCCCGTTAAAAATTCTATGGATTAAAAATATTTAGAAGTCTGAAAAGGCAATGCAGCTGCTTTTCCAAACATGAAGTTTATTTTTCACAGGTCAGTATTTTGCCTTTTCATGAAATCTTATTTGACACATAAGTGCCCCTCTGTCTTAATTCTTGAATTGGCTCAAACTTTCCTTAGCGGCATTGCTAAAGCATTGGTAATCTTTATACTACAATGCTGAGCATTTATCTCCATTCTTTCAAGTGCTTAGTGGTTTAAAGGTCTGTTGTTTTTTTTCTTTGATGGATAATCACAATGAAATTGTGGAGATCACATTATTTATCTGAGTCATATTTTTATGGAAATTGTTTTCCACTTCAGTTTTAGAACTGTTTTCTTTAGAAAGGATAGTCTATTAATATTTATAATTAGATATCACATAAAGCAGATACTGAATCTTATGCTATAATTTTATAGTTTTATGGGTGCAATTACATAAAGAAGATTATATACTTTTTGGCATAATTTTCTCTCCGGGATTTGAAAAACAAAGGACATTCTCTATGAAGATGGCCATTCTTTTTTGAGTAGAGGGAAAAAGGAAGACAGTGATTAGCCATCATTATTTTAGTACTTATGTTGTTAGAACAGTAGCTTAACAAATATTTAACTGATTTACTTTTTCTGTCTGACCCACATCCCACTTCACCTGTTCACACCATTTATCTCTATTCTTACTTTGAAGCAATGTGGATTCTTTGTTTTCAGAGTATGATTTAGAGATGTGGTCCTCAACCTAAATGAATGGTCTTGGCTTTGAAGCGTAATTCGAGTGGATAGTGGAGAGTTTACTGAGGTCACAGGGGCACGAGAGAAAGTGGATTTATTTTTCTAATTACGTTTAGGCCAATAATAAGAGGAATTGGTGAGATCCATGTTGTGTGATCTAATCCACGCAGCCTCCCGAGAGTAGTCGTTGTGAGATAAAACTGAGGTTCTAAGGAATAACTGTTTGCGAGTGAGGGCGCCCGGGTCTGAGACTTTCCATTACCTCCCGTGGGAGAGCTCCTTCAAAATTTTTCTAGGGACCCCGGGGATGGAGAGGTCGGCAAATCCTTTTGCCCGCCAACTTGATCTGCTGTTAGAGAAAATGTGGTGAATTCTCCAGATTTTGTCCCTTAAAAGACAAGGATAAGAGCAACCGCTGGCAAGAAAGGAGGGGTAGGTCTGATTCTCCAAAAATGCTGCGCCAGGGAACGGGTAGGGTCACGCCCCCTACAGTGTTACGGGCCTTTCGTTGGCATCCCGGGGTTGCTAGGCTTTTCCTCAGGTCTGATGGGAATGCACTTCCCATCCGAAGGCTGAGGGGAGCTTCCAAGTCCCAAAGATCGGCCGCCAGCCCGGAAGACCTTGAGTGCGCTCCGGAGACAGGTGGCACCTCTGCCTGGGCGCACGTGCCTGGGCCGGGACCCCGGCAAATGCCAGGACCAGACGGCTGCCGCTCCTAGTAGCTGGGGCGGTGGGGGCGCTGGCTTGGGGCCGCGGCCGCTCCCCGCCCGGCGCGCGCCGGCTCCCGTGGTTGGGCGGAGAAGCGCGGGACTCCTCCTCCCGCAGTATTAACATGCAGCCAGGGGCGGGTGGCAGCCCCGCGCGCCGCCTCAGCCCGCCGCCGCCGGCGCTCAGCCTCCGCGCCAAAGGCGAGCGCTACGCTCCCGGCGCCGCCATCCCGAGGACTCGGCCTCGCCGGCACCTCCGACCTGGCAAGCGGCAGCCTCGGCAACCAAGCGGCTACGGCTCCGCTCTCGGCTGCGCCTCCTCACCTCGCTGACAGCCTGTCCCGGCCCGTGGGGGCCACCCCTTTCGTCCTCCCTCTAAGGCTCGTGGACCGACCGACGGACGGAGGACCGAGGGCCCGACTGCGGGCAGCGGACAGGTAACGCCGGGCTGCGCTGCGGGGCCGGGCGGCCGCCACCACCCGGGTTGCGGCGCGCTGGGTAGCTCCTTCCCCGCGGTGCCGTCGCCGCTTCTCTTTCCTTCGCCGACCCGGGCAGTCCGGCCTCCCTTCCCGGGAGCTCTGGGAACTCGGGGGCGGGCGCGCCCCTCTCCGGGCACGCGGTGTTCGCGGCTGTCCCCAGGATCAGGAAGGGGACGGTTCTCTGTGTGCGACAGGGTCCCGGCAGGGGGAGGGGAGGAGAATACTGATCCCTGTCACTGCACCGGCCAAATTCACATCCCCGAGGCAGCGCGCGGGAGACCCGGGGCTGTTGGCTGCAGGGCATTTCTCGACAGGTGCCCGGGTCGGTTTCAGAGCAAGTTGTTGCACTTGCTTTTGGGGTGACATTTTGGCGTTGGTCGTGGAGAGACCCCTCCCCGGTGTGCGTGTGTGTGCATGTGTGTGTAAGAAAGGCAGAAAACCAGAGCCACAAAGAAAGAGAGTGAGCTACAGAGACACAGAGAGGCAGAGACACCAAGACACCGAGACACAGAGACAGCGCGCGCGCATACACACACATACAGAAGCTGAGAGAAGGGGGTCCCAGGGGGAGGGAACTGAGTGTCGCCCCCGCGGCTTCCGAGGTCAGTTCCGGGCGAATGGCTGGGCCGGGGCTGAGACCCGGGATCCATCAGCAAGTCGGAGAGCGCCCTGCCTGAGAGGCGCTGACGCGGGTCCAAAACAGTGCCCTCGCCTCGGGGACCCGGGCGATAACAAATTGCGCTTTCATTGCGTGGCGGCTGCAGCTGCGGGAGGGACCTCGGCGGGGGCCGGGCGGCAATGAAGACCCTGCATTCAGGAGTGGGGCTACTGCGCTCTCCGCGGCGGCGAGCTGGCGCTGCTTCCCCCTGCGCGCCCGGAGGCCGTGGGAAGGGGCCGCCCGGCACCCCCGTCCAGGTGCCTGCCCGGGGACACTGAGGTGCCTGTGTCAGTTCCTCGCCCGCTCGGGCCGCTCCCAGCCCGGGGGCTCTCCTCCCGAGGGGTCCTGAGCGCTGCGGAATTTTCTGTTGGAGAAGAGGAGGTAAGCAGGGGAAGGGGTTGGAGGTGGCAAGGCAGCGAGGACAGGAATGCTGTGAATGAGATTTTGTTTCTTTTATCGACTCAGGCGAGACTGCACCCCTGAGAGTGAGACTGGCTCCTTCCGGTGTGTAGGAGATTGGACGCCCCCTCCCCCTCGCAGCACAGGGAACAAGTGAAGTTATGGAATTACAGTCATGGCAGACACAGAATAAAAGTAACACTAAAGGCCGATCTCAGATGATAGGGTCTTAACGAAGGTCTAAGTAAAAAGTGGCGAGCCATCAACTGGAGTTGTTAGACACTGGAATGAGGACGGTTAAGAAGTAGGAAAAGGATTTCAGGACAGAATGCAAATATCTTGCTAATTGTTTTTACTTGAAGGAGCTCGCTGCCTTTTGACTGCTATTTATAGCGGAATTTCAATTTCCGGAAGGAACTTTCTAGTGTCCTATCCCATTCTGCATATATAGCAGTATTTATTCCAACTTGAACGGAAATTATATGGGAACAAGAACCGTTAGAATAACTTAATTTTTCTAATGCCAAAAGGTTAAAGTTTTCTTTGTTTAAGTTTGTAAAAAGAAGTTTAATGCTATAAAGAAATAGCGAATATATTTATTTATTTATGTAAAAATATATGAAATTTTAAAGTTTAGGTTACGAGAGATATTCTTGTTTCAGAAAATTCATATTCTGGCATGAAATAGGAAAGTTCATAGAAATCTGGTGTCAATAGTCTTGTTCTTAATTTCCTTTGGATTTAGTAGTTCAGTTTAAAGTTGCTGCAGTGAAGTCACTGCCTTGAAATATTTCTAGTTGCAGATCTAAAATTCTATGACTCTTTAAAAAAAAATAATTAGCTGAATCATTTAAACTAAGAGAAAATGTTAGTTATCTTAAATATTTAAGAAAATCTTAAATACATTTTAAAATATAAGTTATTTAAAAATTTCTTACATCTATTTCCAGTTCTCTATATATTTTAAGTCTAAGATTTAGTTTGATGAATAAAAACATTTCATCTAAAAATTATAGGCATTATAAATATTGGCAAAATGAACTATTTGACAGATTCTTCCAACAGTTATGAAGTAATTTTCTGACAGGTTATTCAATCATGGATGAGCAATTGTCCTTTTGGGGAATAATATGTACAAGAGTTTTCTCTTTGGGGAATTTTCGTGGTTTAGCATCTTTAATTTCTTTAATTTAGTTCTGCTGGGACTAAAAACTTGCTAAAGCATGTCAGTGATTATTGAAAACAAATAGAAACAAGACCCCCATCCCCGAGGGTTATGGAACCCATCTGGAGAAATAACCTACAACTCACTGTTGTGTTCTTTCTAGTATCTTTTAAGCTTAAGGTTCCGGTTGAATCAAACTTGGAAATAGAAACTGCAAGTGCTTTGGTTTAACTCTTTAAGATATGTAAGGCTTTGTTCCATATAGCCATATAAATTTTAAAAATATATATAAAATTAAAACTTGAAAGAGGGGAACTTAAGTTTTACCAAGTATGCATTTAGAGAAATACAGCATAGTAATAGTTTCAGTTTCAACGTAATTGAGATGAGTACCAAATTCTTAGAATAGCAACTTCTTCTGGAAATGAATTCAGTGTTCTGATTTTGAGTTCACATAATATGCTGAATATTAAGAATAGTATAATGGTATCTTAATGTGCTATTTAGTTAAGGAAGCAAGGTTCCAGCTACTGGTTGATATAGCAATAGCTTTATTCCAATTATTTCTATAGTGAAATTTCTGTGATAGGCTTGAATTTACATTATTGTACCTTCTTGATTATTCCCTCAAATTGCTCCACCCTTTATCAGAACCACCTTGCTATGTGTAGAAATCTGCTTCCTCTAGGCAAGCATCCAATTGGAAGAGTTTTATGAAGATTTCATCTCTATAGAAACCACACTTGCCTCTCTTCTCTTAATTTCAGAAAACAACATAGTTGTAAGTTCTTTTGTTTCTTTTTTCTCCTTCCTTGCTAATTATTTTTCCCCTGCTAAGGGAACATCATTAAAACTGGAAGGCTAAAAGGACTTTTTAAAAAACCTAAACCCTTTATCCTGGTCTCCGACTCCCACACTTAAAATCTATGCCATATGTCTATGGTATGCTATTCTCTTTGTAAATGTTCATTTTAAGGAAATACTATCACAAGAAGGCCCTTTTCTAGCATTTTTATTTTGTGTTTTTTTTTTTTTTTTACCAGGAGATCCCAGGGATTGAACCCAGGTCCCTCCATATGGGAGATGGACACCCAACCATTTGAGCCACATCTGTCCCCCACTAGCATTTTTAGAAAATCTTTATGCTCTGAGACATTTGATGGTTCAGAATCATTCCATGTCTTGTGCTGTTTCTTTTATTTTCAGAAGATCTAGGTGCTTCCAGTTCTCCATCTTCAAAGAGAGGAATAATTACAATGGCCCTCATAAGACTTTCTTGCTTTTTGATTATGGGGCATATGTAGCCTGATTCCTGTCACTGTCTACTGAAGGTGACTTTCTTTAAATGTATGGTCTACCAAGAATTACCAAAGATGATATTCCTGGGAAGGTCTAATACTTTCCTCTTCCACAGAAATTTAGAACCAGTCTTTAATAATTCACTTTATTTGATTAAACACTCACCGGTAACTCATCATGTGAGATACCAGGTACCCAGTTCTGTTTCCTCATCATTGAAATGCTAAACATTTGCCAAGAATCACTAACACATAGACACATATCTGTTTGGCCTATATGATTAAATATATTTATATGTCTATATTCTTTGCGACTTCTTTCTCTGTAACCCTGCAATGCACAAACCTTCAGAGCAGAACATATGGATGGGAAAAAGAAAACTGGGATGTGGATATAAGGAGGTTAAAATGGAGAATGACTTTCCTAGAGGCCTTATTTTTTACTCTCATTACACAGAGGTTAATTGCATATGAAACATGTCAACCTAACAAGTTTTCACTTCCTTCATTCTGGAACATTCTCTTCCTAATTAACTCAAGATGTTTCCTGATTAGTGCTTTATTGTTTTTTTACTTCCTGTAGGAGTTAATGATTACTGGATAGTGAGTGACAGCCTGCTTACAAAACCCAGCTCACACACAAGAAGCCCTCTGGTTATATCCATAGGTCTTGGGTCCAGATCTTTGGGCCTTTTTTTGGGTAGATGCGAACCAACATAGCTGGGCTATTATTGTCCCAGTTGGGGTTGTTGTGGATTAGATATCAATACTATGAGTCTCCTATGAAAATGCAAAGTCAGCTACCTCCTAGGATTTCCCTGTAACTAAATTGTTTGTTTTCATATCCACTTACGGTAGTTTTCTCTCCTGGGTGTATTCTATAGTCACAATTTCTACATCTCCTTTCAAAGTTTTCTTGTCAGCTTAGTAAGCAACAACCCAAAAGCAAGCATAGAAAAGCGTGATTTGGAGCTGCCAAAGTGTACCAGGGTTCCTTAGTACTCAGCAGAGTGGAGATCTTGAGGAAGCCGTTGATAAGCAATTAGAAGAGGAGGAATTGTGCTGTGACTTGTTTATCTCCCTGGCCTATGAGTCCAAGTCTCTGCACTGGGCAGGTTCAGAGACTGCTTAAATGGTCCCTCAGGCTGCTTGTGGGAAGGTCTCCCTGGGCACATTTCCAGCCCTGCTGCTTTACTCCGTGACATGGTCTTGACTGATTTTGAAAACATCTGCTAGAGTAACTTCTCTTTTAATTCTATTACCGTAGAAGGTTATGAGTCTAGGAGAGGAGAACTGGCATTAACCCTCTCCCTAACCTCATGATTACAGCCTTTCCCCGGAAACCTTTCTTTTCTCGATTTCAATGTCAGTGGAAGCTCATAGTGTGAGGTCTATTTCTGGACTAGAAATTTCCCTGCTAGATATCACTGAGATTTCTTTACAAAACACAGGCTGCAGTTTCAGAGGAAAATGGCATTTTGATCTTGTCTCAGACTTTGCAAACAACTATTCTTTGATGTGATTCATCATACTATGCTAGCAAAAAGGCGAAGCACCTTCACTCCCTTCCAAGCTATTTTCCTGTAGATTTTAATCCAGAAGGCAAAAGTAACCTTTTCATTCTTTCAAACAGGAATATTTTTTCCCATTTAGAGTTAGGGAGAGGGGGGCACAAGGGAACCTCAAAGCAGTAACACGTTCAGAAATTTATCCAGTGGGCCCCTGCTCAGTCTCAGTAGATAAGACTCCCTTGATTCTATGACTTTTATGAATCAGAATCAGGATAACTAGTCTTTCCCATCCCCCTCCCCAGAACTCTGTTTCTTACACATTTTTTCCTTGTCAGACCTCAGCTCAAAGGTCATTTAATCAGTGAAACCCTCCAGCTGAATGCATTTATAGCTCTTCACACTTTTCCCCTGTGATCCTTTTACAGTAAATAATGATGCATTGACTTTTGTGATAATGTGATTGACTGTCTCCCCCACTGAACTGTGTTTACCCGATATCAAGAACTAAATTTAGCATGTTCACCAAATGTCACCAATGCCTAACATAGCACCTGACACTTAATACATGATCAGTAAACATTGGTTGAGTGAATTAATGAATAAATCTATGAGTGAATGCAGAGCTGTGTTCAGCTAGCTAAGGACCTTAACTCTGGGGATAATGTGACATGGCTTTGGCATGGCTCTCTTTGCGATATCAAACTCTGTATTCCTTGATCCTATGCTTACTCTGATAAAATGGGTAAACAGAAGGCTGATTCCTGCTCAGCCAAATTGTGTTGGCTTAGGTTGTGCTACATTTCCCAACTAGGGAACTGATGTCTGTTTGTGAACAGAGGGAAGGTTCTGAAATCCACGTTCTCCTTCTCCTTACTCAAAATAAACATAATAGCTTAAGGATCCCCACTTGTCTATGTGTTGAATTCATCCTACCTTTCAAGGTTTAGCACAAGCTCCTCTATGAAGACTTTCCTACCTCTCACCCCTTTCTGAGGTTCAATTTAAGCTGACACACAGTTGTATATTAGTTTTGTTTTGCATTTTCTGTTTATGTACCTGTCTACCAACCAGAGACCATAAGTTCAAGGAGTCTCAGAGATAGTGGCTAGTATAGGGTTGCATATGGGAGGATTCAAGTGTTCATTGAGGCACTGAAAGAATGAATTAGAACCTAGGAATGAGAGACCAGTGTAGGGGGAGAGAAAAAAAGTAGCAATAAATGACTTCCTTGCTTGAAGCTGGTTTCTATATAGGTTCTTAGTTAACGACCTATATGAGGTAACTCTTAATCGTAGAAGATATTGGAATCTCCATTTAAAATGATATATAGTCATAGCATTCTAGATACTTCCATGATTTGTAATATAGTCTATCCTTCTGGGATCCTGGAATGATGTAGTTTTGTGAGCCAGCTTTGTGGATATGCTTACCTTCCACTTGGCCTCCTGCATCAGATGCCAGATTCACTGTTCAGCCTTAAATATTTTGTGAGAAAAGGTAAGATTCAAGGGGGACATGGCCCTCGATTTTACAAAGTATGATACATGCTAATTTCTTGAAATTTACATTTCTTTTATTAATAATTGAAAATATTGTGCTTTGATGATAAGAATCCTGAGGAACCTAGATGATAGATATTTGGCATGTTGTATTAGTCAGCCAAAGGGGTGCTGATGCAAAATACCAGAAATCAGTTGGTTTTTATAAAGGGTATTTATTTCTGATAGAATCTTACAGTTATCAGGCCATAAAGTATAAGTTACTTCCCTCACCAAAGTTTGTTGCCATGTGTTGGAGTAAAATGGCAGCCAGCATCTGCAAAGGTTCAGCCTTCCCCTTGCTCTTAAGGCTATGTGGTCTCAGCTTCTTCCAACCTCAGCTGTAGGCTGGGATAAGTCTCATGTCTCTCCTGGGGCTCGTTTCTCTCTGGGCTTAGCTGCTCTGCTCGCTCCAGAAGACCAGCTGTAGACTATCAGGCTCTTTCTCTTCCAGGGGGCCTCTGTGGTGTCTATGGAGTCCATCTCTATTTCCTCATGTATCTGCTTCTCTGTGTATTTACTTCCCAGGGCTCTAGCATTAAAACTCTGTCTCCTCTGCCTTGTTGTTTTCTCTGTGAGTCCCTGCCCCCAAGACCCAACATCCTACTGACGTGGCCCAATCAAAGCCCTAGCCATAATCAAGTAAAAGTGAAACCTTTGAATTCAATACAATCTAAGGGTATCACTAGCCCAGAGGAACAGACCATTTTACAAACATAATCAGTATTTCTTTTTGGAATTCATCAATAATATCAAACTGCCACACATGTATATAATCTTTCCATGTATGGGCAGACAAAAATTATTTCTAATACCTACCATGTGCTCATTACTGTGGAAAATACAAAGCATAGCTCAGTTTTTCCAGCAGCTTAAAATCTAATTGAAAGTATAAGATTAAGAGGTAGAAAATAATTAGTAATAATGTACTACAGAATAAAACTAAGTGCCCAAATATATGGGACTGAGATAAGTATGATCTGGGGCTTTTATGGGGAGGGGGTGCTCAACAGAATGGGATTATTGTGAAATGCTTCCTAAAGAGGCAAGTCTTAGGATGAACCTTCATGGATAGGCAGGACTTAAATGGGAAAAAGCAATGACCTTTCAGATGAAGCAAACATTTACAAAGATATGGAGAAGCAAATTAACTTGGCATGTTCTTTGGTTAGAGAGATGATCCTCTGCTCTAGCTCCTCTAGTACATGTTAATTAGACCTGAAGATCAATTTGATAGAGAAGGATAGAAGAGAGTTTTCATGGCTACACAGGAATCTTTAGAGTTGATAGGAGCCACTGAAGGATTTTGGATTAGCCGTGACATGAAGAAGTGGCATCTTAGACTGATAGAAGTAGATGAGTCTAAAACCAGATCAGAACAGAGAGAAGCCTTAGGGAATTGTTGAATGAGGCAAAAATTGATGAGAGCCAGATCTTGGGAGGCAGATTTGGAGAAAAAAAAAAAAAAACAACAAAAATTTTCATATAATATTTGACTCTTTCTTTTCTCTTTTGCCCCGTACCTATGTCACAAAGTGTTTTTTAGTATTTTTTTTTTTTTTTTAGGAGTTACTAGGGATTGAATGCAGGACCTTGTACAGGAAGCAGGTTCTCAACCTCTGGGCTACATCCACTCCCCTGTTTTTTAGTTTTAATTATTAATTAAAATGGTTGTGACATAATTGAGTAATGACAAGTTAAAGAATATTATAATGAACACCTATGTACCCACTACCCAGATTATGAAAAATTCTTGCAAATACTCCTGAAACTCCCAGAACATTGTCTATCCAAGATTATGTCCTCTGAGAGGTACCCTGGTGGCTGAATTTTATTTTTTTACTTTTCAATATATGTAAGTGAACCCAAACTATAAAGCCTTGTTTTGCTGTTTTTAAACTGTATATAAATGATGAACACATGATGTTTGTGTTCATCTTCACCTTGCTTTATTATTATTCAATATTTTGTTGAAATGTGTAGATCATTCATTTTTACTACTATATGGTGTTCCTTGTTTAATTTATTATGATTAACATGTCCATCTTCTGTTGATGGACATTTGCTTCTCAACAAGGACTTTCCTTAGGGGGTGTCTCTTTAGGAGTAGAATTGCACAAGGATGAAACTTGTACCTTCATACTTTCAGATAATGCCAAGTTGCCAAAAGGTTTGTACTTATTTTTACTCCCACCAGCAATCTATAAGTTCTCCTTTTGCCCCACATCCCTGCCATCACTTGATGATATATTATATTTTTGCCAATCTCATGGATGTGAAATGATATCTCATTATAGCTTTAATTTATTGCTCCCTGATTGCTAGTAAGGCAGAACATTTTTCCCTTTCTTCATTAATATTCAGGCTTCTGTGGATAGCTTATTCATACATGTTCGTTTTCCTTCAGTTTTTTTTTTTTTAAAGTCATTAATTTGTAAGTTATTTTTATATTCTGGATGCCAAGCTTTCTTTTGTAATATGTATTTCAGTGACTTCCCATGTGGTGCCTTGGCTTTTTATGTTTTTATGTCTTTGGGTGAAATGATTGTTTTATTAAATTTTTATTTTTCTCTTTATCGTAAAGATAAGATACTGTGCTGAGGAAATCTTTCCCAATCCTGAATTGATAAAGATACTATCATTTCATATCTTATAAACTATTAAATAGTTTGATTCTGCTGCTGCTTCATTATTTTATGTGGAGAATACACAGAAGCCTCTCAATGGGGCTTCCTGCTTCTGGTATCTCCCTCTTCTGATTAAACTTGCATCTAGATTTACTCTTCTAAAGTACATTCAAGGCCATTGCGAGACTTCTCGAGTTTTGTCCTTGACCTTGAGGGGAGCGGTCCCACTGTTACTCACTTCGAAATCCCCAGCTCCAAGAACACGCCTGGACCATCGTTGACAGAGGAACACGTGAGGACAGACACAGCCTAGAGCCCGTCTTTACTTACTTTATTTCTTAATCGTTCCCTTCCGTGAAACCTCCCTCCACCACGACCGCCCACTGCTTGTCCGGACTGTGCTATTGTGGCCTTACTTTGCTCTTGCTCTTTTTCTCTTCTTTTATTTAAATTCTGTTTACTTGTGGAATTGTTAACAGTGGCTTTCCCTAGGGACAAGGAAGAGGGAGTCATGGATTTTCTTTCTTTTATGTCCTTCTATACTGTTTGCTTGTTTCACCATGAGCAAGGATTTCTTTTAACATAATTCCTTTAAAGCCTTCTCTCTTCTTCAAGGCCCAGTCAAATCTCGCCTCTCACATGAAGCATTTTATGACTCCTCCAGCCAGGGTTCAACTCTCCTCTAAATCCCAGTTGTATTTATCTGGATCATTTACTTTGTGATTTTATTTTAAACGTTTTATGGCTTTGACGCTCCCTGAAGTGATGAATTGGCTTATGTGTTTTTGCATCTCTCCTCCACCTAAGGTGTGGTTTATGAATGGGTAGCAGCTGCTAACTCGCTGATTGGTAATTAGTTATTGGAGATAGCATTGGCTGAGGAGGGATTTGGAGTGTGAGGACACTGGGGATAGTGATGGTATTGGAACATGAAAGAGTTTGGGGTAGGGAGCTGATCTGTAGTGAGAAAAATTGAGCTGGTTTATAGTCATGTTGATTTTTTATAAGTTATTGGGAATATCCCATAGACAAATATACCAAAGCTGAGTTTTTAAGGAAAGGATAAACACTGATGTATTGGTTCGGGAGTTTTCTGCTTCACTTGATTCTTACGGTGCAGCACTACCTATGGGTATGGTTGTACTTGGCGTGAGGCGCACATGGACAGGCAAGGCATCTGCCTTCCCTGCTACATGGGGCTCGTCTTCTGCCTTCTGTGTCCTGAGTGGTCAGGCAGCTCACAGTTTCTCTCCTAGAAAGGGCTCAGCAGGTGAAAAAAACACACACACAACCCAAAACAGAATGAGAACTTTACTGATGATTAGGTGGGGAAATTCCATTGGCTTTTCACTATGGAAAGATTTCTTAGCATTTATATCTAGATTATTTTTAGTTTCTATCTGTTATAGTATCACAGTATCTGTGTGCCTTAGGTTTAAAACTCCACAGAATAAAAAGCCAAATACTTTTTCTCCTGTCTTTGTTCTTTTAGGAATCCCTTTTGGGTAGAAATGTTGGCATATATGAACTGGCCTAAGGTGCTCCAAAGGGATTAGATAAACTCACAATTAGTTTGATTTAAATCTTAGCAACACCAGATTACAAAATAGGTTGTGTTCCAAAATGTATTTAGAGGGTGACTATTTTTGGATATCGAATAATATTTTCTCATAGAAATTGACTTCTAAAGTTAAATTTCTAACATCTTTTTGATCCATGTTCCACAAGCAAAGTAGTCTTTTTCTAAAGAAAACTGTATCTAGCTAATATTTAGGACCCTGTATCTATGAAAATATGAATTCTAATTTCTGACTAAGAACACACACAACCCCTTCTGCAGCAGAATTAGGAACTCTCTGGCTCTGCCTTGCTTGGGAGCTGGAGGAAGCTTAGGAAACTGCAGCTCCCATCACAGAAGTATGGTTTTCTTTAATCCAGGACTGGAAACTTGTGAGAGGACATGGGAGCCCAGAGAGCTTACTCAGTTGCACTAATAATTGTTAAATATCTACGTTTACATGAACTACTTCTTTATTTGAATATTTCAATTAAGGTAGAAACATCTAGTCTATTATTATGTCTATTAGGTTTATTATTCCCTGCCTTGAGAACCAAGTTATGTACATCTAGATTATTTGTAGGTCAGATGTTAGTAAGTTGGGAGTAATAGGAATTATAGGTTACTTAAGTTATAGGTAACTTAGGTAATTATTGCCAGATTTTATTTTTTCTATGCAGTTCAGATTGAAGGATGGGCATTAACAGTTCATTCATTCATTCATTCATTCATCCAACCAACAATAATTTATTGAATAACTACTATATGACAGACAATATTATAGGTGCTTTGAATTCAACCCTGGACAACAACAACAAAAGAGATAAACAACAAATCATAAACATAATCAATACTTCTTTTAGAATGTTAGAAAGGGATAAAAGCTAAGGAAAAAGTAGACAAGAGGGATCGTTCTTCAATAGTTCTTCAATAGTATCTTGGTATATAAAGTAATGAGGTTTTTTTTTGTTGTTGTTTGTTTGTTTTTAATTCAGACCTTCATTTGAAATGTTCTAGATTTGGGATTTGAAATGGCATTGTGAGAGATGTGGGGCAACATTCACTGTTGTGTCATTCTTTTGTCTTTTCTGTTTTAACAGCAGTCTATATACTCTTTAGATACAGTGTCTCCCACATTATATTGTAGTTTCTTGTTTCTGTGATTTGATTTCCACGATCTCGTGAACTCTAACAGAGGAACATGTTTATTTCAAATTGTATCTCTTTAGTAATAATGCCAATAATAATTACATTGAGTTTATCCTTTTAAGTACTTACTATGCACTGAGCACTTTATGTAAATAATCTCATTTTAGCCTCATAGCAGCCCTGTGTAGGAAGTGATATCATGTATTAAGGAATGTATTTTCAGACAAGAGAACCGCCAGGGGTAGAACTGATAATTGAGCCGAGGCCTCTTAGCACTAGGCTTCCTACTTCCCTGGTGCCTAACTCAGTGCCTGGCAATTGGAAGACATCTAAGAGAAGTTGAGTGAAATGGAAGTCAAAGAAGCCAGATGTTTACTAAACTGGTAACTCAGAAATGTCTCTAGTTGCCTGAAAGATAGACCCTAGTCCTGTTTTAAATTATTTCTCTTCACAGCCTCACTGGCTGTGAGTTATTTAAGGTGGTTATTTAGAAACACTTTAAGCGTCACTTGCCTTATTTTTCTTTAATTCCTTCCTATTGTTTCCATATAGCTCATGTGTGGAGAACACAATGTAAATAAAATGCCTGATGCTAAACTCACAGCCCTCTGGTCTGAAGGTGAAGCTACTTTTTTTATGTAATGTCAGTTGTATTATATACCTCCCTCATTTTTTAAACTTGATTTTTACCAGTGCCTGCTTTGATGGGTTCTTTCAGGATACAGGCTGTTTTGTCAGGATACAAGAACAAAGTGCATAAATAGATTGTGTTTGGCTTACCTGTCTCTTTCCACCTGCCTTTTCCCACTTGTCAGAGAAATTTTGTGTGACAGAGGTGAGTCTCTGTGGAACCTTCTGGAGGTGTGACCATCTGCTTGCTTTGTTGAAAATCAGTCTCTTCTTTCCAGGAAAGGAGCTGTTGGCAGCAAGAGAACCTTCAGCTATCTGTTTCCTGTTGAGTAATCTGTTTGAAAGGATAAATGAACACATATCTCAAAGACAAAGAAGCACAAACACAGGTGATGTCTGCAATAAGGACACAATTTAGAGAACACAATTAACAAACTTGGCACATTTTTGGCAAGGTTCAGTTAAGGACTTTGATGGTAGGGAAAATAAAAGATGTCAGATTGTCCTCTTAACATATATCTGGAAGAAAGTGATCATTACATCTTAGAAGTCTATACAATTCAACCTGATGGAATTAAAAGGTTCAATCTATTTAAATAGACATTGGTACATAAACATTGTTGTTTTTTAACTCAAGAACAAGTTAATTCAAGTGGTCCATAAAATACTGGAGTGTTAGTATAGTTTTTTTGTTTGTTTGTTTGTTTGTTGTTTTGTGTTAAGAATAAGGCAAGTTGAATATATAAGCTTCTCTGCCACAGATAAATATAAGTGCAAGGTATTTGGCTCGTGTAAATTAACAGAAGCTAAAATGAGAATTGATATATATAAACCTGATAGAATAGTGAGTGATCTTTATAAAGTCCTTGCTGTCATTGTAAGGTCACAGGCAATAAATTTTGTAAGTAAAATGTGTTAAATATTTCTTCCCATATTTCTGTAAAGGTTATTTCTAATGCTTTTGTTTTGTTCTGAGATCCTTACACTACTGATTCAAAAGAAATTTGAGTGTTCTTAGGATATCAATGCAATGAAAGTACTAGACAGGTATTATTAAAAGTAATATATTAAAATTAATGCATTTATTTGTTGAAGTCAGGAAATATGTGGTCAAAGGCTTGGCTACTTTACAATCTACAAGTGCTCTATATTGAAATTGAAATTCAATTTATTTATGTCAGGCATGTTCTTAAAAATTAATTTGTTTACACATGCATGGAATATACATGAGCCAAAATGTTTTATTAGAAATTCTATCATTGAAATTGAGTAGTTCACATCACACAGTCAGATACATTTAGGTAAAAGATATAAGAATAACTAATATT
Organism: Tolypeutes matacus; assembly: GCA_026826555.1. Taxonomy (NCBI): domain Eukaryota; kingdom Metazoa; phylum Chordata; class Mammalia; order Cingulata; family Chlamyphoridae; genus Tolypeutes; species Tolypeutes matacus. The sequence continues at coordinate 7,611,371 of JAKSZT010053813.1, forward strand.
TTCTAAAATATGTTGTCCCATCTGCCTGGAATTTTGCCCTCCTCCATGTGCCTATCACCACTCATCTTCAAGTGAGTTTTTTTCTCATTCAGGCCACTCTTGACCACCCTTTGTAAAATAATTCAACCTGCCCCCATCATTTTCTTTCCAAGCACTCCCTTTAGCATCAATCCTGGTTCATAAATGGGTTATTAATAAGTATTTGTCAAAAAGAATGGATGTGAGGTTGTATTAGTCTGCCAAAGTGGTGGCGATGCAAAGTACCAGAAATCTGTTGGCTTTTATAAAGGGTATTTATTTGGGGTAAAAGCTTACAGTTCCAAGGCTGACTCAAGGCACCATAGGAAGTGCCCTCTCACCAAAGTCAGCTGCCACATGTTAAAGCAAGATGGCGGGTGATTTCTGCCTGGTCTCTCCTTCCCCTCCAGGTTTCCTTTTCCTCCTAAGCTCTGTGGACCCAGCTTCTTGAGGCTCCATGCTCAAATGATCCTCCAGTAATCTTTCTCCTGGCATAGGGCTTGCTTCTTTCTGGACCTTCTATATCAGTCTCAGCTGTTCTGTTCTTTTTCCAAGGTCAGCTGCAAATTATCAGGCAAATGGCTCGTCTCTCCCCCGGGGCCTCAGCTGCTCCAGCCTTTTCCTTTCTGTCACATGGTAGGATCAAAAATGACAGAGCTCTCTTTTCCTGTGTGTCTGTCTGAGTGTCCATTTATATCAGACCTAGCAAGGGGATGATGACTCAATCTGAGTCATGCCCACTGGCATAATAAAATCTAAAGCCCCAATCTTAAACAGGTAATCTAATCAGAGACACCTCAGCTGAATTTAATGCAGCCAAAGACTATCACACCCAGAGAAACAGATTAGTTTACAAACATACTTTCTCTTTTTGGGATTTATAAAAAAAATCTCAAACTGTCCCTGAGGTATAACAAAGTTCTCAGTAATTTAACTTTCTTGCTTATAATAACAACAAAATGTTTTTGAATTTAAAGTTTTAAGTAACTATTGGTTGAACAAGTTGGGTTTAAATCTTTGGTTTTATCTTGGAGTTCTATGAATATGTCAGCTCCTAGTAAGTGCTTGGAACTCACCAGTAGAATTGGCATCATCCTACCTTCAATGAACTCAAAAGTCTTGTGAGAAAGAAGGACAGAGAAGGAGTCAATCCACTGGGCAACAGGAAGAGGGGATGTCATGGCGTTTTGTGGTTGAACCAACTGGTCCTTGGCAGGCGGAGTCACGTAGAATTTCTCAGAAGTGGTAATTGTGTTGCTAAAGCAAAGTTGGGGGTGGGAAGCAGGTAGTGGATCTTTCCTAAGCCTTTCAAGTCAAGTCATACAAAGCTCCACCTCTTCATACTATGTTGCGTAAACAGTGTTCTGTGGCATGGGATGTGCACCTCTCGCAGGGTTGCAGCTTTCCCATGAATCCATTGAGAGGGGTAATCATGTGATTTTTGAGTTTCCCTTAAAATACTAATATTCTTTGAACTATAATTCAGAGGAGAGCAGGGTTACATAGAGGTTCTAGTGAAATATGAAATAAATACTGAGGCTGAAGGACTCTACAAACCATATGATTTTAATGATGATCAGGAGAGGGATCCAGCAGTTTAGTTTTGAAACACCAGTAAGTCTGTGAAGGGAGCTTGTCTGCATTTTATCTAAACTAGGTAGTAAGTGTAACCAGCAGAGCTGAAAATAAACTGCATTGTTTTGGGGGACTGTGGGATAAGCTGTTGGAGAGGATGGTTGATGAGAGTGAGGAAGAAGCAAGTAAATGGGGGTCGGGGAGGAGAATGGGGTTTTGGGGTGGGTTTGGGGGTAAGTGATTGAGCACAGGGAGGGAGCATGAGAGATTTTAAACAGTTGCCCTGAGTTGAAAATCTTGGGAATTAAAAATGTCTAAGAAGGATTTGTTATGCCATATACTAGGTAAAATTCCTACAACAAAACTTCAAGATTATTATTATTCAAGATTTCTGCAATCAGCTTTTTTTTTTAATCCATCAGATGTCAGAAGCAGGCTTCAAGTTATCACAAATATATACATATATAAACATGTGTATATGTGTATACACAGCTAAGTAAAGGATATGCACACTTTTTAGAATCATGGAATAATCAATGATAGCTGACATAAACTTCTAAGAAGTTAAAATAATGTAGGATGTTAGATGGTAGCACCAGTCCAATACTTCAAAGGACATTTATTGATCCTTTATTTTGCTATGCACTGTGTTTGATTTTGAAGCACCAATGTATCAAGCTGTGGAGGAACCGGCAATGTCAGTGAAATGTTGCAGTATGATGTAATAAGTATGCTTGAGGTACTGAGAGAACCAAGAGGAGGTGGTATGCAAATCTTCCAGGGGAGGCTGTGGAAGCCCTTAAGCTGTCCTGAATGACATTTAGAAGTTTGCCTTGCAGGAAAGGAAGAGAGGGCATCCCTAGGTGAGGCCCCAACAGAGGCAAAAACGTAGAGAGAAAAATGCTTAACGAGTGAGAAATAAGAATGGCTGAAGCATAGAGCCACATGACATAGAGGAGCATTGAGAGTTAAGGCTGAAAATTTATACTTAGGAAACTTTAAATGCAGCGGTACAAAGTTGAAATTTTATCTTACAGGTCATAGAGAGCTAGCCATCAAATGATTTGATCTGGGAATGTACCTAAACACATTTCAAAATGATTTTTCTAACATAACTTCAGAGGATAGTTTGGAAGAGGTTAAAATTGAACATAGAATGAGCAGTAAGGAAGCATTTGGATTAACATAGAAAAAAGATGAAGATACAGAGTAGGCTGGCGGTTCCTGCTTGGTGGAAGGGAGGTGCATTCGAGAGAAATGTCAACAGTTAGCAGTAAAATTTGGTGACTTGATGTGAGGAAGTAAAGATGTAGACTCATACCCAAGTTTCTGGTTTGCGAGGAGGACAATACACATGAAACAATATATAGTCACATAAACATTCTGGTATAAAATTCAGAATAATGTGAATTTATCATGGTCAAGTGAAAAGAGAAGGAATGTGAGTCAGGAAAGACTATCTCTAGAATCCCAGAGAATAATGTACAAGGTGGAAGAGAGGGGAGATTGAAGGAGATGTGTTAAAAGAGTAAGATAAGAGACCTCTGCTTTCAGTCAGCTCTCAGTCTCCACACCAATGAAGGGAGGGCACTAATCTAAAATTACTATGATTTAGCTACATCCTTAATTTAAGTTTGGAAGGAGTTTTGGTATATTTGAATGTGATTGCTCCAGATGTTCTACAAACTCATAACTATTTAATCACAGTCATAAAACCACTCTGTAAAAATGTAATTCTGGTGACATGAAAAGCTGGCCAATGCCTGAATTCTTTCTTTTACTTTCTTGTCCCAACATATGAAAAGATTAAATTGCATAGCGCCCAAAGCCAGGTAGCTCTAGGGTACAGATTCAGGAGCTCAGACCAGGAAATTTCCAGAAAGACTGTGATTGCACAAAAGAATGTAGAGGCACATGCTGGTGCCATAAGTTGGATGAATCAGGTGGTTAAAAACCAGTAAATGGAACTGTGTATTTGAAAGTGGTTAAAATAGAAAATTATATATTGTATGTATCTTACTACAATAAAATTAAAGTCAACAAAACAACAAAAATTTCCATGTGTCTTGAAAAAAATAAGGACTCAATCACAATAGCATTATCACATCTAAAAAGTTTAACAATAATTATTGAATAACATTGTATAGCTTTTAGTGCTTAAATTTCCCCAATTGTCTCTTAAATATTTGTTGTTTGTTAGAGTTTGTTCCTATAAAAATCCAAACGAGGTCCAAAAACAAAACAAAACAAAACAAAACAAAATGAAAAACTACAGGAATGGTGGCCAGATTTATAACAAATAAGTATTTCAAAATATATAAGTTGATTTTGGTGGCAAAGGGAAGGTCAGAAACTCAAAGAAACAGTTCTGGAAGTGGACAAGGGTGGAAAGTACTTCGGGAAGGGGTCTAGAAAGAAGACATCCGTGGTGGTATTAGTTAGACCCTTGTAAGACCCCTTGCTTCAAGAAGTTATCTTTTATGTTTTATCCTTTTATCAAAAGAACCATTTCCCAAGCGTGATAGCCTAGGACCTGCAGGCAGGGGCATATAAATATGAGCACCTGACTAGAGGCAGGACCATAAAAGCCAGTGGTTCAGAAATTGTAGCATATATCAGAATCGCCTGGAGGATTTGTTAAAACACTGGTTTCTGGAACCTACCCAGAGTTTCTGATTCAGTGAATCATCCTGGGGCCCAAGAATTTGCATTTCTAACAAGTTCCCAGGTGATGCCAGTACTGCAAGTCCATAGACCATACTTTGAGAACCACTGCATTGGTTATCACTAGATGAACATTATTAAGCTGTGTAAAACAGGTGCCTGAACCCACCCTAGAGATTGAGATTCAGTTGGTCTAGGATGGCACCTAAGAACTGGTATTTTAGTTTTCTAGATGATCTCAATCTGTAGCCATGGTTGAGAATTGCTGATAATGTAGAGGTAAAATTAAGTGATGGCACCTTGGTTCTTATTTGGATGCAGCAAGGTAACTTTCTAAAGGTGAGCTGGTTTCACACTTTAAACCTATGGGATTATATTTATATTCTTCATGAGATCTAATAGGGATTATGTTTAACTTTACAGATCCTGCTAGCTAGACTTAAGCCATTTATGCAAATAAATTATTTAGGTAACATCATCAATGATTTCTCCAAAAAGCTCTCGTGGCTCAATTTCTCTTTAGGGAACAAAGCAGAAATCTCTAACAATGGAAAAAATACTTTGGTTTTCTTCATACATGCTGCCAGGACTTAGAATAAAAACAAGTTTTCCAAAACAGTGATAAAGCAACCAAGATGAAAATCCAATAAAGTTGTCGAGGAATGATGGTGCTCTATAAACAGATTTATTTCTGAAATTTTGTGAAGAATATCCACCAACTGAATCACCGACAAAGATTTTTAATGCAACTTTATAGACAGGGAAAATAATCATGCCCCTTGCAGTGTACTGGCCAAGTGTGACATTTGATTTCAGAGATGAGGTTTTGGAACTTCCACATCTTTCACAATCACTAAGTAACTGATTAGCAACACCTAATATATGATTTTGTTTCTGTTACCACTCTCTCCTCCTTGTGTTTTTAAAAAGATTATATAGTAAGATGGCATTTCTGCTTGTTTCTCACAACATCTGAATTACTCACTTAATAGTTGAAGGATATTTTAAGATAAAGCTTCAGGAAGTAGCATAGGAAAGTGTTTATTTCTACCCAAGTTAAAGGGGAGTACACAGATTCCCATCTCTTGATGGGGATAGTGTCAAGGTCATATTTATGAGAAGAGCATGGGAAATGGGAGATTGTTACAACCATCTTTGGAAAATACAATCTGCCAGTTAGTTCACAAAGATTTGCAGTATAGGCAGCAAAGCAATTTTAATGTGATAATTGAGTCAGTTTTGATGGGGTCTAAAACTCTTGCCAGATGAGGGAGCAGACCTATTTCCAAAGACACAATATAATATATCCATAGCAGCTGTTTCTCCAATGCAGATAGCAAAGTGCTATTCACTTAGTAAGTGCTTACTGAAAATATCATTTTTTCCTCCTTAACCTCACCTAGTAGCAGCCCAGAAAAAGTGATACAATTTTAGAAGTATTCCTGTTGAAATGACTTATTGTGGAAGTTTTACCCAATGATTTGTCATCCTGGACCTTGGTCTGACTTTGGATACTAAATCCTGGGGAAGATTAACAGATAACCAAGTAAGCCTTGGTCAAGTACAACCTTTGATAAGACTGATGGCAAAAATTAAAATGCTAACTGCAACAAATGTGAGCTGAGGAATATCTATGTTATCCCTGACTAGATATATTGGCAATGGATCTTCTAAGGTAATAAACCAAAGACTGAATGTTAATATATAAGACTTGATGAAAAAAAAATCTCTCCAATTATTGTACTTACTAAATATTGAATAAAGATAATAGAAATAAACTGAACTTTCATATTGGTGATTAATGAGCAAATCATTTTGTTTCCAATGTCAGTAAAAAACAATGTGCAATGATTAAGATATGAAAGGAGAAAAAACAGAAGGAAGTAGATGCAGAAAAGAACCAAGTTATTAGAAATAAAATTTAGGAGAGGGTAGAGTGTAGAAAAAAGTGTTAAGAAATTCATTTTGAAACCAAGCTGTTTTATAACCTTGGGAAGTTGGATTTCCTTTTTGTTCATAATATAGCTGTAGTTAACCAGTTATGGGGGTCAGCAGGGGAAAACGTGTTTTTTGGATAATGGAGACTAAGACAAGTATTTCCAAAGACATCTGTGGTTATTTGATAGGGCTTTTATGCAGCAGATAGTTCTTTCTGTAAATAGCATCATCTTTTCCTAGTCCTCAAAACAATGGAGTACAATTCAGAAACAACTGTAGGAGCTATATGCTCTGGCAGAAAACAGTAAAGCAAATAAATACAAGTTACCTCCAAGTGAAGAAAGTTCTGCAAACAAGCAGCACACACAATAGAAGGCTTTTGCAGTTAAAATTTCAAAGTCAGTTAAAGCCACAAGACTGTGCATTCACCCTCCAAACCTAGTGGGAGCAGATTTTAAAGGTGTGACATGGCCTCCATGGTTTTCCAAGTTGGATCAGAAGATGGTTACCTCTCCAAATCTTTTGTGGTTTCAACAGGCAGATTTCCTCAAATGAGTAATTAGTGTATCTTTCCTAAGGGAGGGCTGGGACAGTTAAACTGAGAGTTTTCTAGGGATTGAAATGTGGATGAATAGGATTAGTATATGGACAGCAATAAGAATTGAGGAAATGGTTATATCTTTCACATTTGGTATGATGGGAATAGTTAACAATTTTTAAAAGAAAAAGAAAAGGTTTGTGAAAGGGCAGGATATGAAAAAGTTCACAAAGATTGAATGTGGCAACTAAAAGAAAGTAGGACACAAAAATGATTTATATAGATATATTTTGAGGAAAATGTGTGAGAAGGAGTATGTAAATTGGAAAAAAATTTCAAGGGAACTATAAGAATACATGCAATATTAAAAATGCTAAAATCCACCTGTGTACAAGGCAAAGCGATAGAGACTAGCTAGGTTGAGAATAAGTTTGGGCTATCAAAGGGATGCTAAAGATCACATTAAATTTTTTTTCCCTAAACTTTGAAGGTAAAGGCAATGTACTATGTTTGAAGATAGTGGGGAATGCCGGTATTATGGGAAAAGAGTGTGATAAGAATTGGTGTAGACAAATGAGAGAAGAAATGTGATATAATGTTGACATAGCTAGTGAAACCTTATTTTCTTTTAGTCTTTAACTTGCTATTACTTAAAAGAGAACAATAAAGCAGAAATTCAATAATGGAATATATATGATACAGTATTTTATGGGTTGTTTTTGCCAACCAATAAAAAAATCAAATTGGATAATTATATGAATATTCATTTATGAATATACTATTCTCATTTTTATCTTCACATAATAATTTGGCCTTAATATTATTAGCTCTCACTTATCAAGTATTTACTTTATGCTAAGGCACTGTACTTGGTGTTACATGCAGTTTTATCATTCATTCCCCACAAGAAGCCCATAAAATAGTACTATCCCATTTATGTAAGGGAAAACTAAGAGTGGTTTGTGACTTTGACTGAATTCCCACAATAAATGCAGAACTGTGATTTGAATATAGTTCTGTTTCATCCAATATCTGGGCTATTACCTCTGAATACTACATTATATTTGGGGACAAAAAAATTGTAATGTGTATTTTATCTGTCTGAGCAGTGAAGATACACATTATATCAAAACGTTGGATGCGAATATTTTTGTTCTCCTGATTTTGTGATAATCAGGGTAGGCTAAACATTTGCTATATTAGAAACCATGCATGTGTCCCCAGATCTAGTTTTTCTCCCTAGGTCTGTTTTTTAGAATGCTGGTGATAAACTAAGCCTGATTTATTATATGACCATCCTGTATGGGAAAAGACTTACTTTGGGTATCTTTGGTCAACCTTAAGAGATATAGCAGGGGGACAGATGTGGCTTGGGTGGCTGGGTGCCCATCTCCCTTATGGAGGGACCTGGGTTTGACCCCTGGGACCTCTCGGTAAAAATTAAAAAAAGGAAAAATATAGAAGGCACGTGGGCCACCAGGCCCCGTGCACGGGTGAGCCGCCAGGCCCTGCCAGCCAGGCAGCAAGATGATGACGTAACAGGAGAGTGACACAAGCGAGAGCCAAGATGAGATGTACCGAAAAACCAGGAACTAAGGTGGTGTAGGCGGTAGTAGTACACCTCTCTCCCACATTGGAGGCTCCGAGGATCGAATACCAATGAAGACAGGAGGAGAAGGATGAAAAGAGAGGGCAGGAAAAGGACACAGAGAGTTGCCCAACGAATGGACACAGAAA
>JAKSZT010053813.1:7619940-7668625 GCA_026826555.1 Tolypeutes matacus
ATAAATAAATCCTTAAAAAATGTTTAGGGGAGGAAGATTCAGTAGTAATACTTTGACGATGCTCTTTCATGATTTGTTAACAAATATTTCACAACAATGCAGGATGTTTGTGTGGGGGGGTGATGTGTGGGAGCCCTGTATGATGTTATGCATGTTTGTTTTGTAAGATCACAATGTTTTCTAAACACTTATAGTTTATGTATGTTCATGTATGAATGATATATTTCAATAAATTGTTCAAAAAAAAATAAAACTAGGGGATGAAGCAGTCAAAAAAAAAAAAAAAGGAAAATGATAAAATAAAAAAATATAATCTAAAAAAAACCCAAAAAAACGTTGGTGAAATTTTAATGAAATTTTCTCCTTCAGGCTGGTTTGTGTGAATGTGTGTGCATGTGTCTCCCTCTCTTTTTACCTTTTTCTCTTTCAGCCTTTTCTTCTACTCATGTAGGCATATCATATTAGTTAATATTTAGAATTTTCATTTAATGGAACACGTGGATTTTTGAGGAGAATTTTAATTCTTATGGCAGCAAGTTGAGGAGCATGGCGGAGTTGGGGAAAAAAGCAAATGCAAAGCAATATGTAGTCATGAGAAGGGCTACTCTGATTTTGAGTGCCAGGCTTTCTGCTCACTAGCTTTGCAAACTTGAGCAAATATTTAATAGCTTTGATCCTGTATCTCTTTATTTGCAAGCTGCCTCATAAATTGGGGGGATTAATATATCATAACATATCATACTTATATCATAGTTCCCCAACGCAAAACCTGGTCAAAACATTTTAGTGGAAGAAAGGGCTGAGGTAGCTACACTAATATACAACAAAATAAACTTTAAGTCAAAAACTGCAACAACAACAACAACAAAAAAACCCAAAACATTTTAGTGGAATCTGGGTAAAGCATGACTCTAATGTTTGCCCTGCCCCTGCTTAGGCTTCCCTGGAGTTTTGAGGCTCAGAGGGCAGATGGGGGTGGAGGAAGAAAATTGGTAAATAGACCAACTGATTTGTTGACAAGTCAATTTCATCACAGAAAAGGAGCTAGAAGACTAAATAATATCTGAATAATTTCCTCACCTTCTAATTAATTCCATACAGAAAGCAGTTTTAAGCTTGGCTTCATGGCAGATTTAGAGATTCATCTTTAAGTGGAAAATGGAAAGAGAATGTCTCTCATTGGGAAACTGAGCTACAGGTTTTTTTCCCCAAAACAGGGAAATGTAATACCAGCTAAAATGTTTCCTAACTTTGTTACTTACAGAGAAGTTGAATACAAAACTTAAAAGGTGATGGCTGCTTTATCTTTTCAACTGAAAAATATTTGGCTAACTTAGCTAATATGGAGGCTACAAAGATTCAATATCCTTTCCATTAAGAAATTTACATTCTAGTTGGAAAGACATTAAGGAAATATTAAATAGGGACATACTGCTTTGGGAGTAAGGGGCACATTTTGATTCATTAAACAGAAAATTGGGTGGAGAAGTCTTGATTAAGGAAGTTTCAAAGTCAGGCTCAAGCTCAAGGGTTGAGTGAGCAACGAAAGCACCAAACATATTTAGATAGTGGTGAGTAATTTGCAAAGGGTGGAATATAGGGTATGTTGCAAGACACAGGTCAGAGAGGAACTTTGGGATATAAACTAAATTAGAGTTTATTTTTATTCATTATGCAGCAAAGAATCATTGACTTTTAAATTTATTAACAGACCTCTCTCTTATAAAGCCCATCTAGGTTTTGATACTAGAATATTCTGGAAATGATTGAAGAAGGAGTAGATGACAGTCAAGTAGATGGTTGCATGGGGTTTATGTCCCCAAATCTCTAACAGGCAAAACGCTTTAAATTCTGGTGATGGGATTAGGGAATAAATGTGTCAAAGTGATCAAGAGTATCCTTCAGTATTTCCTCAGAATATATTAAAGAATGACCTTCCTTGATTGTAACCAAAATGTAAGTTCCATGAGGACTGCTGTATCTGCAGTAGTTTGAACAGAATCTAATAAATTGAGTATTAGATGAACAAATAAATTAGAGAATAATTTTTAGGTGTCTCCATTAGTGTATGTATACATTTCACTTTAATCTCTTCAAAAACAGCATTTCGGTTAGAACTAAGTCATTTTTAGTTGTTTGGTCATAACTGATTAGTACAAGATAAACACTTTTGCTAACACTTGGTCATTAGGTCAAATAACAGTTTACAAGAGCAGACTTGTTTTAGGTAGAATTATCATTTGCTGGAACAGATAATCTTCCCAGAGATTTTTGGTCCATTTCTAGCACATCACTACAGATGAATAAATTGAGGCCTTAGACAAGCTAAATAAATTAGCCACAGTTCCCCAACTAGTAAATGTTGAAACCAACTAGGCGTTGGCTCCTAATATTAAGTCCAGTATTATTTCTATTGTTTAATGCTTATGCCGGTATGTTTAATGGTCAACTCAAAGACCATCTACTTAACTTGTACACTTTTGGGAGAAAAATCTCCTTCTGGCTCTGCTGAATTCCCAGAGGGAGAACCCAACTCGTGTGGCTGCTTAAAAATTTAAATCCTAGGATGGCAGAACTCTTGAAAGTACAGGAAAGCTGTTGGTATAGTTAATTTAGTGATAAAAGCACGTGTATTGATTGTATATCTGATTAACTTCTTGGAGGTTTGTTTTGGAGAATTGAATTCAAGTAGACTGGACTTTTTCTAAGGTAGACAGCTCAGAGATTTTTAGAATTGTAAGGATTTTTCACTAGAAAGGATGTAAGGGATTGTTTAGCTAAGACCTGTCTTTTACAGGTTGAATAAAGACAATCCCACAGAGATTAAATAACATGTCCAGGTCACAAACTGTTAATGACTGCACCAGAACTCTTTAATTTGGGGACAATGAATATTGCTTTTCAGGCATAAAATGCACATCCTTACAGCACGTATTTGAGTTTAAAAAATGCTTTAAGGGAAGCGGCTGTGGCTCAATCAGTAGGGCTCCCGTTTACCATATGGGAGGCCCCGGGTTCGGTTCCCGGGGCCTCCTGGTGAAGGCAAGCCCGCCCGCACGGCGTGGTTAGCTGACCCAGCGAGCACAAGCAGCAAGGGGGGGATAAATGAATAAATAAATAAAATCTTAAAAAAAAAAAAAAAATGCTTTAACTTTTATGTCTATTTATGATATGAAACATAACAATTCAACAAATATCCACAAATCTACTGTTCAACTTAAGATAGCATCAACGCCAATGAAATTCCTCAGTGCTCTTCTGCTGGGCCTCAGCCTCCTCATTTTTCCCAATGACCTACTCTCCTCAACTTTACTCTTATTCTTTTCTTGCTCTTCTTTATTCTTTTACAGTTATATAATTTTGCTTTTGAACTTTATAAAAATGGCAGCAAATGTTTGTATTCACCTGCGACTTTGTCTTTCACTTAGCAATATGTTTCGAAGATCCATCCATGCCAAGGTATACACAGTTAATATGTTTTCTATGTTGTATGGAACAGTTTATGGCTCTTTCACAATTTGTTCATTCTCTCCTATTTTGGACATTTGGTTTGTTGGAAGGGTTTTTTTTCTCTGTTACCATCCCAACTGCCACATACATTCTTATGCATGTCTCATGATAAATATGCACAAGAACCTGGACTGTACTGTGCTTTACAAAATGATTCCCAGCTGTTTTGCAAAGTGGCTGTGCCAATCTGGACTCCCACAAGTGGTGTATAAGTGTCCCCAATGTTCTAAATCCTTGCCAACACGTGGTGTCACCAACCTTCTTAATTTTTGCCAATATGGTGTGTGGATATTAACATTCAAAAGTTGTTTTTATTATGATTTAGGGCCTAATATTTTTCTCTAAGAAAAAATGTACAATATTACAAGGGGATGCAAACATCATGAAATTTTACAGATAATCACTTTTGAAAAAAAATGATAAAATGAAGAAGGTCTGTCATGTTTTTGCTAGCAGACTGGCATTTTCACATATTCAGAATGATGGTTATGATAAATTCTGCAATAACACCTTCCTGTTCATTAATATTTAATGATAATCTTGAATTAATTAAATGAAGTTCACTTTATTCATAGTTATTATTTTACCCTGCTGTTTAAACGCTTCCTGGAAGGGAATATAGTAAAATGGAAATTGCCTGTGTATGTGAATGACTCACAATTAAATCCTCTATTGACCTAAATAGATTATGTTGCAAAGGTTTATATAAGTAATAACACTATAACTCATGGGGCTGTTTTGAGATTTTCACAATTTAGTCTTTCTAAAACCCTGTGAAGTCTTTGATTGAAAAGCACCCAGGCTATGGGATTTATTATATGGCATTTAACGACTCCATTGATGTGACACAAGCTCTCTTGGCTCACTTTACAGGTTGATCTCTGTTCCAGTGTGATCTGATTTGGTAACACCAAATTCCTATTTTAACGTGGTAGTCAAATTTTAGAAATCCTAGTGTGGACTTTGTGATCATTCAAAAATTTCAAACAGAGAAAGAGTATGTTTGCAAACTAACCTTTTCCTCTAGGCTTGATACCCTTTGATTACATTGAATTCATTTGAGGGACTATTGATTAGATTACTTGATGAGATTGCTTTAGAGCTTTTAATTGGACTATATCAGTGAGGTGTGATTCAGATTGAGTCTCCACCCCCTTGCTGGGGCTGATATAAATAGACACTCATTCAGACAGGCAAGAAAGAAAGAGCTGTGCCGTTTATGATCCTGCCATTTGACAGAAAGGAGAGGCTCCAATACCTGAGGCCCCAGGGAGAGATGAGACATTTGCCTAATAATTTACATGTGAACTTGGGAAGAGAACAGAACAGGAGAGACTGATATAGGAGCCTGAAAAGAAACAAGCCCTATGCCAGGAAAGAGGATAGCTTAAGCACGAGGCCCCAAGAGGCTGGGCCAATGGAACAGCTCAAGAGGAAAGGGTGCATCCAGATGGGAAGGCTGAAATCTGGGCAGAGGTCGGCAACCATCTTGCTTTGCCATGTGACAACATGCCAGCATTAACAGTAGTTGACTTTGGTGAGAAAGCATCTCTGATGGTGCCTTGGTTTGGACTTTTCATGGCCTTGGAACTGTAAGCTTTTACCCCAAATAAATCCCCTTTATGAAAACCAACAGATTTCTGGTACTTTGCATCAGCAGCCCTTTGGCAAACTAAAACACTGAGTACCCACCTTTCACCAAAACAAATAAGAGCAACTTTACTATAAAAACATATTACCAAAAATAGATATATAAACTCAGAGAGGAGGCACTTCATTTGATAGAGATCCAGTAAGTGCCCAAAGTTAAATGAAACTTAGTGCCTCCTTCAGTGATCACAGATCTACACAGTTTACATGCAGATTTGACAGAAATAGTCATCATGGCATTATGAAATTATTTTGTGATAAGAAACTGAGCATTGGCACAATGGGATCACTTCAGGCATTACAATTTCCATAAGGATTCTGGGCTCTGGACAGCCACCTATCAGTAATAAGAAGGGAAAGAGTTTGGGTCTAAGTTTATTTTACAATCGACTTGGAGCTCAGCTCTTGCCCTATAACTTGCAATTCAAACCTGTGACTAGCCCAGAGTATCTCAAAACAGTGATGGCCACGGCAAATGCTTTTTCTATCTGAGGCTGGACTGAACATGCCTAGGCAAATCTTTGTTGATGTCTCTCTACCCCTCCTACTCTCTCTGAGTGGGCTCTACTGTCTTTGGTGGCAACAAGGGGCACCGTCTAAATTTTAAGCTGTGAGAATTGCCAGAAGTCAAGACAGCTAACCAAAGCTACCGAAAGAATAAGCTTGACCAATCCAAGCTTCCTTTGTTGCACTGTGGTGTCCAGTAGATAAGATGAGGCGATGCAGATTCCCAAGCACCTATTTGACTTCCACTGACAAGTTTGCAGTACTGGAGAAGATCTGGGGCTCACGAGCTCAGCTTAACCATGTGTGTCCCTCCTGGTCCTATCCTTTGCTTATTACATAACTTCCCTCCCAACTCTACCTCCAACCTTCCCCCAGGGTGGACTTAACCCATCTGCTTGTAGCTCTGTCCCCCTTTTTCCTTCACTTCCTCTGCATGTGGCTTTGCTTGCTATGATAACACTAGGAGAGAGAAAGCAGTGTCTCTCTGCTCCATTTGGTTAATTAATCTCCTACTGTGTCAATGGCTCACCTTGTTCTCATGTTTACAAGATTATAAAATCTCTGAAACCTTCCCTTCTTAGTTTTCCTGTATCTTCGTCTCTTTACTGAACAAAGTATAATCTTCAAAATCCACTACTTTAAGGCATTCTGTTTCCCTGACTCAAAATCTATACCTTCAACATGAATAATGTCACAATTGTACTTCAACAGATGATCTTTGTACCAAATATATTTCATATACTTATAATTTAGCCTAATGTATTTCCTATTTTAATACGATATGTTCCCTTTCTGATAGGTGCTTCCCAGTATTCTTGAAGGTACCCGATCGATCTTAATGGTTTTATATGACTTTAGATCTAATCGAGGAGACAATGTATATAAAAGAGGAAAACAATAATTTTATAATATCTATCATTAATGAGATCTTATTTTGTTCTAGGCAGATGATGCTTTTCTGAGCACAGTATGAATATTATTATTTAATTCTTACAATAACCTTATGATGTAGGTAACATTCTTATTCCCATTTTACAGATATGGAAGCTAAGTCACAAAATTGTCCTTGGTCACACAGGAAGTAACTTGTAGAATCAATAAAGACATGATGCCAACATGAGAAGTCTGGCTCCAGACCCGGTATTCTTCATCACTAGTCTTTACTTCCTTAACAATATCATACATATTTCATCTTCTTTAAATCCTTTCAGAACAAGACAGCCCTTCTAAATAAATAAATAGGTTTTTGGCCCAAGAGAATGGGCAAGAAGTACTACAAGATTGCTTCAAAAGCTGAAGCAATCACAGTCAGCATTACTGTATAAAGAGGCTTTGTGGGTGTTAAATGCGTGACTGGGATAGGACTTTCAAATGCCATATAAGGCCATTTGGAGAGGATTTTTAGCAGGGGACATTTACTTCTACAATGGCCTTCAATCAGTCCATGTGGATTTCCTATGTTCATTAAGGGTGTGGAGGTGGGGGTTAGAGTGAGGGTAGGGGTGACTAGAGAGGATCGGCAGTTCCTGTGTTGTGGGATGTTACACCTTCCATCACGCAGACTCTCTGCTCTATGGAGAAATTTTATTTTATCTATGCTCCATACTGTTCTGGGTATGGTACCTTCTGTTTCCTATTGCTTATACCTGGAAATAAATCTGATCTTATCCATTTTGCAAGAAAAATGCCGTGTCCGTGTGAACTAGTAGGCAATCGGTTGTTAGAGAGGAGGTTATAAACATTTCTATGATGTAGGGTTCCTGCTCTCAAGGAATTTACTATTATGTTAGGGAGAAAAGACTGGTGCATCCAAGCTCATTAAGGAGGAGAAATCTGCAGGGCTTTATGTAAGTCACTATAAAACCATGATACTATGGTGGTGGTAGGGGGCTGCAGATGGAGAGAGGTGGGGAGTAGTAGGGCTGTTCACTTTCCTTCCAACCTCCCCTCCATTCCAAGAAGGTAGTGGCTGTGTCTGATTTGGACATTTCAATGTTCTCAGCACCTGGCCTAAGGCCTATCCTGAGATAGATGCTCAATAAATATTTGAATGCGTGAATTAAACAAATAAACAAAAAAGCATTTGAGGCTGAAAAGTATGGTGAAATATTTTTTCTGGATGCCTGAAAACAGGGCCATAAACCTGTGCAGATAATTAACAAAATTTTGTATCTTCTAATTGCCTGCAAGGCTCAGTTGCTTGCAGGGCTGGGGCCATTGTGTGCTGACATGATGGCTGGGCCACATGAACCTCAGTAGGGGACAGCAGGAGCCCAGGCCCAAATTTGGCTAAGAGTATGAGCATGGTTAGTCCAGCTTCACCACTGGTGGCCAGATATGAAGCACTTTAATTTCACAATTGGATTTCAAAAATAATGTACAGTATTTCGTTCAAATATGAGTTAACTAAGCTCTTATAACTGATGATTTTTGGAACCATATCATCAGTTCCAAAAATGAACTGTTTGCTGGTTTTGAGATATTTCATCTAGATTTGGAGTTTGAAGAAATAGCATTTTTAAAAAGTAAAAAAAAAATCAAGTCAAATTTTAGCCCACTGAGCAAATTGAGGTCATATTTATTTTCTCTGGATTTTTGCACAGTGTTTGGTGTATATTAGGCATGGAATATGTGTTGGAGTGAGTGGGTGGATGGAGGTAACTGTAGTTTAGATTTAAAAGGTCTCTTTCAATAGAGTAAATAAAGGCAGTAAATGTTAGATACATGCTGCTAGAGAGTTCTAGCAATAAATTCGTTTTGGGAAAGTAAATGAAGAAGGTGGTTGCAAATTTAGTAGTGAACTTCCCCATCTCTGGTATTTGCACTTTCCTTCAAAAATGCAAAAAGAAAAGAAAAATAGCATTTCTAAGAAATAAATACTTAAGCAAAACTTCTGCCTCCTTCTTCTTCAATTTGTTTTTAAGTTTGCACTTTCAGATATTCTGTGAATTAAATCAGAATCCCACAAAGAACAGTGTGCTCAATATTTGGTCACAGTTTAAAGACATTTCCAGGTGATTTTAAAGAAAAACTGATTTTAAGAGAATGCAGTGTACATGTTTAATTTTAGCCTTCAAATTATTCATGGTTCCTCTGTGTCAATGACTGTAGTCACCTGTGCTTATCTTTACATCAAGTATACATTGTGGTTCTATATACCTATGAGCAGTGAATTTAAATTTATATTTAAAAATTTGATAAGAAAACTGAGACGATGGTATAACAACCAGCAACAGAAGGGATGAATTCCAGCAAGTGTTTGTTGATCTCTTAAGCATTCTCTAAACTAGAATGAAGGATTTGGGGTCTTGAGATAGGGAACACCAACATATTGTCAACTCAGTTATCTGGTGTCAGGAGGAAAGTTTGCTTAGGTACCTTTCTGATCTGCCTCCACTAAGAGCCTGGTAAATTCATGTGGCTGAAAATTCTGTGCCCCTTCCTTCCCTTGCCTTGATATGATCTTTTCTGGCCACCTCTCACTTGTCTATGTCTTTCAGTCTCAAGGCACGGGAGGCATACTGCTTTACCTAGAATGTCTCTCTCTATATTGTTCTGGGGGTAGGCAGCCTTTTAAGAACCCAGTGAATTTAGATAGCTGAACCAGCTTCTTCATGACTTGCTTTGCATTAGAAGAGACTTCTTAAGGGAGCATTGAGTTCTTTCAATGACCTGGGTACAAGGAGCAGCTCCACCTGTTTTCTATCAGGCTTTAGAATAATCAAGCAAACTCTGTTGATAAAATACGAATTTGAAAACGTTTCTCTTACATTATTTATGATTTATTATAAGATGAGTCATTTGCTGTACTTTGCTGTAAAAGGTTGAGGATTCCAACCTAAAACATCAACTTAGGAAAACCATTTCTGTAGCTTGATGTGAAATGTCTTGCACTTAGTAGGTGAAAGCGGGCCATAGTGTGAATTTAAAAAAACAAATTAATCATGGTTGTTAAATTAATTGTGCTTTACTGCTCACCTTAATATTTTAATGTAAATGTTCTGCCAGTGAATGCTGCACAATTTCCATTATTCATTTTATGGAGAGCTACATAAAGTCCTCCGTAAAGCTCTAAGAGGACATTTTTTGATTAATCCGTTTTCCAGATGATGAAGCAAATACCAGTCGAAGTGAATATTTATTGGTTTTGGAAGGGTTGGCAGATCATATATAATGACAGTAAAATAGCAATTTCATGATATTTTGTAGGTTTGAGTTGTAAAATATGATACTTTGTACTAGGAGTATATAAAAGATCATTATCTTATGAGTTAAATATAAATCAAAATAAATCTTTAAAGATGTATTTTGAGGACAATAATCCTATTAATCATGATGCTTAATATGATTAAAGCCTCTGCCATAAACAATTAAATTTCATAATTTATGGGTATAAATTAAGTTTGTAGATGCGATTCATTCACAATTTCATTTACCAAGTACACATAATTGCCTTTTTAGTGGTTTGTAGAGTATATTTACAGCTATAGGCTAGCTTTTCCTTAAATAATGAATGATTGTTATCCTCAGGAATAGGGTTTTTCTCTCATTTGTTATGATATAAATAAATAATACTAGTATTAATATTTTTACTTAGGATAGTACAGATTTGATATTTGGACTTTGTAATATTTATTTATTTAAAAATGCATATATAGTTTTATTTTTAATCTGTCAGAAGAAAATTTATGGCTAAGACATTAAAATGTCTGAAATTTTCAGAAGGGCTATAAATATATTTTGAAGAAAAGTTAATATGTATCTAACAAATGAATTCACTTTTTCATTCAGTGATCAGTTCATTAAGATTTTTAGATGCAGCTTTTTACTAAAGTATGTTCATATTTACATACTGTTTTATAATTTTTATTTGAATATATTTTGAACCTTTTGCATGTCAATAAACATGCAATTCTATCACCAATTTTAATGACTACACAGCAGATCATTATACGAATGCACTATACTTAAAAAAAATTAATCCCTATTTTGGTTATTTTAGGCTACAATCTAGATTTTTTTTCAAATAGTAACACAACTATGGTGAACGTACTTGTACATTCATAATGAACCGATTATTTCCTTAGGATAAAGTCCTGAAATTGTAATTGCTCTATCATTAAAGATAATATGCACATTTTAAAGACCCTACTTTGATTTTGCGAAATTGCTCTTCAAAGAGAGAATGCCAGTTTACACTTTTGTCAATAGTGTATCCTTTCCCCCATATCCTTGCTAGCACTGTGCTTATAGTGGGTGAAATTATGGCCCTCTAAAAGATATGTCCACTTTCCAGTACTGGAACTTTTGAATATTACCTTATATGACAAAAAAGTGATGTTTTCAATATTAACTTATATAGGAAGTTAAGGTCCTTGAGAGGAGATGTCTATCCTGGATTATCTGGATTATACAGAGGGACCCAAAATGCAATCACATGTACCCTTATATGAGAGAGGCAGAAGAGTTTTGAGCAGACATATGGAGAGATGGCAGTGTGAAAGAGCTGAAAGATGTGCCCACTAGCCAAGGAATGCTGACAAGCACCAGAAACTGGAAGAGGCAGAAGGAGTAGGGAGGGTACTACTGAAAACTTGATTTCAGACTTCTGGTTTCCAGGACTGTGGAAGAATAAATTAGTCTTGTTTTAAGCCATCAAGTCTCTGATAATTTGTTACAGCAGCCCCAGGAAACTAATATGGTATATACAAAATTCATTCCTTGTAATAGATGCTAGTTGTTAGGTTCTCGAGTGCAAGGACCGTTTGGCATCCTTATCTCCAATTCCTACCAAAATGTCTACTAATTATTAGAGATTAACAAAAAATGAGCTGATATTTATTAAGTACCTAATACATGCCAGACACTGTGCTAAAAGTTCTACATTGTACATGACATCTAAATTCTTACAAACACCCCTAGGAAGTAGGTATGGTTGTTACCTTCATTTTAGAGATGAGGACATTGATCTAATGAGAAGTTAGGCAAATTGTCCAAGTACACACATATTGTACAGAGTAGATCTGAATTCAGACATTGGCAGTCTGACTTCAGGGTCATTACTTTTATAATAGATCATTTTAATATCATACATTTTCCTATAAGTACTGCTTTAGATGCATCCCACTGATTTTGATATGGTATATTTTAATTTTCATTCAGTTCAAAATATTTGTAATATTCTCTTGAGACTTCCTCTTTGGTCTTTAAGTTATTTGAAGAATATACTTTATATTATTCTTATTATTTTAATTTGTTAGGTATTTTTTAATAAGCCAGAATATAGTCTATGTTGATGAATATTCCATGTGCAATTGAAAAGAATTTGTATTCTGCTGTTTTTGGGAGGTATGTTCTATAAATGTCATTTATACACATTTGTAATTGATTGATAATTATATAAAAAACTGGTTGATAGAGATATTCAGGTCTTCTGTGTCCTTACTGATTCACTGTGCATTTGCTCTGTCAATTACTTAGAGGAGTATTGAAGTCTCCAACTATAATTGTGGATTTGTCTATTTCTCCTTTCAGGTTCTATTACTTTTTATTTTACATATTTTGAAGCTCTGCTGTAAAGTGCATATACACTTAGAATTGAAATGTCTTCCTCGATAATTGATCCCTTTATCATTATGTTATGTCCCTCTTTATCATTGATGATATTCTTTTTTTCTGAAGTCTACTTTATCCGATATTAATATAGCTGCTACAACTTTCTTTTGGGTAGTATTTTCTTAGTTTATCTTTCTTATTTATTTATTTATTTATTTATTTATTTATTTATGTATTTGGAGGTGCTGGGGATTGTACATGCAAAGCAGGTGCTCAACTGATGAGCTATATCTGTTCTGCAAAATGGTCAAAATGATGTTTTTTTAGGAGGTACTGGGGATTGAACCTGGGACCTCCTTCATGCAAAGCAGGAGCTCAACCACTAAGTTACACCCACTCCCCCATAGTTTATCTTTTACTTTACAACACACACACACACACACACACATAATGTGTTTTTTTATAGACAGCATATAGTTGGGTCTTGCTTTTTTGTCATCTATATTAATGGTTTTCTATTTGTGCCATCTATTCCATCTTTCATTCTTTTCTCTTTTACTTCATTCTCTGGTATAAATTGAGGGTTTTTATGACTCTATTTTATCTTCTATATTAGCTTATTACTTATACTTTTTTGCTAAGTTTTTAGTGGTTGTCCTATGATTTGCAATGTACATCTTTAATTCACTAAAGCCTACCTTACAAGTATTATTATATTATTTCATGTGTCATGTAAGGACCTTTTAGAAACATATTCTCAATTCCTCCCTCCTAGCTTTTGTGCTCTTCTTTTCACAAATTTTACTTTTAAAAATGCTATAAACATATACTATATTGGCATGATTTTTGCTTTAGACAGTTAATCTTTTGGAGCAATTAAAAATTAAAAAATCATTTTATTTTCATTTATTCATTTTTAGCTATCCTCATTTCTTTGTGTAGATCTGAATTTCTGTATTCTATTCCTTCTGCCTGAAGAGCATCTTTTATCATTTTTTTTAGAGTAAGATTGCTGGCAAGTAATCACCTCAGTTTTCCTTTGTCTGAAACAAAATGTCTTTACTTCTCCTTCATCTTTGGAAAGTATTTTTGCTGGGTATTGAATTCTGGGTTGATAATTTATTTTTCAGCATTCCATTATCTTACAGCTACAAGAAGCCTGCTGTAATTCTTATTTTTGTCTCTCTATATGTTATTTGTCTTTTTCTCTAACTACCTTCAAGAATTTCCCTTTGTCTTCTGTTTCTAGCAGTTTTAATGTGATATGCGTAGGTATATGCTGTTAGTTAATTATCCTGCTTGGTGAACTCTGAGTTTCTTGGTTCTGTGGTTTGTGTCTGTAATTAATTTTGGAAAATTCATGGCCATTAGTACTTCAAATATATGTTATTCCCTGTTCTCTCTCTCCTTTTCTGGGATTTCAGTTATGTGTATGTTAGACCATTTGATATTGTCTCACAATTCTTGTATCCTCTATTTTTTTTCACTCATTTCTCTTTCTGAATTTCAGTTTGAATAGTTTCTATTGATCTATCTTTAACTTCCCTGACATTTTCCTTGGCTGTGTCGAGCCTACTAATGAGGCTGTTGAAGGCAATCTTTATCTACATTACTGTATTTTTTTTTATTTCCACCATATTCATTTGATTCTTTTTTATAGGTTTCATTTTTCTGCTGAACTTCGCAATATGATTCTGCATGTTGTCCTCCTTTCCCAGTAGGTCCTTTAACATATTAATCAAAGTTATTTTAAATTCTCTATCAGTTCCAACATCTCTGTCATAGATGATTCTGGTTCTGTGATAGTTTTGTCTCTTAAGAAAGTGTTGTTTTCCTTGCCTTTTCATATGCCTCATAATTTTTTTTTTGAAATCCAGCCATCTGGTATAGCTTCATAGAGACTGAGGTAAACAGTTTTATGCCTATAAATGGGCATGCATTTCCTCCTGCTGGGCCTTTGGTGCAGGGGTTTGAGTGAATCTAGTTAGGAGCTGGGCTAGATCTGCATTTTGTTGTCATTATCGTTGTCCTCAGCATGCCACAGGCTTGAAATTCCTCTTCTGGTAGCTTGTATCTAGGGTTGGGGCTGGTTTGTCAGAGGTGTTTTGTTTTGTTAGTTTTCCCTTAACGTCTACTCTACCCTCAGCTTTTGGTCTTTCTTTTGTACTGAACCTCAGAGAAAATCTGCTTCCACACTTTTGTCCCTCTATAAGCAGTAGTCTGCTCTTACTTGTAACTTGAGGTGTGTTGACCTGGCAGTGGGAAGTGGTGGTGGGTGGACATTCCCTGACATTCTCATTTAGCCTCACTCTTTGGCAGGCCCAGTATCCCTAGCTCTTGGGTGTATGGCCCCTTAGTACATCTGCCCCTCTCATCCATAGTTCTGTGCCCAACATATACTTTCACCCTTCTCTCAAGGATAGGTTTTTTGTTTTTTTTTCTTCCTCTAGCTGCAACAGATTTTCTTCACTTCCCCAAGGGTGACAGCATTTGTTGCTCTTCATGCACAGATTAAGAATTTCATTCTGCAGGTGTGATAGGTGAAAAGGTTCTTGGTGGAACTTTGTGTCTTTCCAGCTGTGGCTGCTATGCCTCTTCCCCAGGTGTGCATCATATAGCATACTTTATCTTAACTTTCTCCAGACTTTTCTGTGAACACCTTGATGGGACTCATAGAGGGAAAAACCTGAAGACGGTGTGCCTTCCCCAATGTCTGTGGCCTCTGGTGGCTTCAAGCTCTCTTGCTACTTCACCCTTGGCCTTCACCAATTTGCCACCACCTTAGTCTTCTTACTGGTGTCTGGTTGCATCTATCCCAATGAATCCCATGCTCATACCATCTCTCCCTGCAGTCAGCTGCCTCTCTAGTAGTTTGCCCTAGAACCTCAGCTCTCCAGTGGGTTAAAAATGATTATGAATTTTCAGTTTATCTGCCTTTTTTCATATTGGGTGGAGAAGCAATCTCTTCCCAGCTTTCCTTAACCTTGTGTGGAAACTGGAAGCCTCAGAACTCTTATATTTTATTAAAGCATTACACTAAAGAGCAGTTACCAAACCTTTCAGTCTCAGGATCCCTTTACACACAAATTATTGAAAACTCCAAAGAATTTTTGTATGTTTGGGTTACATCTATTTATATTTATTATATTAGAAATTAAAACTGAGATATTTTAAAAACAATTATTATTAATTCATTTGAAAATTACTATATAAACACATTAATATAAATAACTTTAAAAAATTAAATGTATTTTCCAGAACTAAAAGTATTTTGTAATAAATATTTTAGTGATTGTTTTACAAATGTCCAAATCTCTTTACTCTCTGGTTTAAGAGATAGCACGGCATTCCAAGGGTTCTGCATTCAATGGGTTGCAATATCACATGTCTTATAACCTCTGGAAAATTCCACAGTACACTCATGAGTGGAAGAGAGGAAATGGAAACATCTGAGGATCATTATGAAAATAGTTTTGATCTTGTAGATTCTCTGAATGAGGTACTCCCCTCCACTGCCCCATGTGTGTTTCAGAAGCACCAGTGTGTTAGCAAGTTTAGTTTTCTTATAGCTATGCTACTTTTTTAGGTCTTAAGAAAGAGAGCAAAAAAAAGGCACAGTAGATCTATTAAGTGGGTAAATGTACATTTGAACTCTGGTCTACTGACCATACAACCTATGTTCTCTCTTCCATGCCATTCTGTCTTTGATGGTTCCGAAAACAGACAAGCCAAAGTGCACTTGATAGTGCATATTTCCTCTAAAACCACCTTTTATTGGTCTTCCAAAAACTGATAACAGCATCTCTTACCCTCTATGGCTGTAAATAAATATTTAGCAGATTACTAGATCTTATGGAAAATAAGTAATGAGCATTTCCTTTGGGCACTTAAAATTGTGATAGTTCATAGACTCCTTACGGTTTCAGAGATATTAACCAAACATGTTTAATACTTTTGTAAAAGTTCATGTTCTATGTTGTTTTACAATTATTTTATAGTACAATTATTACATGAACTAGAAGTGGTTGATTATCAACAAACAATTCCTTTATTTCTCATGAATAGAAGGAATTAGAAAGTATAGAATTAGTTATTAATAAGATATGCCTTTTTATTTTCCCTTCTAATGGAGCATGACTCAAATTAGCACCTTATTAGCAGTCTGACCTTGGTATTCACTCATCTGTGGAATTTATAATTATTATCAGTTATCCACAAAGAACACAAAGGCAGAACACCTGACAATATATAATGACAGGATAGATTATATTGTATGGTGAAGTGTGAACATAATGCTTTATTTTTTTCTCAAAGGCCACTGTACCCTCATAGAAGTTCACATTGTGTTAATGTGTCAATACACATTTAGGTCCAAAAGCATAAAATACATTCTAGCAAGAATTCTTGGCAAGGTACTAGTGTCAGAATTGAAACATTGTACTGTTTATTGAACAGCATAAGCATAATAAGTAGGATTGCGGGTTTATATTTTACTGTGAAATGTCAAAGCGATTAAAATGAGAGAGAGAACTGACAAGTTCTGTAAAATTAAAACGAAGTCATTGTCAGATGCTCACCAATGTAATTGATAATGGAGATGTTCATGCTATAAATAGTCCCCATTTACTGAACTTCTACTGTTATTTCAAAGTGTTAGGTCCTTTCCTATTCACAATTACCATCTAAAATGGATTGTAATCCCATTTTACTGATGGAAAAACTGAGGCTTAGAAAGGTTAAGAAACAGCCCTAGTCACAAAGTAAGTGACAGAGCTTGTATTTGAGCCCATTTCAGCTGACCTGCAAAACTTGTCCATTTTTCTTTGTACCAAGCTGATTTTTGAACAGTAAAAAAAGTAAATCAAATTTATAGTAAGCAAATTAATATTTGATTTTAGAAGCTTATGTTATTAATCCTTTGCTATAAGGCAATTCAGTATATTGAATTATGTTCTAATGAACTTTACAAATCTGTAACCTGATTCATTGCATGCAAGTTTTCTAAATTTAAAAAATGTTCTCTTTTGAATTCTTATTTTTAATGCAGTGATAAAATAAATAACAATACTACAAACACTGCAATTTTTTTGCAATTTTGTATTTTACAAAGCACTGTCATATCTTCACATTTGCTAAATCAATTCCATGTCTCAAGTTGTGAAAAAATAATTAGGGAAGTTGTCTAAAACATGGTACTGTGACCTAAATTATGAATACCATTTCCATGTAATTTGCATCTCATCTATTAAACCATTAATTGATAATATAGGTCTCTGTGCTGGGTTTATGAGTATGAGCCTTGATTTAAAATCACTTTGAAAACTATTCACTAGTTATGGATTGTTTCTCTTATTTGATTACCCCATTTAAAAAATAGATGCCCTTGGCTATAAGCAGGAAGAGGATTGGAAAATGTATATATCAGTTGATTCAGTGTACTAAGCACAACGTTATTTTATATATTCTTACAAAAAATCCTATATCTTCCTTACTATTTAGAGATGGAAAAATGTTAGATTCAAAAACTAAGTAATTTGTGCAAATTGAAAAAGCTAGTAATTGGCAAAGTCATAATTCAAAGTAAGAATATCAAATTTTATAGCCTATGTTCATTTGACAATTGGAAGAAGCACCTATTCTAACTTTTCTGAGAGAATGTAGTCTCTACATTATCACTGTTCTTGTAACAGATGAAATATATTTTACAATGACAGTGATTATATACAAAGCATCATGTAAACATTACTTTTCAATTTACTCCAAATCTAAACAATCAGGCAACTTTTACTTATTTTTATGGATAAAACAAAGCAAAATAAACCATCTGATCTTAATTTTGAAAGGCAGTTTCCAGGAGATGTCCTGCAAGTAGTTTAAATTTAGTTTAATCTCTGTCATATTTTCATAAAAGAGAATAATAGTTACAGTGTTGTTGAATATTTTCTGTGTTCTAGCTTAGCATTGTCCCATGTTTGTTTGTTTTTTTTTTTTTTTAAAGATTTTATTTATTTATTCATTTATCCCCCCCTCGCTGCTTGTGCTCGCTGGGTCAGCTAACCACGCCTTGCGGGCGGGCTTGCCTTCACCAGGAGGCCCCGGGAACCGAACCCTGGGCCTCCCATATGGTAAACGGGAGCCCTACTGATTGAGCCACAGCTGCTTCCCTGTCCCATGTTCTTTAAAAGGATTATTTTACTTGGTAATCACAACAATTCCATGGGGTACTATTTTTATTCACATTAGAGAAGAAGAAACTAAATTAACAGAGTTGAAAATTTGACCAGTCTCACATGGTGATAACAATTAAATTGTGTCCCCAAATAAGGCGTGTTTAAGTCCTAACTCAGGTCCCATGCATGTGATCCTATTTAGAAATGGGGTCTTTGAGGATGTTATTAGTTAAGATGAGGCCAAACTGGATTAGGGTGGGTTCTAATCTAATATGACTAGAGTCCTTATAAAAAGAGGACATTTAGACACAGGCTGTAGGAGACAGAGAGAGAGATGGCTATGTGACGAGGCAGGGATTACCTGCAAGCCACAACCAGAATTTAAGGGCTTCAGAGGAAGCATGGCCCTGCCAGCATGTTGATTTGGACTTTTTGCCTCCAGAACTGTGAGACAATACATTTCTTATGTTTTAAGTCACTCAGTTTGAGGTACATTGTTACGGCAGCCTAGGAAACGAAGACTCATAGTTCGTCAGTATCTGGGTCTGGCATTGACTGTCAGGTTCTCAGCTCAAGAATGAAAGGTGATAATTTATAGTCATACTGACAGTCTCGGGACACCCCAACAGTGAAGTAATTTCTGAATTATCAAGAAGAGTTTTGGATTGCAGGATTTTAAAAGAAAACATTTTGTTGAATTACAGAATACATAAATAAAAGGCAATCATCATTGCCCCAGCTTGGTGAATTTTCAAAGTAGACTTATCCAGGTCAGCAGTATACAGATAAGAAACAACATTGTCAGTGCTCTAGAAGGCACATTTGCCTCCCTTAAGCCATTACCTCTGCACAAAAGAAACCACTAGCTGATTTCGAACACTGTATTTTATTTCCGTCTGTTTTTGAGCTGCATATAAATAAAATTAATAGGTGTGTGTACTTTTGTATTTGGCTTCTGACTTAGGTTAAGCTCCTTGGAAACAGACTCTGAGATGGAAATCGACATACAGGACATTCATTAGGGAGTTCTTTTGGCAACATCACCTGGGAGGGAGGGAGAGAAGGAGGTTAGGCAGAGGGAGACGTTGCCATGCCTGTTAGCCAGGGCACACACTCTGCGAATTGGAGATTTTCATGAAGAAAGCTTATTAGGGAGCCCTCTTGGCAGCAGCCTCTGTAAACGGAGGGCAAGAAGCAGGACTGGGTAGAGGAGAAGTTGAACTGAAATACAGTTGTGCCAAAGGCCTCAGCCAATCCCATCAGGAGCTGTGGAGAAAGGCTGTCCCAAACTGAAGCAAGGGGGCAGGTGCACATCAGCAATTTAGTGGCTAAGGGTTGCTCCCTTTGGCAGAGGAACTCAGGCACGGGCAGGGGACACCCCGGGCAGCAGGAAAGTGAATGTCTTGATCTTGAAGAGGGCATTCTCTGTGGTGCACCATATATATCCTCCACTACAGCTTCTTTTGTTTATTATGATTGTGAGATTCATCCATGTTGTTGAGTAGTAGTTTGTTCTCCTTGTGTGACTATACTAATATTTATGTATTGAATCTATTGCTGTTGAACATTCTTGATCATATATTTAAGTGAAAACACAAACATGCATATATACCTGAGAATAAAATGGCTGGATCAGAAGATATATGTAAATACAGCTTAAGCAAACACAATTTTCCAAATTGATGTAACAATTGAAACTTCCCTCAGCAATGTATGAGAGTTTCATTTTATATAGTTTTATATTCTATTTTAATTTTTTTGAACTAGAATATTTTATATATCATATATATCATACTTTATATAATTTATTTGGCTATATATGCACACATATATACATATATGTGTGCATATCAATTTCTGATGATCCTCAAAATGATATATTATTTCAAATTATTTAGAATTCACTAATTTTTCTGACAAAAAAACATGTTTATTTTATTTAGTTAGAGTTCAATAGTACTGAAACTCTCGCTAGAATTACTGAATTTCTTGATTAATGTAATTTTCCCCTGCTTCAATCTTTAGCATAAATGACTGGAGGATTTGTTTTTCTTTTAACAATGATAACTTATGTCAGTTGCTAGATACAACTGTAATAGATACAACTGTAGTTTTTGTAGTTTTGTAGATTTGGGTATTCTTTGATAGAAGTAAGAACACCAAAAAGTTGTTAATTTTAACACCACATGTATTTTTGACGTGCCCAAAAACATGACAATCATATAGCGGCTGACTACTCTTCACACATAGAATATTCAGAAGATGTTAACCTACTTTGAAAGAGAAATATGGAGACTGAGATGGAAACTAGTCAAAAGTTGAACAGTGGTCTAAGATGAAATCTACTTTTTAGAATCACGTTTTTCTTTATAACTTACAAAAATGAACACTCATAGTAACTGCCTTTTCTCATCTGTTAATTATGGTTATTTGCTTTGTTGTTAAAAAAAAGTCATCATTTAAATTATTTTATATATTCCATGGTATAGATGTATAATTATTTGTTTAAGAAGTCTATTTCTGGATGTTTAGGTTGTTTTTTGGCTCTTCTAAATAATATTATGAGAAAAAATATATATAATGTAGCTTTTCTTACTAGTTTGATTTGTTAATTTAGATTAAATTCTAAAAAGAATTGCTGTCTTAGGTTAAAAAGTTTTGTTAGGTATTGTCAAATTATATTCAGAAATAGCCTTATTGCCTTATTTCACAATGTCATAACTTTTCTGTTGGGAATGCAATTTTTTTACACTTTTGCTAGAAGAGTATTATCACAGAATCATCTTTGCCAATCTGATATATGAATAATGTATATGGTTGCTTTAAATTTCATTTCTTGTTTAGTAGTGAGACTGAATATTGTCCCATACCTTTTTTGGATGTGTATTATTTATTTTGAAAATTGTCTTTTACCCATGTTTGAATGGTTAGTTCATCTTAATTTGCCAATGTCATGTTTATATTTTACCATTGCCTTTCAAGTTTTATTGTAATTTTGACCAATTCTATTTCCTTTGTGGTTTCTGGTTTGGCATTATGCTTATTAAAGACCTTTCCCACCATCTAAGTTTGTGTAAATATTCTTCCTTATTTTCTCTTCCTATTTTATGATTTACATTTCAATTTAAATTTATAATATATTGAAAAATCTCATATAAAATGTGAGAAAGGGATCCAATTCAAATTTCATCCCAAATAAATATTCAGTTTCTTAACTTCTTTTCAAAATGATTTGATATGCCACTCTTATTTTTTAAGTTATTAGATATACTTGGGATTTTTTGGACTTTCTCTTTTGGGCCATTGTGCTGCTCATCTACTCTGGTACCAGTATCGTACTGTTTTAATTACAGTATGGTTTTATAAAATATTTTAAATTCTGGTGAGATCCTAATGTTTACTTTTTGTTCCCAGAGTTTTTCTGGCCATATTTACTTAATTGCAGTATATCTCTATATAAGCAAGTGAAATAGAAATAAAATTCATAAAGCACGAAATGCTAGAATCACCTAATTCAATGCTTTTACATGAAAGGGTGTTGCATTTCTTTCCTTCTCATTCGGCATTTTCATCCTTAGTGATATTTTGTCTGTGTGTTTAACTTTAATCTGATGCTAATTTGCAAATCTAAAGCTCCTGTCCTGACTTTCTGTCCTCTAGTCCTATATTATCAACTACCTGTTGATCACATCAGCTGGATATCCCAAAGTTACATTCTTCTTATACTATCCAAAAGTGAACTCATATCTCTCTCCTTACTTTGTGTTCTTACTCTTGGTGAATAGTGCCATCATCTCCAAGTCAACCAAAGCAGAAATTTGGGAGTCATTGTAAACTTCCTTCATGATAGGCAATGGGATCTTCTTCCTTCATAATATTGTCATATGAATCTTGTCTACTTCCTTGCCACTGACTTTACTTTGGCCCTCATCAGCTAGCTCTTGAATGGGCTGCTATAGTAAGTCATCTTCCAACTGGCTGACTTGCTCTTAGCTAACCCATTCCGTTTCTTGTTCCAATCCATATTCTATACTAATTCTAAAACAAATTTTTTTTTCAAAATAGAAATGCATCGCTCACATGAATAAAACCCTTCAAGTACCTTCACATTTCCTTTGGATAAAGTCCGTGTTCCTTAGCATGGCCAATATGGACTTCTGTGACTTGGCCCCTGATTCTCTCCCTAATTGGTCTTAAGTTGGATGCATCAGTCATAATGGACTGCATTAGTTTTGTGCTTTGGGACTCTTTTTCATGGTATTTTCTATATTTGGCATAGCACCCCCCCAACACACACTCACACACACACATACATACATACCCCAACACATCCTATGCAAATGTATGCATGACCATAATCACCACTAGGAATATGCACCTAATAAATAGCTACCTTTGTGTCAAGACTTACATCAAGACTTTGGAGCCTTTCTTGACTCTGCTGTTTTCTTCCTCTTTGGAAAATGGACTGCTCTTTTTCTCATCTTTCCCTCTGGTACCCCCAAGTATCTATCATGACATCTCCGACACTTTAAGGCCCTATCTTGATCACAAGTTTGTGTGATGATCTTACTGATCTGTGAGTTCTTTAGATAAAACTCATTATATTCATCTCTATATCCCCAGAGTTTATTATAGCACCTGCTTTATGAGAGTTGCACAACATATGCGTACCTGTTGTGCATGTTTAGAAACACAGGAGTGAAGTGATTGGCCCAGGCTTGGAGAGAGAGTTAACAGCAGAGGTAAGCCAACCCCCAGCTTCATGTTCTGACTGCATTGCATTAGCACTCTTCTACTTAGGAGGAATGAGAACCTGTAATGAACGTGCTTTGTGTAGATACTCAATCCTGAAAGTTCAAATCCAAAGCTTCTCTTTTTTTTCTAGTTTTTATCCAGTTAGAACTTATTTAGTTTAATTTTGTGAAGGTGACGTTTATTTCTCCTTTAAGGGAGAAACGGGCAACCAAATGGTACTTTGAAGTAGTTTTATGGAAGACTTTTTCCATTTTCTTTAGAATTAAAAGTCCTCCCACTCCCAATTTTCTTGTTTCTACTGCAAGTGTTACATTTGTTGTTAACTTTTCCTTTTAACCTAATTGTGTTTTGTCCATGTATTTTCTCTGGTTGGTAAAATTGGTATTGTTGACATGGGATTAAGCTTAACGGTTATTGTTTTGTGAATAGAATTGAACAGAATAAGCCTCTTCCTTACATAAAGTAAGTGGATTTCAAGGTTAGCAACTAACACAAACTAATTTAATTAGACATGAGAGTGCAATTTTAGAAATAAAAATCCAGATGATCATAAAAATCATAAACTTCTGTTGAGTTGGAGGAGATCACAGTAAGGATCTGTTCTAATCACCAACCAAAGTCAAAATCACAGAAAAAAGTTTATTCACTTTTTTAAGTAAATTGTCTGAGTTTGCAGTTTCTCATAAGGCTATTCTTTTTGTATTTTAAATAATTCTAATTACAGAGTTTCTTCCTATTTCTAGTCCAATTGTCCCCTTTTCTCTCCATTTAACAGCTGTAGGCATATACTAGCATTGGTTCTAGCCTGAACTCCCTCAGTACTCTTCTAACTGGCCTGCTTGCTCCCATCTCGTTCACCCTGTCCCATGACCACGTCCAATACATATTGGGATTGTGTCTGCAGAAGGGCCTCTGCTTATCTGCTGATTCTCCTCCCACATGGCAGAAAGATACCTGCCGTTTCCTAGCAATGTTAACTTAGATGTTCATTTAACCTCTGTTAACCTCAGTGTTATCATGTGTGAAGCATGAGAATACCTATACCGCATCACAGAGTTGGTTTACAGATTAAATAATGTGCACAGAAGCATCTTACAACTATAAAATACTTTATGTTAAATAGCATAAAGTTCCACTAGTTCTAGATCTGTTCAGTGCAATAGCACAGGGAATGTCTAACCCTACTACCCAAAGATAGCCTTCTGAATGCTTAAATCCCCACTTATGTCTCTACATTTTCTCCCTCATCAAGCTACACCTCTCTTTAAGTGACTTCTGGAGTCTGTTCACCTGCCTCTTATAACATGTTAATTTTTAATGCAAAGCTTGCTCTAGTTTATGCTTCACTATATGCTTCTTGAGAAAAGACATATTTTTGTTCAGTTTTTTTATTCTCTTCAGCTCCCAGGATTCATTTGGGAAAAGTTCAAGAGATGGTTGCTTTTATCTTCTATCCACTCTGGTATCTTCTTTTCTGGTCAGTTCAGTCTTTAAAGCAAGTTTTGGTGCCTTTTAGTGTACACTATTGACTCTGGTGCTGTGAGAGAATTCACAGGACCCAGTCTCTGCGTGAGAAAATGTCTTCTAAGCACACGATATTAGCCAATTAGATGAGAAACATTGAAAACCACTCTGTATTGGGGTGAGAAGAAAAAAGTCAAATGTGAGACCTATAGGAAGCTATTATCCCCACCCTACCCTGCTCTATTTTTTTTTTTTTCTTTATACTTTATACTTTGTAGTTCTTGGCCAATGGAGGACATTTATTTTCTTATTTTTGAATAGTGCATGGCATATTGATGGACTTAAGGAAATAGGGATTTTTTTCCCCTCCCTTTCCCTCACAATTGATTTTGAATGTTTCCATGTGGTTTCTAGATTACAAAACTATCCAGAGAAAAGGATCTAAGACATGTTTCTAAATCTGTCATACATGTTATCCTGAGATATGTTTTTCCACTAGTGGAAAGTAAACCACGATGCTGCGTTCTCATTTGGGGCTGCGTGAAGAAGTAGCTACAGCATCAGCTCTCCTGCTTTGCCATAGCGCTGTTCTAGGTGCTGACATACATCCAGTTTTGAGTTGTGGTTTATAATCACATGGAGACTCTATATTTTTGTTTTTAAGCACTACCTAAACCAAGTGCTGAAGACTCTCTTAGGAATGTGAACATTTTCCAAATTGTATCTTAAGTAGATTTTCTATATTCTTGTTCCTGTTCTGTGCAATGAAGATACCGTTCTCCATCACAATTATCCTTCATCTTAATTATTTGCTCACAGAATGAGTAGGACATAGTGGTTTCTATTTTATCTTCTATTTCAAGATCATAGAAAGGCATGGGAGAATTCTTTTTAATTTTTAAAAATCAGTCTGCCTATACTCTACAAAAATGGCACCTGTAAACAAGTCGAACTGTCTCACTCTTCTGCTGGGACTTCTGTGACTTTCCTATGGTTTTCAGTCCCTTCTTTGTTCCCCACATATTATTGCATCCTTGAATTTCATAGGATTTGAGCTTTATTTTGTTATTTTTCCCTTTGAATGAATTTGTAAAGAAAGATATATATGACAAAATTGTAAACCCTAAAACCTATTTCCCAGTGGTTTATGTGAAAATAAAATAATGTCCATTTATATCTAATATTATATATAGTAAAGTCAACTCATAGTATGTATACTTACACTATCCACCTGGTGTATTCCCCATGGCTAATAGGTTTCTGTTATTGTATGTGCTTTATGACAACTTCCTCCTCCTCCTTGCTGTTTTCTTACTGTCTCAGAGCAGTTGCTGCATGCTTAGTAAATGCAAACTCATTTAAATAATTATTAGGAAGGAAAATTCTCTTCAAAGGAAAAAATCTATTTCAAGCTCAGCTAGAGCTGAATTTTGTATTATTTAATGCTATTAATGGAGGTTTAATTTGCTCCCATTTATTAATGCATATCATTAAGAGCTGTCTGCTCTTTCCAGGTAAATGTGGTTAAATACTCATATCCTTGTAGAAACAAGAAATGGTAGCACATCTTTCCTTCCACCAAACTTTTACTGTTTTCTTCCTTCTAGAGTTCTATGACTTTGGTGTCTGGCATAGTGCCTCCCCCACCATGCACCTGCCATCTGTGGTCTCTCTACAGGCCCTGATCCTGAGAGCACTTTAGCAGGGGAGGAGTTTCAACAGAGATTGGGAAGGTTAAAGGTTGATGACCGGATAGTGTGAGAACTAGCACCCAGGACTGAGCAAGTGGGAAAAAGAGTCTACAGAAGGGAGCCAGAGAGAAGAAACAGCAAAGGGACTCAATTCTTTTTAATATTGTATAGCCTAATATACAATATTAAATATATACAGTTTCCCCCAGAATATCAAGTTTATCTTGCCAATAACCCATGAACTTCAGATAATAAACTAGAGTTTGGCAAGGGACAAAATAGAAAGGAAAAACTATTTCCATTCTAAAGGAATATTTCAGCCTTTTTAAGTAATTAAATTTTTTTTCATGAACATGATAACAAAGTTTCCCATTTTAAAATGTAACAAAACATTGATTTGCATAATTGAAGCATTTCTTAAAACACAAAATAGAATTTTGCAGGAATATAGTCTTAATAAGGAAGGGAAACTTGATCAAAATTTTGGGATTTTAAAACGTGCATGATGAATTACTGCCTACCATTTTTTAAAAAATGTTTTCTTAGGCATTTTCAGCTAAACATATCCCTCATGTTTTTTCTTACATTATGGATAGCATGAAACCTCATCATTGTAATACTGAGTTTGAAAGATTAAAGAATTAAATCGTTAGATTTGTCATTATCTAGGTCAAATTTCATTATATTTTCTCAATTTAAAAAATTCAGCCTATTTTACTCCTGGTATAGTGCAGTTGATCATAAGGAAGTGACCTTTTTGGCAGAACTTCAGCGCTTTGTTATAGACAAAATAAACATTACTTGCTCCTAATCCACATTAGTGACCCACAACTCACATGTCACAGTGGAGACTTTTAAATAGCAATAGGCTTAGAATTAAAAAGTAAATTATAATGGATCCACTTGAAAATTTGCTGACATTTTCAAATCAGGAAACGTATTTAGTAAATAAGCCTTTAGTTTGCAATGTTACTCAGAAGAAATCGAGAAAAGAAGGTAAGGCTACCTCTAATCTGACATGAGCCAGGCTAGTGCCGCAGTTCTGCCATGACTGACAGATTGAGCCATTTCCTTTTGCAAGGTAATAGAAAATGAGGATTTCAAAATATATGATGTTGTTGGAGATAAGGACATCTTTATATCTGCAGATTCTGCATTAAGGCTGGCTTGGCCTATAAACATCCTAAAAAATTCCTTTGGGAGAATTTTTGTTGGAAATAAAACCAGCCCCCATTTGTTGCTGGCTACAGGCTTTTCGTTATGGGCTACAGCAGTCCTTTTGACTCTTTTTTGCCTTTCCCTAATGGAAACCTCTTTTGAAAAAAGAAGTTTGGCATAGAAAATGTAAGTATAAGAGTAAAATGAAAAGTGTATATAATCTGCAACATATAAAAATATCTGTCTGAAAAGTGTATCCAAGGGATATTCAATAGAAATGTCCGGAATTTAAAGATAAACCTTTCCTAGACTGGTATACAACTGAAAATTATTGTAATTCATTGTTCTTTGGTTTAGATACATTATCATTTTACAAAGCAACTTTCTACTAATTCAGTGCTTTTACATAATAAAACACAATGCTCAATGATGGTAAAGCTTAATGTTAGAAAACTTGGCTTTGAATTCTAATTCTGATGTTTATGGGTCATGTGGCCTTGGAAAAGGCATTTTAACTAGTCTGAATCTCATCTGTAAAATAGAATCATCTGCCTACTTCCCATAGTATTCTTGCAAAGCAATTAAGATAATAAAATATTATTTGTTATTTTGAAAATAGCTGTTAAATGACTCTGTGGAGTTATTATTATTTTAGTTCCTAATATCAGTAAAAGAACTCAAAATGTCTATTTCTGATTAACTTATTTTGCTCACTAATTTAAAATAATTTGTCAGTTTAGTGGATTTAATAAAACATTATTAAAATGTAGTTATGAATTCAGCCATAACCCCTCATACATCTTAATGTCCTTAAGGATTACTAAACGTAAGATCTTTTATCACAGCTGCATAACAAAAAGTTATTGGTTTTGCGTTAGGTACTTATTGGCCAAAGAGTAGCCAACCTCAGCTATTGCCACAGGGATAATAAATCTCACTGTTCTCTAGAAGTTGCAATCGATAGCCCCGTTCAATTGGACTATGTAAATGCTGAGTTTCTTTTATCCCATGGAGTCTTGGGCTGTTACTCTGAGTCTCTGCTTCTTAGTATGATGCTTAAACTACCTGAGGCACTTGTTAAAATGCAGATTCCTGGGCCCTTTCTGCCTATTGGGTATTGGGATTATAGTTTTTAAATATAATACACATGATGCACACTAATGATTAGGTAGCATTGTTTGTTATTTACACAATTCTTACTGTCTTGACAAATCAAGAATAATAATTCTTAATTGTACACAAGGAAAACTCAGGTTGAAAAACTGTTTATCATGTATAATGTAGTGTTTGGTACTTTTTTCAGAATCTTTTTTTATCAGCAGTCATGGATATTTTTTTTTTCTATTTAGGATAAGCAGCATTATTTTTGAAAAAAAAAAAACAAACAAAAATAATAAAATTTAAAAAACAAACACAAGGTTTAAAGTTTCAAACTTTTTTCACGACTTTCAACAAACTAGAGCCTGTAAATGTTAAATGAGAAATTATAGAAAAAATTTAGACAGGAATGTTTTCTGTTACAAACTATGAAACAATAGTAGGTATTGCTTTGGTTCAACTTCCAGGTGAAACTTTTAATCTGACCATTGGCCATTTGGAAGTACTCCCACTGACATTAATATCTGTATAGAATTGGATTTCCTACTTTCTACATAATTTACCCAACCTGATATTATTCTGCTTATTAGTCTGATAATGTCTAGACTTCAAGGTAATTTAGAAGATTTTGCTATATTTTAGAAAATAATTAACTTCTGTTAGAATATGGGAAAAGAACACATCCAGTAGTTTCACAAATAGTTAACTTTGGTGGCAGTAAGGGAAAGGAAATCTTCAAAAGTTTGAAATTAGTGTCCATTGTTCCAAAGCAGTAGTTCTTGAAGCATCCCCAGCCAGCTGTCTTAGCATCACTTGGGAGCTTTTTAAAAGTTCAATTTTGTAAGCCCCACCCCAGAGCTATGGAATCAGAGACCCTCTGGGCGGGTCCAGCCATCTGTCTTTTAACCAGCCGTCCAGGTGATTCTGATGCACATTGAGGGTTGAGGACAACTCCTCAGAGGCCTAGTTTTAAGCCTCAGTTGCAGTCCAATTACCCATTCTTTGAATACCCTTTGCCTAAAACAGCTTATGCTCGTCCAAAATGAAGCGTGTCACCCTAATATATTTGGGGGGTTAACTGCATTGGTTTAGGGGGTCAGAGAACCTAGATTGACTCCTGGCTGTCTTGGTACTAGTTTTTGATATTGGGAAGACTGTTAAACCTCTCTAAATCTTATTTTATCTTTTGTAAATAATGGAATTTATAACATTTGTCTTCCGTTACTATTATTGTTATTGTTCAGAATCCCACTAAGCCCGGGTTATTTTCAATTTATTTAGTTTTTATAGTATGACTTCATTCTGGCCTAGGTATTTTGTCATGATGTCATGAGCTCCTGAATCTACTTTTATTACTCTGACTTTGTCTAGTGTCTTAATCTCTACCTCCTCAGTTACATGGTTTCAACCTCACTTTATGCTGCTGTGGTAGAGAATTGCTGTGGTAGTTTGAGACTTTCATGGACCCTAGAAAATCATGTCCTTAGAGCTAATCCATTCCTGTGGGTGTGAACCTATTGTAGGTGGGATCTGTTGATTAGATTACTTTGGTAGGGTATGACCCAGGGTGGATCTTAATCTTCTTGCTGGAGTCCTCTATAAAGGGTATGAATATGGAGAGAGAGAGAGAGACAGGAGCAGAGAGAAAGCCAGAGGAAGCCAGAAGCTGAGGCAGTGAAACCTAGAAGAGAAGGGAGACCAACAAATGCCGCCACATGCCTTGCCATGTGACGCAGAGGAGTCCAGGATCGCTGGCAGCCAGTCTTTGGGGAGAAAATTCATTGCCTGATGAACCCTTGTATTTTTTATACATTTTCACAGCCTCAGAACTGTAAGCTTATAAGTTAATAAATCTCCATTATTAAAAAAAAAAAAAAAATCTCCATTGTAAAAGCCAACCCATTTCTGGTATATTGCATTCCGACAGCCTCGCAGAATAAAACAATTGCCTGTGTCCACCAAGTGCCTCCCACAGAGCCCACCTTCCTCTTTATTTCATGCCCTTTAAATTTAGTGACATAAAACCATGACAGTATGCAGGGGATGCACTAAGAGGCAACCTGACAAATTTACTTTTATTGATTTAGGTCAGTCACTCCCTGCAGCATCCCTTCTTGGAAACATGCAGCCATAATCAGCCCATTTGCAGATGCTGTAGCAGCAGGTTAGGAAACTCCCTGCCTGTCCTTTTACTGTTCAGAACAACAGCAGGGAGAATTGTCCTTTATAATACATATAGGTCAAAACTTGAATACCTTTACAGAATAATTCAGGTCAGCTTATCTCTAGCTAAAATCAACCTGATCAGGCACCTGTTAACATCTTTTCAAAATCTTTGATTGCCTCTTTAGTTTTGAATTGCACACCTGCAACATTCTTGGCGCCCTGTATGTGGGGTGCAGAACCTGGGCTTGTTGGCATCCAGCTCCTTGTCTAGCCAGGGCTTTGTTATTGATGCTTCAGAGCCATCCTGAGACAAAGACCAATCTACCCTCTTTACCCAACTCAAGTTGCTAGTTAGTGTGCATGATAAATAGGCTTTCCTTATACACATTTGCACAGAAGGAGAGGAGACAGGTCTTTGGGAAAAAAATGGGGCACTTATAGAATATGTTCCTTAGCTGCACACAATGTGATGATTTCTTTTTCCTTTCTATCCCTTTGCATTAGCTGTGTATCTCTATGCCTTCTTGCTCCTCCACTTGTCTCTTAGTAAACTCTTCCTCCATGCATGTAATTTAAAAGAAAAAATTAACCATGACATAATTTGGGATTAATTGTTCAGAGGCAGAATGCTGGCTTTACGTCCAACAGCCTCAACAAAGGCTTTCTGGGAAAAGATGGTGAAAAAAGATTTCCTAAGGCATAATAGCATAGTGAAAAAGGAGAAAATACAACACTTGATATCAAATATTGTGTTTAGATTTTTGTTTCTCTACTCAATAGCTGTTCAACTTTAGACAAAAAAAAATACTTTCTGAGCATCAGTTTTAACACCTGTAAAATGGGATAACAATATTTGTTTCATAGGGTTTTGTGTGCTAGATATATTAATATAAAGTATATATAAGTAGACCCTTGAACACTGGTAGCTGTCATTTGTTGCTCTTTTATTTTTATTTTTTCCTATTGGTATTAATAGATTAAATTTATTTGCAATGTAGAAAAAATAATTCATTTAAGTGTAAATACTTCTTTTAAGTACAAAAATGCTTTCTTCTTAACCATTTTGACATTGGTATTATCAAAAAGATGTTTTAAAATCACCATCCCAAAATTTTTTTTAAAAGTTTACATTTTGTTTAGAATAGTTTGGTTTGTCTTAGATGACTAAACTGTAAAAATTCTTCCTTCCCTGTTTTGAGATTTAGTGATTTATCCCTGGCCTAATGGAGGCAGAGAAAATTGATTCCAGTAACGGAGATGAAAGTAAAGGGACAGCCGTTGCTCTCCATTTACCAATTTCCAGTGTTTGTGAAGTGGTTCTTATATTTATCTCTCGGTAGCAACAATAATGCTTTCAACTTCTATCCCCATAATCATCTTCCATCAGTTTCAAAACAGTTTCTGTAATAGCTATTAAGTTAATAGACATTGCAGGCCTGCTAGACTCAGAATTGGTAAACAATTTGTCCAGCTATAGAGCAGGGCTAGCCAGCCATGTGTGATTTCAGGTTACTATCTCCACAGTATGTCAACCACACAAATGCAAATTCCCCTTTCACTGCATTTCACTTCAACTTCTAAGGTAGTTGGGAAAAGTGAAGCATAGTATTCCTAATAATAAAAAAAGTACCATATCAAAGCCTTTTTTCTCCAGTTTTCCAGAAGAAAATAAATGGAGACAAAAAGGAATTTGTAGGAATTCACACTGAATGTTGCTTACTCAACACATTTAAATGCTTAATCACATGCTGTTATTTTTTTCATTGCTTGTTTCACAGGAGTATGTGTGGTGGTTTGGAGCTGTATATACCCCAGAAAAACACGATCTTAAACTTTATCCATTCCTGTGGGTATGAACCCACTGTAAGCAGGACCTTTTGATGAGGTTACCTCAGTTAAGGTGTGGCCCACCTCAAGCAGGATAGGTCATACTCATATAACCGGAGCCCTGTGTATGAAATTCTTGCCATGGGAAGCAAAAAGCTAAAGGTCAATGGAACCAGAAGAGACGGGAGAGGCCAGGAGAGGCTGCTATGTACATTGCCATGTGACAGAGGAGCCCAGGGTCAAAGCACTCAGCCCCCAAATGCTACTGTCTTTGGGGAGAAAGCGTTACCTTGATGACGCATTGATTTGGACATTTTCTTGGCTTCAAAACTGTGAGCCAATAAATTCCCATTTTTTAAACCAACCCACTGCATGGTATTTGCTTGATCAGCCAAGTATAATAATACAGCATGACTTATTTCCCCATATTTGCCCTATATAGATCTCACAAGATATGGCTCCATGATTCTGAGCACATTAATAACAATGTATAAATATTTGTTGACTTTAGTTTTTGATATTTCTTTAAAAAATAATGGCAGAAACAACAGTACACAAACAGTATTATTTTACTCTATGCTCCATTCTCTATTTAGAATTTATGCTTAGGAAGACATTAAATCTTAAAAGCACACACTAACTTAGAGTAAGATATTGATGAGTAGCCTGTAAAACATATTTTTTTCATTCAGAAG
This sequence comes from Tolypeutes matacus, assembly GCA_026826555.1. NCBI lineage: Eukaryota > Metazoa > Chordata > Mammalia > Cingulata > Chlamyphoridae > Tolypeutes > Tolypeutes matacus. The sequence continues at coordinate 7,653,190 of JAKSZT010053813.1, forward strand.
CCCTAAACAATAGGCAGAAAAATATTTCCTTAAAAAGTAAAATTAATAAAATTTAACTCTAGCTGATTAACTTTAATTATAAATGCAAATGGTTCCTAAGATATAGTAAGATTGGGCTTATATATCTTAAAATTTTATTAACTAGAAATATTATACAATAGTGGATGAAATTGACTAGTATGGCAGTTTGATATTGTTTATGAATTCCAAAAATAGATATTGGATTATGTTTGTAAACTGGTTTGTTCCTCTGGGCATATTAGATTATATTGGATTCAGAGATTTCACTTTTACTTGATTAAATAATGATTAAGGCTTTGATTAGGACATGTTGCATCCCCGCCTCCTTGGTGGGCAGAGACTCTCAGATAAAACTACACGGCAGAGCAGAGGAGTTAGTTGGAGTTTTGGTGCTGGTGTTTTGAGCTGGAGCCCAGGAAGTGAACACACAGGAAAAGAACACAGAGGAATAGAGACGACTCCTTAGACACGGCAGAAGACCAGGGGAGAGAGACAGAGCCGTTTGTCTGATAGTCTACGCTGGCCTTGTGGAGAGAGCACAGCAGCCGAGCCCAGAGAGAAATGGAGCCCTGGAAAGAGAGGAACCCAAGAAGCCTGAACTCTTGGCAGATGTTGGCAGCCATCTTGCACCAACACATGGCAGTAGACTTTGGTGAGGGAAGTAACTTATGCTTTATGGCCTGGTAACTGTAAGATTCTACCTCAAATAAATACCCTTTATAAAATCCAACAGATTTCTGGTATTTTGCATCAGCAGCCCTTTGGTTTACTAATACAACTAATCTCTATTAATTCTAGATTTGTGACAGTTTTACCACTAGCTTGTGGCTTGTGCTACTTATAAAAAAGGACTTGTTTCATCTGTACATGTAATTGAGAACATTTAATATATTCAAGAAAAAAATATTTTGAGACTTTGACCTATTCTGATATATAAATGGTTATTGATAATTTCAAGTGAATGTTATCTGTTCAAAGAAGGTGAATAGGGGATTAGAGAAGTACTTTGATATAAATGTGGTTTCTAAGTACTTAGAAGTAATAACATTGAATTTAAAAGAAAATATTTTACAGACTTTACTAATTTAAAATAGTCTTTCTTAGAATTAGCACTCATTCTGACTTTGACATCAAACAGTTCCAGAGGCCCAAAATCAGCCTAAGGAAACTAACCTAAGGACATACAGCCTTCTAATAACGTAGTCAGTCCTGCTTACTGAGGATATGACAATAGCTACTACTGCGACTACTAATTATTACAACAACTTGTTATATTTGTTATAACCCCTGGCACATTGTGCTAAGCACTTAGCTTCTCACAGCTACTCTATGGTGGACATACTATTATTATACCTGTTGATAGATATAGACACAGAGAATCAAAGAGTTTAAGCAACCTGCCTCAATCATCCAGCTATTAAATAGCATTGCCATGAAAACTCAGAGCCCATGCGGTTCCCTTTTGGCTGTACAACCTTATTTCCATTCATTCCCCCCCTCCATTTTTGGTCCTTCTCCACTGTGAAGTATTAGACAGATGATATAATTAGCACAGAGAGAAAATTAGTACAAATTATGCATTATGGGTTAGGAATAGCGTGAGCAAAACCTAGCCAGAGTTTTTAATTCAATGAATCACAATCTGCCAGCAAGCCCCTTGGCTCCCTTCACCTGTCTGGGAGACTTCCTCCTCTGTATAGCTCACATGGCAAAATGGTGCAGGAAGGTACATTTGGGCCTCTTTTGACTTCTCAAGCTGTAGCATGAGTTCCTCCCTTCCCAATGAACCAGCCAAATTGTTCTTGAGAGGGAAGAACATTGGTTTCCTCTCAAAGATACCAAGGCTACTGTCAGCAGCACATGGTTATTGTCCTAGAAATGGACCTTGCTCTTTCACATCTGGTGAAAACAGACCTTGCTCTTTCACATCTGCTACAACCTCAGTGTCAACAGAACATGGTTACTGAGACTGACCTAATCTGGATAAACACTTGGTCTACCTCATCATGAAGGACACTATCTGGAGAGTTGCTCCTGTTCCCTTCCTTGGGGGTGGTGATGGATGTCTGTGTTGGATTTCCAAGTGATCTTACTCTTTCATGAAATGAGGATAATGGACCTTTGGATAGTATTGTTTCTAGAACTTTGTATATGGAAGCTTCATCAGGTTGTTCTCTTCCTTTCTTTACACTTTTCTTCCTGAGGCTTGGAATCAAGTGTTGGATTTCTATTTCCTCTTACTGAGTAATAGGGATAAACTGTCTGGTAGAGACTAGCTCAGCATTTTCCACATATCTACAACCAATTATTCTAGCTTTCCCCATGCCTGAAACCTGTAGAGTGGGGCTACCTGTTAGTGCATCTAAATTAAGCTCAGGATCGTTCTTCCTTATTTATGTATTCTGCAGGATGCATCTTCTCTCAGGTCTGCCTCAGATAGGCGCTATCACTTTCCAAGAGTCTAGGGTTAAAAAGCAAGTAATAGCAAATCTGGCTTTATCCCTGGGTTTAGAAACATTATGTTAATTCCAGCTCACGCATTCAGTGTTACCTAGGCCCTTGACTCCAAGGGTTTGGGACTTACTTTTGGTATTCAACAGAAACTAATACAGTGTCCCCACAATATCATAAAATATTAGGAGTTTTGTAATTTAATGGGTATTGACTTAAGCGGAGAATGTTAAAAACTATTTTAGTATTCAAAATCATTAGTTTTTTTTTTTTTAAAGGCAACTGGCTCTCAAAATATACATTGCATTTATCTGCATTTACCAGAATAATTCCTCTTTTCTTCTTGCCTACTTCTGTCTTCATCACTACTCATTAATTAATGGAATACACACACACACACACACACACACACACTCTATGCAGTCAGCCTCTGACTGCAGGTAATACACTGGGTTCTTTCATAGATATAGTTACTAGGAAAAAACTTTAAGAAAAACAAAATATTAATTTTATTTTAAACCTACTACTTGATTTCAAATAAGGTTATTTTGAATTCTTTTCTTAGTTTTATTTATTTAAAAATTTTTCTAATCAAACACTCTCTCTCTCCCCATTACCCCATCTTCTGGTAAAATCTAATCTGCTTTCTATATATGTAAATTTGCTACTTCTAATAATCAATTATAAACGATATCATACAATATTCATCCCTATGTGTCTTGCTTGAGTCACTGAACATAATGTTTTCAAGGTTATTCTATGTTGTAGCACATCTCAGGACTTCATTCTTTCTTTCCACATTTGGTTTATCCATTCATTTGTTGGTAGACATTAGCGTTGATTCCACCTTTTGGCTATTGTGAATAAAAAGCTGCTGTAAGTATTGGTGTACAAGAATCTGTTTGCGACCCTGTTTTTCTCTTCTTTGTGTATATACCTAGAAGTGGAATGGCTAGGTTATACCATAATTCTATATTAAACTTTTTGAGGGACCACTTTATTGCTTTCCACAGTGTCTTCACCATTTTACATTCCACCAACAATGCACTAGAGTTCCCGTTTCTCTGCATCCTCACTAACACTAGCTATTTTCTGATTTTTTAATAATAGCCATCCTTAAGTGTATGAAGTAGAATCTCATTGTGGTTTAATTTGCATTTCCCTATGCCTTGATGTTGAGCATATTTTCATGTGCATTTTGGCCATCTGTATATCTTCTTTGGAGAAATGTCTACTCAAGTCCTTTCCCCATTTTTAATAGGGTTGTTTGCCTCTTTGTTGTTGCATTGTAAAAGTTCTTTATATATTTGGATATTAAATCCTTATCTGATATATGGTTTGCAACTATTTTCTCCCATTCTGTAGGTTATCTTTTTACTAATTTCCTTTGAGGCACAAAAGTTTTTAATTTTGATGAATTCGCATTTATCTCTTGTTTATTCCATTGCTCCAGCATTTGGTGTCTTATCTGAAAATTCAGTGCCAAATCCTGGGTCATGAAGATTTGCCCTTAATTTATCTTCTAAGAGTTTTATAGTTTTAGCTCGTAGAGTTACCCTCTTGACCTATTTTGAATTGATTTTTGTATATGGTTTGATCTTCATTTCTTTTGATGGAGGAAAGAGTAATACTTACCTCCCTAATTTTTTAGAGACAATAACAGGAATAAAAAAATAAGGAAAGATAAATATTAAATAAAAGTTCATGCTCATTTGGAATTTTATCTTTTACAACCTGTGATGTGTGTTGAAACATTTCAAAGGTGTGGATAAAATTGAAATAAAAGGCTAGAAAATCAACATGGAAATTTCTTGATAAGTAAAAAGAGTATTCCTTCTTTAATTTCACCAAATGATATTATCTGACTGCTCTGAGGAATATCTTATTTCTAAGTCCCTGCTAACTTCCAATATCAAAATGGCTTATTTCAGAATGTTTGGGCCTAATGGAGATATTCTTTCTGTGTAACTCAGGTTCCCTCGCTCAACCAGAACTCTATATGGTCAAATGAGAACTGAAACCCCTGTGAGGCAATTCATGAAGTTTTTAGAGGAAAGAAATCCTACAATGTCACTATTGGCATCAGAACCTTACAGATGTCTCTGATCATTAAAATCTTGATTTCTAAAAATAGGTTTGTTTCTACCTACTTAAAATTAATTATCTGATTCATAAAGAAAGGAATTTATATCGCAAAGAAGGTATATTTTAACAACAAAATGGAAAGTTTCATTTAGAAGCTGCATTTTCATGAATAATTAATTAAACTAGCTTTCTAGTTTTTTCAGAAAGCAATTGAAGCCAGTGATGGGAACATTCCATCTTGGGGATTTTTCTCTCCCAAATTCTTCTCCAAGGGTATCCTTTCACTTAGAGTGTTATCTTTCTGCAATTGGTGTTAATTTCTGAGGCTGCTGTTGTTTTACTGTATAGATGTTTTCATACTTAGACTGAAGTGTAAGTACTTTTCACAGTGGAAATGGCATGAACAGAGATTAATCCATTTAAACTGTTTATCTTCTCACAGACTTTCATTGGCTCTTTCTTTCTTCCTGATCGAAGAGCAGTAGACCTTGGGTAATCAATGTTTATAAAATTTCACCAATTTATTAGCTACAGCAGAAATGCTATCAGGACGATTTTTTGAGGCTCATGGGGTTCACAGTAGGCCTCATGGTGGCTTTCTTCCTTTTCTGTTTTTCTTTCTACATATGCAGAAACTTTTTTGTAGCCTAACCCTCTTCAGGCACATAACTGCATGTTATTCATTTATGCAATTAATATCTCTTGTACATCTTTTCTCTGTTAGTTGTACTAGGGGATGGAGAGTCAAGGTGAGTAAGATAGTCTAATTCTTCCCCACATGGAGCTCACATGCTAGTGAGAGAGACAACCAAAAGCCAAACAATCAGATAAATCCAGATGAAAATGTAATTACTACATCATGGTGCCAGTAAGTAAACAAACTATGGATTATTCAATAGTTTGAATACATTGTTTAAGAAATACCTCTTCAAGGAAATAGCATTTGAGATGGGACCTAAATGTTGAGAAAGTATTAGCCATGTGAAAAATCAGAGGTAGAGTGCATTCCATGTGGAGTACAGAGAATGTGCAAAAGCCTTTGGTGGAAATAGATTGGCAAGTTCGGGAAATGGGCAAAACAGGCTGCTGTGGTAGATGTGGAGTGAGAGAGAGGCATGACGTGAGGAAGAAGGGGCATCTAGGCTTGCAAATAAATATATATTTGCATATATAAAGTTTTCCTTGGCCACACTAATTAGTTAAGGTTTTAAGAGCAAAGGGCAATCAGCAAAATAGTTGAAGTAAAGGAACTGAAAAAATCCAAGTTATGTTTTAAGAAGATCATTTCCATTGGTTGAAGGAAACCAACTGTAGGAATTTGACCATCATTTTGGGGACTTCTGCAAGTACCCAAAGATGTTACATGTCTGGTTCAAGGTGGCAGCAGAGGATATAAAGCAAAGTAAATCAATTCCTTGTGCATTTTATAGTAGACATGGCTTGCTGAAGGATTGGGTGTGAGAGGTGGGGTGGGGGAGGAAATATACTGACTTTTATGTTTCTGTTTGGGGCCAGTATTGCCATAACCTGAGAGGGAGAAGCCTATGGTTGGGGGAGCAAGATAGTGGTCAAGACTCAAGAAAACTTTTCACCTTAAATTTTGTAATATTTTTGAAACACTCAAGTGAAGATGCCAAATTGGCAGTTTGCAATGAGGCTGGATTGGACATATGAGACATGGCCTGGGATATAAATGTGGCAATCATAAAACATAAAGATGATATTTTAATCCATGGGCCTGGGTAAGATCACCTTAGACTGTACGTTATTGCAGAGAGACAATTAGCTATAAAATTTCCTGTCGTTCCTTGACATTTAAGAAGGTTAAAATCCAAGATGAGAAATTTATTAGCTTTCACTTTTTATTAGTTGTCTCGCTTTTAATTAGTTGTTGTCAGGAAGACATTTTTTATTATATTTCTTTTTTAGAAAATTTGTGGGTTTACACAACAATCATGCATGAAATACAGATTTTCCATATACAACCCTATTATTAATACCTTGCATTGGTGTGGAACTTTTATTACAATCAATGAAAGCACATTTTTATAACTGTACTATTAAATATAGTCCATGGTTTAACTTAGGGTTCACTGTGACAGTAGGGTAGTTCCATAGATTTTATTTTAAATTTATTCTCTTACCATATAATCTAACATTTCTCATTTTAATCACATTCATATATATATATATGTATATATATGTGCTGTTAATTACATTCATGATGTTATGCTACCATCACCACTATCTATCACCAAAACATTTCCATCATTCCAAATAGGAACCCTGTACATTTTTAGCCTTCACTTCCCATTCTCTATCCCTATCCCATTCCCTGGTAACCTATATCCTAGATCCTGACTCTATGAGATTGCTTATTCTACTTATTTCAAGTCAGAGATCATACAACATTTGTGCTTTTGTGTCTGGTTTATTTCACTCAACATGATGTCTCTCCAAATTTCATCAATATTGTTGCATGGTATCAGGACTCCATTCCTTTTTATGGTTGAATGATATTCTGTCATATATATATATCACATTTTATTTATCTATTCATCAGTTGATAGACACTTGAGTTGCTTTCATCTTTTGGCAATTGTGAATAATGCCACTATAAACATCACTGTGCAAATATCTGTTTGAGTCCCTGCTTTAAATTCTTTTGGGTATATACCTAGTAGAGGGATTGCTGGGTGATATGGTAGTTCTATACTTAGCTTTCTGAGGTACTGCTGAAATGTCGTCCACAGCAGCTGTACCATTTTACATTGCCACCAACAATGAATGAGTGTTCTTATTACTTTGCATCCTCTCCAACGCTTGTCATTTTCTGCCTTTTTTTTTTTTTTTTTAAATAACATCCATTCTAGTGGGTGCAAAATGGTATGTTATTATGGCTTTGACTTGCATTTCCCTGATGGCTAATGATGTTGATCCTTTTTTTCATGCACTTTCTGGCCACTTGTATATCTTCTTTGGAGAGATGTCTATTCAAGTCTTTTGCCTATTTATAAATTGGGCCGTTTATCTATTTGTTGTTAAGTTGAAGGATTTCTTTATATATCTGGATATTAAACCTTTGTTGGATATGTGTTTCCAAATATTTTCTCCCATTTTGTAGGTTGTCATTTTACTTTCATGATAAAGTCCTTTTAATGCACAACAGTTTTTATTTTTATTTTGACAATGTCTCATTTATCTATTTTTTCTTTTGTTGCTTGTGCTTTGGGTATAAAGTCTAAGAAACCATTGCCTAACACAAGTTCCTGAAGATGCTTCCCTACATTTTCTTCTAGGATTTTATAATTTTGGCTCTTCTATTTAGGTCTTTGATCTATTTTGAGTTGATTTTTGTATATGGTGCGAGGTAGGGGGTCCTCCTTCATTTTTTTTGCAAATGGAGATCCAGTTTTCCCAGGACCATTTTTCAAAGAGACAGTTCTTTCCCATTTGAATGGTCTTTGCCACCTTGTCAAAAATTAGTTGGCCATAAATGTAAGGGCTGATTTTTGAGCTCTAAATTTGAATACATTTGTCTATATGTCTGTCCTTGTGCCGGTACCATTCTGTTTTGATAACTGTGGCTTTGTAATAAGCTTAAAGTTCAGGAAGTATGAGTCCTCCAACTTCATTCTTCTTTTTCAAGATGCCTTTAGCTGCCCAGGGCCCCCTACTCTTCCATAAAAATTTGATGATTGGCTTTTCCATTTCTGCATAAAAAATGTTGGAATTTTGATTGGTATTGTGTTGAATCTATAGATTGCTTTGGGTAGGATTGACACCTTCATGATATTTAAGGGAGAGGCATTTTAAGTGTATTTTGGCACAAGGCTAAATTCTTGGTCTTCCTGGGGCATCTGGAACTTTGAGAAAGCATCAAATATTCTAGTAAATGTTCTATATTGAGATATCTATACAGATAAATCCTTACTGAAAATAAGTGAAGGGATTCACTCAGCTTCCAAATGGAAGGTGGATAAGCCTCACCTGGGTATGACCAGCTCCTTCACGAACATACAATAAAGACAACCTGAAGTCAGAGGTCTTTAACCATGGATCCCAAGTTGTGTTCCACACCTTTTCTCTTTGAACATGTTTTGGACAACCCCATCTGGGTTGCTTGTGGCAATTTCTAGCAGCAGGCCTGATTTTTTTTTTTTTTTTTTTTTTTTAAAGATTTTATTTATTTATTCATTTATCCCCCCCTTGCTGCTTGTGCTCGCTGGGTCAGCCAACCACGCCGTGAGGGCGGGCCCGCCCTCACCAGGAGGCCTCGGGAACCGAACCCGGGGCCTCCCATATGGTAAACGGGAGCCCTACTGATTGAGCCACAGCCGCTTCCCGCAGGCCTGATTTTTGTATGACATACTTTACTAGAAGGAGCAAGCTCCATTTCCTTTAATCCACACTTGCAAAAGGAATAAATCTACTTGTTAATCTCTGCTCCTGAACCAATAGTTCAGTTTCTTCTCTCAAGTATTTCTAACCCCATACAAACAATAAACAACCACCATGGCAAAACCAAGAACAATAAAGCAAACTACTTCAATTTTCTTTGCTATATAAAGTATATTTTATTTTTTTATTTTTTGTAGATCGAATAAAGAGGCTAAGGTATCTGTATTAGTCAACCAAAGGGGTGCTGATGCAAAGTACCAGAAATTTTTTGGGTTTTATAAAGGGTATTTATTTGGGGTAGAAGCTTTACAGCTACCAGGCCCTAAAGAGTCCAACTCAAAGTACCATAAGAGGTACTTTCTCACCCAAAGTCATTTGCCACGTGTTGAGGAAGACGGTGGACGAAGTCTGCGAAGGTTCAGCCTTCCTCTTCCTCTTAAGGCTCCGTGTACCCAGCTTCTTCTGGTTTCAGCTGTAGGCTAGGATAAGTCCTATCTATCTCTCGGGGCTCGTTTCTCTCTGGGCTCAGCTGCAGCTGTAGGCTTTCAGGCTCATTCTCTTCCTGGGGCCTCTGCTGTGTCTACGGAGCTGTCTCCATTCCTCTGTATTCTCCTCCGTGTGTATTTACTTCCTGGGGCTCCAGCATCAAAACTAAAACTCTCTCCTCTGCCGTGTCATTTTCTCTGTGAGTCACTGCGCACCAAGGGGGTGGGGACTCAACGTCCTACTAATGTGGCCAAATCAAAGCCTTATCATAATTTAATTAAGTAAAAGTGAAACTTCTGAATTTAATACAATCTTATATGCCCAGAGGAACAGACCAGTCCACAAGCACAATCCAGTATCTATTTTTGGAATTCATAAACAATATCAAACTGCTACAATATCAAAGCAATACTTAGATGTGGTGAGGATCAAGGCTGGGTTGCTTCTCTGTTTCAGTGAATGATATACAGGAACTCCTTTGGCCACAGTGAGAGAAATGTTCTGCCTGACAACATCTATTTCTGCGACCATTCCTTACTAAGGGTGTAGACCTGCTTGACCACAAGGCAACATTAAAAACAGTATTTCTACTTGAACAACTCTGAAAGTTGCTGCTGCTAGGAAGGACCAGTTTATTTAAGTTGCAAGCTGTAATTCAGAAGGACTGCTGTGGACTATGTGTTTGCGTCTTTTTTGCCTTTGAGCTAAGCAGCTCTTCTTCAGTTAATGAATTAATGTCATGGAAGTCATTGAAAATGGGCACCAGCCTGCTATTGGTTGTCGCCAACATCACCCATTATTCTAAGTAGCAAAGAAATAACCAATGAGTCAACTCTAGAGGATGGTGTAATGTATAAATAAGTCTTTTTGTTGAGCAAGAAAATGAGATGCTAGAAAAGAAAGCCCACTTGTGGGTCAAATTGATAAAAGACAAATGCGTGATGTGGAAATCAAATTTTCTGAACATATACTCAGTAGCTGAACTTTATAATTGTTTTGGCTTAAGAGAATTTGAGGAAAGTGACCTAGTAAAGTGTCCCTAGTTACAGAAGCCTCCTACCTGGTGGTATTGAAAAACAAATGGCTTCATTTGAGAAGGTGATCACTGGAGGGGCAGTCTTTCTTGAGAAGTACTTCTATTTTGTGGCATAGAATGGATAAGCTCTTCTTGAAGGGTCTGTATATATGGTTTACAGATTATATATTACAGAGAGAGAGAGAGAGAGAGAGAGAGAGAGCGAGCGCAAACTTAACTGTATCAATCAGGGTAGGCTAAGTTGAAGTAGCAGATAATGTTGCTTGTGATATATGTCCATTCTGGACTACCTACAGTTCTGCACCAATCTTCTGTCTTCCAGGAAGCATGCAGGAAAATGAGGAAGGCCCAATGTGAGGCACTTCCAGTGGCATGAAAGAGGAAAAAGAGAACATGATTTGCTTAAAAGGGGTATCACTATTTGTTCTCACAATTCACTGGCCAAACCAAGAGTATGGGGAAGTATATGCCTTCCACAAGGATGGGTAATGGATATTTTGAACAATAATAGAATCTACCATAACAACATATATCTCAAGATCAAAAACTATCCTTGATTGAAATCTGGATCCACTGTAGTGACTAACACAGTACCTTACATGTAATTAGTGTTCAAATAATTCAGATAAATTAAATTAATCTTGAAATAAAATTATCTTACAATTGTGAAATAGCTATTTGAACAGACTGCTACTTGCTGGTAGGATTTAAATTATGTTTCATTAATTTCAGGTTGTAGTCATCGATGTGCATGTGAATAGACATTCATTTAAAGTTAACAGCAGGCTCATCACATGCAGAATATAACACAATGATGCAGTTGCCCTGAAAGTATGTTAGAGATTGTCTTAGTATGCTGGAGCATCACAATCTGGGTGACTTAAAACACCAGAAGTTTATTGTCTTGGTTCTGGAGGCTAGAAGTCTGAATTAAGGTGTCAGTAGGGTCATGCTTGTAGGGTTTGGGTAGTGGCTTGCTGGCCATCCATGGCATTCCTTGGCTTTTGGCATAACTCAATTTCTGCCTTTGTCACATGGCTGTCTTCTCTGTCTGTTTCTAAGTTTCCTCTCCTTATAAGGACATCAGGCATATTGGAATAGGACACACCCTAATCCAGTTTGGCCTCATTGCAAATAATAACATCTTCAAATATCATATTTCCATAGGATCTCATTCACAAGACCGGGGTTAGTACTTGAGCATATCTGTTTTGGGGAACATAATTTCAATCCGTAACAGAGATAGACATTCAGTTTGCATATATTAGATGATCTGGGCCAGTTTTAAGAGCTTCTATTTTTATTATAAAATAAAAATCTCCCCAGTATGGTAATTTTGGATAATACGTAAAAATAAAGAAGAAAATAACAGTCACTTAAATTCAACCAACCATAGAAAACCACTGTTAAACTGTTTTTGCTGTCATCATTGTCTCTTTTTTTGATATATTTATATGAGCTAATTTTAAAAATTGTTAATTACTTCATTGGTAAAGATGCCTTTGACTGCAATTAACATATAACATATAACCCCCAATCAAATTTAATCAAACTATAAGAATACTTAAAATATCTCATGTAATAAGTTCAAGGCTAGAACTGGTTCCAGGGTTGGTCAATTCATGACTCAAGTATGTCATCAAGGAGTTGTGTTCTTTTGATTTCTGTCTGCCATCCTTAGTGTGAGAGCCTTTAGTCACATCCAGATATAAACAAGGGACTGTTTCTTTCTTTGTCAACTCTTTTAGGACTGAGGAAGCCTTTCCCTGGAGCCCCGGGAGAGTTCTCTTCCTGTTTTACTGGCCAGGATTGGTTTACATGTCCATTCCTAAAATCAAGACTTGGAAAGAGGAATGTTACTGTGATGACTTAAACTTATTATTTAAAGTGGAAGTTGTTGCAGAGTTAACCACAGAATCCATTACAGCATTACAAATGACTGTATCAGTATTTTTTCCCTATTTAACTTTTAATTCAAACACATCATTTGTATAAACCTATTCCCCTCAACACTAAATTTTAGCATAGAAGTATAATTCTTATAACATATCTTCATAGGATAATGGACTATTTTGTGGGTGTAGGGGGAGAATATCATATTTTACGACATTACCACTTAAGAAATAAATATCAAAATTATTGTCAGTCATGTTTTATTGATCATCTAGTCATTGATGTGGCCTTGCTTTAATTCTTGTTACATAAATTATGTAAACACAGACTTATGTTCTTTTATTTTCATTCATATATCCCCTATTTCCCTAATTAGGCAATTACATTATTTTTTACTCACCAAAAGTTTAACAAAATACCTTGTAAATGTGTTCATAATAGAGGCTCAATAAATGCCTTTTGATTGATTGATATCACCTACCTTTCCATTCAATTTTGCCCAATCATTTCTTCTTTCTACTGTTTTCATCCACTCCATTGGGTTTTATTACCATTCTAATGAAGTATTGAGTAGTTAGAACACTGTGGGTATTCAATAAATATTAAAGAAGAACGTCATACTCATGATCCTACCTTAAATCTTGTTTCATTTGTAAGACATTAGAGTAGGTAGTTTACTCTTATTTATCTCTGATTGCTGTAGAAGCGACACTTCTTTTACCCCAATAGTCTTGCTCCATTGATTTTATACACTAATTATCTCTATTGTGCAACAGTGGCACTTCCCTGGTTTTCTTTCATGAAATCATTTCACTTTGTTCTAATCAGCGTCTCCTCTATTCCAAACAAAGCCCTACTTTCTGCATCTTGATTTTCATTCTTACATTCTTAGGTTTTAAGATCAGATAGTCTTCTTCTAATGTTCCTAAAATAGTTACTACCCTCTACTCTACTTCCTCACAAATGCTATGCCTAAGTGATCTTTCTCATTATTCTAAGGACCTGAGAATCCTCCTGCCCATTTATTCCTTTTATCACCTGCATCAGTTCTTAACCAGCTCTGTGACCTTGGACAGGTCAATTGGCATGTCCAGACTCTGCTAACTGAACATTTTTTTTATTCCTGTTACTCTTCTACACCTTGCTAATGTAGCATTAATCCTGGTGAACTGTGGTTATCCTTGATAATCTGCCATGCCCAGCAAAGTACAAGGTCCTGAAATGACGTTTCCACCCCCAACAGAGGTCATGTCCATCGTTATAATCACCCAAGGGCCCAGCCTTTGACACAAATCCACTTAAATATTTTTTGAATAAATGACCCTTAGCTTCAAGACACTTCATAAATCCTCGGGACAATTTTTTAAAGTTCTAGTCCTTATTGTATATATTTCTTTGCGCTTCTCTATGCTTGAAAAGCTTTTCCTGTGATTTTCTCTAAAGACCTACAGAAAGTTCATATTCTCTACAGAGGCATCCGTGACACAGCATTCTTAGTTCAGGGGCATGTTTATCCTAATTCCACACTTTGCTCCACAATTCATATGGAATTATTCATAACTGAATAATTAAAATGAAAATGTAAAAAATACTTCGTAACATTTAATTATATTTATGAATATTTGTGTATTTGTATTTTGGTTTAGACATCCCTTGAGAGCAAGAACACTGAATATATGTGTTTCTTTTATGGAAACAGCCTATCAGCTATATGATACCCTGTGGTTTTTTAAAGGTTCAGTGCTAATTCCCATGGCTCTTAGTTTGTTTATTTATATAATGGAGTAAATTATTCCTTGTAGCAACAGGCAATCTGCATGTCTCAAATCAAATGTGATCAACAACAACAAAGTTGGGAATTACTAAGCTATGTACTAATGGCAAAGTGAATGTATTTCAAAAATACAATTGAAAAAGAATGAAACATAAATATCCAGTCTACGTAATACCAGTTTAACCCAGATTTTGACAGGCAGGGTAGTGGTTCTGAGGAGGAACATTTTAAGAGCTAACATCTAAAACATTGGTGGTGTACACCCAGTAAGTTCTCAAATAATCATAGAACACTATTCATTGCCTTGCCATACTTTGGCATTTTCTATATTCAAAATCTGCATGCTGTCTGATACCATCTGACGTATATAAAAGAAAACAAGAGAGAAAAATAGGAAGGGAAATATAGTGATCTAATGTAGAGCAAGGAAGGAGTCGTTAGTGTCAGTAAAGCTGGCATCTATTTCTGGCTCTACCCTCCCTTCCTGGCTGTAGTACAGGCTGCCTAAGCTTTCATTATTACTTATTTTATTGTATTGTATTGTTTTTTAAAGTGATTATTTCCATGGCAACGAGGCACTGTTCCAGGCATCATGGAGACATGACAGCAACAGTAGAGATGGGAGACAGCAAAGAAGATAAAGGGTGTAAAGAGGAAAGGTTTGGGGGTAGGGAGAACTCTAAGGGCAAAGATGTAGGAGAACCTGGCAAAGCACCAAAGACATTCTAATTTCACATGTCAGTTAATGGAAAATGTTGGTTTGTTCATGTTTACTAGGTCAAGTAAATAAGATATCTGTTATTTCTTGTTTCCTCAATATTAAAATATATACATATATACAATAATATTCTGAGAGACACAGCTAATTAAATTATAGAGTCTAACTTCAAGACACTAAGAGGAAGTCTTTCTTGATCTGTCTGCCATTCTCATCTTTTTCTGTTGTCCAAATGATCAATAGTGATAGGATAATTTTGGCTGTGTTAGTATAAAGGGAATATAGGGAGAGTACTTGTTCTGTCAGCAGCCCTGGTGTTAAAGAAAGAAAGAAACAAACAAACAAAAAACCCCTCCAACTGTTGCTGTTAAGTTTCATCCTGTTTTCCAGAAGTGAAGAAATAAAATTCCTTGGATGAACAGGATACAGTATATGAAAATTGATCAATATTGTCATTATACTCTGTTATCAAAGTGGACTGCAATGGTTCTACAGCAAAACAGAAGTAGTTAACATATCAGTAATAATAATAATAATAATAATAATAATAATAATAATAATAATAATAATA
>JAKSZT010053813.1:7678423-7756687 GCA_026826555.1 Tolypeutes matacus
CCTTCCTTCCTTCCTTCCTTCCTTCCTTCCTTCCTTCCTTCCTTCCTCTGAAAACAATTGTAGGCTCGTCAATAGATAAGAGTATGGCCAAATAAGTTCTCATATTTCTAGCTCTTAGAGAGCAGAAGTGCAACAATTTTTAAGTCGGAAAACTTCAGTGAGCTATAAATCAACCACTTTGAAAAGTACAAAATACCTATAATATGGATATATTCTTATATAGTATTAACCAGCTCAAAAATGCTACATGATAAGCTGGTTGGAAATGATTATTGGTTGGAAATAAATTAGTTAATGAAATTAATTAATATTCTCCATTGTTGAGTAAAGCTGCTTTAATGTTAAATTATGGTGTGCCTAGCACCTTAATTACACCTGCTTTAATCATAGCAACAGAGAGGTGAGTTGTGTGTCTGAAACTGGGAGGGAACAGAAGAATCTGAATTGATAACTGCCTCATTAAGCTGCTTTCTAGAATGGATCCCAAGGGAGACTGGGTCCTGAGGCCAGGACAATGGGCCAGTGACAGGGACCCATCTCATCAGTGCTGTATCTGAAGACAGGAGGTGATATTGGTGAACAGCAGGCAAGCAGTGAGTTCAGAGCCAGAAAAACAGATTAATAGTATGGCAAATATTCAATGGAGTAGACAGATAGGAAGGCAGAGGCTGGTAAAGACGAAAAGATAGTTCACAGTGAATGTCTGCTATATTAGATCCCACACTCAATGCTAATCCCTTAAATTCTTGGTGTGCTTCTTAAGACTGGAAACATGAAAATAAAGTGACCAACAGCCACATAGATCATTTTATAAAATGGGAAGGATTGATTTGGGAGAAGGTAGCGAAAGAAAGATGAAGAAGATTCATTAATATATATCTCATTTTCTTTCTCACATGATTCTTTACCCTTCATTTTTATTTTATTGGCAGACATATTCTTCAGTCAAGAGCAAATGCCCAGACTGACCTCCTATGCTTACTGAATTGGCAGCTTCTTAAGGGTTATTGTAACTTTGAAGAGGTAGTGATTCATTATGTTTTAGTGGAAAGTGGAGCAAGAATTTTGAAATGTACCTATATTCCTTTTATTCTCTAATGAATTGTATTTGGTAAATCATCAAGGATTTTATGTTTGTAATGTATTACACATTATTAAAAATCTTCAGACTGAAGGTCCTTTTGATAGTCATGAGTATAGTTTTATTTAAGATTTTCTTCTGTCTCATTTATTCTATTCCTGGAAGTGTATTTGTATGCAAGGAATTCAACATATGAGCAGTAATATTTTACTTGATTCATTTATTTTCCAGGAGATTGCAACTGGGTTTTGCACATGAGATTGATGCTTATCACATGTACTTAAACTAACTCTAAATGTCTAACTAGTGTATACTGGTTTATTCATTTCTCAAAATAGACTCCAATTTTCTAACATATAATATCCCTTTAAGGACTTCTTCTTTCATTTAAATATTTTTATTAGATTTCAATGGTAGAATACATGCCTTAATTACTTATTTCACTTGAGTGAGGTTCAGTTGTACTTTTGGAACATGGGCTCAGCATCTTAGTCAACATATTTCTTGAATACCTCCTGAGTGCTTAGCATACAGAAATTCCTGAAGAAATATTCTACCTTGCCTCTACCCTTGAGCAGGCCCCAAGCTAGTTAGTAGTATGGTGTCAAAGTCATTGTTTCACAGATAAAATTTGTTCCCTCTAAACTTAAATTGTTAGGGTAAGATATTTGTGATATATTTAGGGAAAGAATAATTGGTGTGAATTGGAATTGTGCCCTTATCCTTTCATGTGACTCATGGATAAAGAAGACTTTGGGTGGGCCTTAAAAAATGGTAGGTTTGGAATTGACACAGGGAATGTCCAAGGGACTCTCTTAATCAGGTATCTAAGACGCAGAAACTCAGTCAAGCTAGCTTAGCTAAGAAAATATCTTTTAAAAGAACAGAATTATTCAGTAGAACCAAAGCAGATGGAAATCCATTGGGTCTTCTCAGGAGCTGAACTAGAAATAGAAGGTCCTTGGGAATAAAGAAGCTATAATGCCTCTCCTTTGCTCCTCTTTCTTTTTTCTTGTTCTCATGTTTATCATTTGGTTCTAGTTTCTACTTCTCCCTGAGTTCTGGCAATCTGACTCTCTCTTCTTAACAATTAGCTCCCGATTCAGCATAGTTTTCCAGCTCCAAGAACTACTAGTAACTTATTGAGTCTTGGAGTCTATGAGTTTCTTGGTTATATTTAGGGAGAGGATCTGATTGGTTTAGATCAAGGGTAAAGGCTCTATCCTCAATCCACTCAGCTGTGATCACAAGACAGGACACAAGCCCGGAATATGGACTCACTCTCTCAGGAGGGATGTGGTGGGGTGTGCAGCCATCAAAGAACTCTCAGAGAAGAAGGTGTTGGCTGAGGAGCACGCCCAGGGCACCCAATGTGGAGGTCAACAGTGAGAATGAATGTTGTTCGTGTCATAGCATTTATGATATTGTGAGACAACCAAACTGTTAAGAGGATCTGGTTTGGGGAAGAGTAGCACATAAAGATGAATAAGATGGGTTCCGACTGAGAAGCAAGTTAAGGTTCAAAAGAGGAAAAGATATTAACACTTATGGAGTGCATATTATGCACCCAGAATCTCAGGTGCTTCCATACTGTGTAAGGTGTTTTTTCACCTCCTATTTCGTCCACAACAACATCAGTAGTTCATTTTTTGTTTTTTAAAATTATAATTCCATTTGTTGATTCATAGAAAGCAACTCTTGATTTTGTCTCAAGGTGTCAGACTAACTTATCAATGATACAGGACTAATCCATATCAATTTGGATGTTAATTACATTTTCTGGGCATTCTCTTTAAATGTATAAGATCAATTATACTGCATGATTTGTGATTAAAAGTTATAGTTCATTGTCTTGTTCCTGTTAACTTACCTTTTAAGCATTTAATTAAAAAGTAATGCATCAAAATGCCAGCAGCCATTTTTTTAGATATGGAAAAGCTGATCCTCAAATTCATATGGAATTGCAAGAGGCCTCAAATAGCCAAATCAATATTGAATAAGGACAAAGAACAAAGTTAGAGATATAACACTTCCCAACTTTAAAATTTACTACAAAGCCATTATAAGCAAACAGTGTGGTACTGGCATAAAGGTAAACATACAGACTAATGGAATAGAATTGAAAGTCCACAAATGAACCCACATATCTATGGCCAACTGAATTTTAGTGCCAGGTTTATTAAATGGGGTAAAGAATGATCTCTTCAGCAAATGGCCCTGTGAAAACTGGCTGTCCACAGGGATAGCAAATATTGCCTCAAATAGCAGGGCTCCTGAGGGCTCTAGAGACATCCAGACACTATAGGCAGGGCAGACAGCTTAGGAGTTTGGTACCCTGCCAGCGGGCCTTACTTTGGAATTTACGCTCCCCAGTGTGACAGAGTTGTACTCATTTGTAGTTCCTCTACACATGACTCTTCTGCCCCTCCTATTTGAACCTATAGTTAGTACTAGACTTGATAGGTGTATGTCCAAGAGACTTAAATCTTTGGGCTGTCCATGTGCCAATTGGGCCCTGAATTTCTACAGTGTTGCAGTACCTACTCTCCAGATCATTGGACTCACCCAGGATAACAAACAGAGAGATGATGATGGACAACGATGATCCCAAGGAACCGAGAGAGTCCCATCCATCTGCCCCATGGGATCTAAGACCCCTCTCAATTAGAGGTGGATAGGGCATCACCATCCGAGAATCCTCAGTACTGGATAATGAATGATGGGCTAGAGTAGACTTACTGTTATTCTACTATAGACTTATTGTTATTCTAGCAATGGAAGAACAGTCATCATTGATGTGGAGGCAGTGGCCACCGGAGGTTCTGCGGGTAGGGAGAGAGAAAAACAGGTGTAATATGGGAACATTTTTGGGACATTGGAATTGTCCTGAATGACATTGCAATGACAGATACAGGCCATTATATATCTTTTCATAACTTACAAAAGTGTGTGGGAGAGAGTGTAAACTACAAAGTAAACTATAATCCATGCTTAGTGGCAATGCTCCAAAATGTGTTCATCAATTGTAACAAATGTACCACACTAATGAAGTATGTTGTTAATGTGGGAAATTGTGGGAGGGGTAGGGAGCAGGGCATATGGGAATCACCTATATTTTTAATGTAACATTTATGTAAGCTAAAGTATTTATAAAATAAAAATTTAAAAAGAGTGTTAAAAAATAAGTTGGACCTCTGTCTAACACCATATACAAAAATTAACTAAATGGATCAAGGACCTAAACATAAGTGCTAAAACCATAAAACTCTTAGAAATGAACATAGAGGAAAACCTTCATAGCCTTGGATTTGTTGGTGATTTCTTAGATATGCCACCAAAAGTACGAGCAACAACAAAAATAGGTCAAAGAGACTTCATCAAAATTAAAAATTTTGTTTGTCAAAGGACATTGTCAAGAAAGTGAAAAGACAACTTACAGAAGGGGAGAAAATAATTGCTAACCATATATCTGACAAGGCTTTAATATACAGAATATGGTTAACACTGCTACAACTTAACAATTAAAAAAAAAACCCAATTATAATAAAAATGGATAAAGGACTTAAAAAGACATTTTTTCCAAAGAAGATATACAGATGATCAATAATCAAATGAAAACTTGTTCAACATCATTGATCATCAGGGAAATGCAACGCAAAACTACAATGAGATACCACTTCACACCCATTAGGATGGCTATTATTTAAAAAATGAAAATAACGTGTTGGCGAGGATGTGAAGACATTGGAACACTTGTGTGTTGTTGGTGGGAGTTTAAAATGGTGCAGTCACCGTGAAAATTACTTAGCTGTTTCCCAAGAACATTAAATAAAGATTTATCTGCCTGGCAATCCCATTTCTAGGTATACACCCCAAAAGAATTGAAAGCAGGGCTCAGACAGATATTTGCACACCAGTGTTCATAGCAGCATTATTCACAATAGCCAAAAGGTTGAAGCAACCCAAGTGTCCATCATCAGATGAATGGATAAACAAAGCTGGCATATAAATAGATATATAATGTAATATTACTCACTCAAAAAAAAAGAGAAATGAAGTTCTGATACATATTACAATATGGATGAACCTTGACGACATCATGTTGAGTGACATAAAAATCACATACAAAAGGACAAATAATGTACAGTCTCATTCATATAATATATTAGAGTAAGGAAATACTTAGAGAGGGGATTGCAGGTTACCAGGGATTGTGGGTGTGGGAGAGGCAGGAAATAGGGAGTTACTGCTTAATGGGTGTTTGGAAGGTGATGAAAAGTTGGGGTAATGGAGGTTGGTGATGGTAGCACAATATTGTGAATGTATTTAATACCACTGCCTTATATACTTGAAAGTGTTTAAAATGGGAAATTTTGAATTGCATGTATGTTACTACAATAAAAGTTTTAGAAAAGTAATGTGGAATACATGTTCATTGTAAAACATTCAAACAATACAAAACTAAATGTGAAATATAAAATGTAAAACGTAAAATATAAAAGTTCCTGATTTGTTCTTTATCCCAGATTCCCATTTTACTTTCTTCCCCATATATAACCATAGTGTGTGGTAGTCTTCTAGACTTTTTTCTAAAATATATGTTTATATAAATATAACATATAGTGTTAATTTTTACATAAATTGGATCATGCTGGATATATCATTTTGTAACTTTCGCTTAACATTGCATTTTGGGTATCTTCTATGTCAGTACATATAGCTCTACTTCACAACCTTTAACTAATGTGTATTATTCCACAGTATGGATTTAATTTAACCTTTCTCTCAAGTACATGCTCAATAAAAGTTAAGGATCTATATACTATTAATATTTATGTTAAATATTCTCATATATTTTTGCATATGTGAAAATTATATACAATGGAATCCAAGTTGTAGAATTTTTGGTCCAAAGGACTTGTGCTTTTAAAATTCAGATTATTAGAGCCAAGTTTCCTTCCTAAAAGGTTGTGAAATAGTGTATGAGATTACCTGTTTTCTATACTTTTGCCACTTCTATAAATAAAATATTAGCTAAAACTAATATTTTCTAAATTGATGGGTATTCCTTCATGAGAGATGACAAAGACCTCAGTCCTGAGATGGAAACAGGAGAGTTCCTGTCTACTGAGATTGTGCTAAAGGTACATCTCTTTTCTCTCCACTGAAATTCAAGTAACCATTTATAATAGTGTAGAGGATATATGAGATAAAGTAGAAGTAAGGACACAAATAAAGTTTCCTTGGCATACTTTCAAAGTGAATAATGATTATGTTTATATTACTTCAGTGGTGTGGATTATATATTTTTTGTGAAAGTAATAATTTACATGTCAAAATTTAAGGGCAATGTGAAAGAATTTTTATGAGTTATTGAAGATGAAATTAATTTAGAAATCCTGTGGAAGGTAATCTCTTCAACAGAATGTGTTTATCCTTTAAAAGGAAATGTTTGTTATATCCAACTCATTGAGATCAAAATATACTCCATAGTTTCTTAAACAAGAAAAACATGGCCAACTATGAAAGGTTTTAGAGCTTTTATAAATACCTGACATTTTAAAGCAATGTGTTTACATGAGAAAATTTTCTTAGAGTCTAGCAATAATGAACTTGAAGGCATATGCCAGTTCTTTTGTATTCTGAACTTAATTCTTTTCTTCATCTTTTTAGAATGGTACAAGGCAGATGCATCTTGTGCCTTCTCCATCCTCTTCTGCATTCAGGATTGAAGAGCCTCATCCACAAATGCAGTGATCATCATGCCTGAATACTGTGTGTGTGTGTGTGTGTGTGTGTGTGAGAGAGAGAGAGAGAGAGAGGGAGGGAGAGGAGAGAGAGAGGGAGGGGGGTAGAGAGAGAGAGAGAAAGAAATTGGAAATGTGTAACAGGTCCACAAAAGCTACCTCTGAGGCCTTTGATATACATGAGTCACATGGTAGAGTCACAGACCTTTGAAAGTTTAGTGTGTTGGGATGTGAACACTTTCTCCAGTTTGGTCACCAGATGGAGTTGGAATTTATGTGGTCAGAAGACTCTGACAAAGTTAAACTCACCCCAAAAGATCTATTTTGTAAGTAATCTAGATTACCATTGTCAAGGAAATTGCATTTTAAATGTACTCTGGAAGGTTGTGGGGTAATTTTTGCAGTGCCTCTGAAGGACACTGGCAAGCTCTAAATGCTGAAAACCCAGGGCACTTCTTTGCATACAATAAGTGCTTAATGAATCTTTTAAATAAAATTTGTTTCATCTCTACGTAGGAGAGAAATATAGCCAATTATGAATATCTGACCCATTTCAGCATCATTAATCATTCTTCAAATACACCCTGACTTCCTTATGACTTTCCTTTTCTGTCCTTTTAATACTAAAGGCCATTTATTCTTCTGACTTAGAATGTTTCCTGTTGACACTGGTTATAAGCTGGCTAAAACTAGTATTTTCTAAATTGATGGGTATTCCTTCATGAGAGATGACAAAGACCTCAGTCCTGAGATGGGAACAGGAGAGTTCCTATCTACTGAGATTGTGCTAAAGGTAGATCACTTTTCTTTCCACTGAAATTCAAGTAACCATTTATAACAGTGTAGAGGATATATGAGATAAAGTAGAAGTAAGGACACAGAATTCAGGTATGTCTATGTGGATTCTAATAAGGGAGTTGTGGTTTTACATCATGGAAAATGTAATCAAATTGAAAGCTCTTGAGATAAGAGAGAACAAGTTATGGAATTGAAGTATGAGCAAAGAGCAATTACTGGATATACCAAAAAATAATTTTAGTAAGTTGCGTAGGAGAGCACAATGACATTAACAGCTGGTTATTGCTTTGGCTCACAAACAGTATTTGAAATAATGCCATTATATATGCCAAGCATTATTTATGCTTGTGATAGATTGAGATAGCTATTTGATACTTTCTATGATCAAATACGATTCAGTGTTTTTCGTTTGTTTTCTTACTCTTCTGAAAGGTTTTTCTTATTTTTAGAATCTACAGATTTACCTTTTATATTGATGAATCAATAAAAGCATTATGTACATTAAACAATTCTGCCATTTTTCAGTATATCAATATTTATAAATTGTGTGTTTAAATTGATGAAGAGAAAAAAGTTGCATCTATGGATAGCCTTAAATATTAACTGGAAATAAGGATTTGCTCTCTTTGAAGAAAGTTCTTAATTAGCATGATCAGTTCAACTCCCAATTCATAATTTAATCTAAAGGATTTTTTTTTTCTATTGTTTCTTATTGAGCTCAGCCTTCCCTACGGAGACGTGTTGAGATCCCAGTAGTGTACAGGCACCGTGTGTGGTGCTAGGTGAGTGCAGTAAGGAGCCCTATCTCGTGATGGGGAAAGACTAAATGATAGCTTTGTTTAGTGTAATGTTGAAATCAAATTGATCTCGGAGGTTCTCATCCATAAAATAATGTTTAGAAAATCTAAAAAAAATCACTTGCTTTAGAAAGAATACAGCTCTGGTCTCAGGTTGGTTGGTATCAGCTTTGAATACCTAAATTTCTTTATTGCAGGAGACAGCTGGCTTTTGGAATTGCGTATTGCTGTGGAACCTGCTGAGCAAATAAAGAGTATATGATTTGTTTGATTGGTCGGTTAACACCTCACTGAATACTAGCAATAAAATCTATTCTGGTTGAAGCTCAAATTGGGGGAAATTATCAGCAAGATTAAAATTTGGGGAATAATTTAATCTGCCTAATCCAAATGCTGCCATATGACCTTAGAATGCCTTTCTGTAACTTTAAATGTTTCCACATCAGCATCCATTTAGTAAGATATCTTTATAAAACACAATTGGAACTCTTGGATGGAAACTGTCATATCTGGGAAGTATTATGTTAAATGATAAAATCATATCTGATAAAAATTAGAGGAAAGAAGAGTTTACAGTCATGGAGTGCCCAAACAAAATTTCATTTCTGGATTTTCTCCCAAAATTATGTGGATCCAATTTCTTTTTTGTGACTTATATATAAATTGTTGTTTGTTTGAAAGAACAGTAAATCTTTTAATTTGTTACAAGTGAGAAAGTGGTATCCTATTTTTTGCAATCGTATTTATTAATAGTTGAAAGCTGTCCATTTCCTTTGCTTTATTTTGTGTCTAAATTTTCTGAGTTGATAAGGATTGTATTTTCAATCATTACATTTAAAACTACAAATTTATATATGACCTATAATTATCTCTCATTAGACAGATTTTTTAACTCTCTAATATGATTAATTTTGATATCAGTGTATTTTCCCTCCCTCTTTTCTTCACCAATTTTCCCTACCACCTGATTATATTTCTTAAACTTTACCTTTTTACTGATAAACATACTCAAAGCCAATATTGTTTCATTTATCAGACTTAAATGATATATTGTATCCCCAGTCTTTAAAGAAGTGGAAATGAGAATATTTATACTACTTTCTACTTTCTTTCCTCCTCCTCTTTCAATTTTAGTGATACTATTTATATTTCTCTTCTGTAACAACAGTCCTGCATTTGTTTCAGCCTGAGTTCCAGTTAAATAAATTCAATGCCCACTGCTAATCTTTTGCTATAGTCTTCCCATTTATATCTTGGAAAGCTATAGTAGTTTCATTAATAAGTGCTCATGGGGAAAATATTACTAAAGCTTTCACATATTAAAAATTGTTTGTTTGTTGCTTTTTTACCTGAATGCTGTCGTGGCAGAGTATAAATTTCCTGACTCAGACCTTTTCTCTTCTTTCCTTTCTTTCTCTCTTCCTCTTTCTCCCTCTCTCTTTCTCTCTTTCTCCTTCCATTTCTTGCTCCTCCCTCCCTTTTTAAAATGAATTTTTCAAACATTGTTCCATTATTCTTTAAACAATGCTATGGGGGAGTCAGTGGTCAAACTGTTCATGTTTTCTTCCTTTATTAATAAGTCATTTTGCCTGGCTTCCCAAATATTTCTTTCTTTGTTCTTATGATCAGCCAACTTTATTTGGCTCTTTCTCCATTTTGACCATCTAAGCGAGTAGTTTTCCTGGACAACAGCATGTCCTTTGAATCTATAGAGTCAAATATTTTTAATTTCCGTAAAGTTTCTTTGAATTACATTACTAAATACTTCTCTAGCTATTTGGGGAGGGGGGAGAGCTCCAATTATTGCCTACTTGCAAAATATCCAAACCAGAAATACTTATCTCATAAACTTGTTCCTTTTTACCTAAATTTAATTGAGAGAATAAATATGTTAAATTAAGTATTTACACTGATGCCTCTACTCTCCAGATGTCTAAGAACTGCAGATCCAAGGAGGATCCTTTCTACGGTAGAGTTGAGTAATGGGAGAAAAATGGAAAAATAATTACTTATAAATAAATTACTCTACATCTAAAAATGGGTAAATAGAAAAATTCAGAGTGAGTAAGGAAGGTGGAAAGAAGAAAAGGAGGAGAGAGTTAAAAGGAACAGAGAGAGGCTGATGGAGTGTGTGTGTGTGTGTGTGTGATTGTGTCTGATGCAGTGATGTGCAAAGCTGGCCTTAAGAGGGGCACTGGGCTCTAGCTGGGATGGTGTGGAATGGCTGAGTTACATTTCACTCATAATTGGGCTCCCTGTTTCCCCAGGTCAGAACCTTGGGAGTCTACTTGGATTCTCCCATTTTCCCCACCTTCTCACTGCAGTTTTCTCACCTCCATTAACTCATGGTTGTTAGTCTCCACCTTCTGTTGATTCTGCTTCCTTAATATCTCCTGAACTGGCCCTTCTGTTCGTCAACACTGCTTGTTTTCCATTCCTGCCTTATTTCCCCTTAGATTATTTTGTAGCCATTTTCTTTCCTCTCCTGTCATTGTTCACTAACAGTATTATTGGGGTGATCTTACAGAAATTCAAATTCACCTTTTTCCTGATTAAATTTACTCAGTACCTTCCTATTTAAGTTAATACTTAATGGAATGAAACCCAACTTTTCAGCATGGCATGGGGCCTGACTTGTCTCCTCCTTAGCCATCTCCCATACACTCCCTATACTCTTGTCAGTTGCATGGATTTTCCCCCCTGTATTTGTACATTTGCTCTTTCTTACAGTTGTACCTTTACAAGTGATGTTCCCTCTGCTTTCCCATCAGCCTCGCCCCCAATTCCTGCATCTTCAGGACTCAGTTCTAGTCAGCACATATCCACCCCCCTTTACCACCAAGTGCATCTCATCTAGGGAGATGATGCTCTTCTCTTCCACTTTATACCTTATGTATCTCTACACGTAATTTTTAAAATTTGCTCACTCAGCAAATGTAGATAGAATATTTCACAGCATGTGATCACCCAACTGAACCCCTTACAAGGCCATATCCTGGTGCTCCCCTGTCCATTTCTTCCCTATTGCTTTTTGGTGAACAAAGTATATGCTTAATAAATATTTGTATTTATTTGTATGCTATGTATAAAATATTAATATTAGTATTTAGTATTAGCTGTTTATGTCTGATGGTGAATTCCGTGTGGCCTAGCAAGGCTAAGCAACTCAGGAAATAAACTATCTACTGTATTTCTCTTGAACTACATTCCCATCATCTCAACATTTTTGTCTTTCAAATATGTTAACTGATGTATACCTTGACTTCTGGTAGAAGGGCATGCTGCAATGATTTCAAAGAGAACAGCAACATTCCATGGTCTCTGTTCCTGATATTTTACCTTTAGAGAGATGCGTTATTTTTAGCTCAAGAATTAACCCCTGTTACTATGTACTCTTTCATCAAAGTCTTGGGGCAGTACTAATTACTGCAGTGAAATGGGTTGCTGCAAGGACATTGAAAGAGGATGACATATTCAGAAAGCAGACTTTGCCAACTTCACCATTTTGCCTCAGGCTAATCCCAAATACCAAAATATTCTCTGTGTAAAAACCACATACATTTGTAATTTTCCTACTCTTTATTACTAATTGAAATAGGTGCACAAATCCCAATTTTAATGGACAATGAATAAAGGCTAACTAATTAAAAATAGAAGTTATATATGTGATTTAAAAGCTTACAAAACTGATGAAATAGAGCAGAAGAGCATAATAGCATTGGACGTGAGGTAGGGTTTGAGTCATTCAATTCTTTATAGGTTAAGAGGGTTGTCTGTTTAAATCACAAATGCTTTTGGTGTTATCTGCCCTAATGAATATTGTATGGATAAATGAACAAAATGCAAGTTTTAAAAACAAGATGCTTAAATGACAGGATTTTTTTGTGCCCTGCTTTGGCAATGTGGAAGTAGTAGAGTTTTCTTACACGTTCCTCTCTCCTCCACTTCAAGCTCCACTCTTGCCCTGTACTTAACCATATGCATTGAACTTAGAGGATATTGTGATTGCCTATTTATTTGTTTATTTACCATATTAGATTCTAAGCTCCTTGAGGGTATTTAGTCTAAACTACACTTATATCTCTGATACCTGGCAGTGTGCCTAATACAATAAATTGTTGCTAAATGAATGAATGAATCATTCCCCACTGCTTATGCCATCCTGAAGTCTCCTGAATCTTTTTCTTTTCTTTTTGTTGAATATGTGTATGTGTGTGCTCCTTGTCATGTTTTTATTTTTGGCTTAAAAAGACACATCTGAATATAGTGGATAATATGTTATTAAATAAAATTAGTTGGTTACCTCAGATGGAGGGACAGATTATTATTTATTTGTTTATTTATTTATTTTTGGTTTAAAAGAATATCGAAAGCATGTCTTATTTTTCGAAAACATAAAAAAATGCATATGGAAAACAGTTCAGCAATTCCTCAAAAAGTTTAATGTAAAACCACCATATGATCCAGCAATTCCACACCTAATGACATACCCAGAAGAAATGAAAACAGGAACTCAAAACAGACATTTGTACACCAATGTTCATAACAGCATTTTTCACAATAGCCAAAAGGTAGAAGCAACCCAGGTCTTCATCAACAGAAGAATGGATAAACAAACCTTGGTCTATCTAGACAATGGAATATTACTCAGCCATAAAAAGGAATGGAGTTTTGATACATGCAACAACATAGATTGACATTGAAATCCTTATGCTCCGTGAAATAAGCCAGAAACAAAAGGACAAATACTGTATGACTCAACATATGAATTATCTAGAATAAGCAAATTCATAGAGAGAGAAAGTAGATTTGAGATACCAAGGTTTGCAGGGAGGTAGGGATGGAGATTATTGTGTAATGGGTTCAGATCTTCTGATTGAGGTGAAGAAGAATTTTAGAAGTAAATAGTGGTGATGGTTACACACAACTGTGAATGTAATGAATGCCACTGAATTGTACACTTGAATAGTTAAAATGACAAATTTTATGTCATGTATATTTTACCACAATAAAAAATACACATGAATACCCAACAGAATTAAAGAATAGAGCAACAGAGTGGGGATAAAGAATGGAAAGCTTGGCCTGAAATCCACCTTTTCCTCTCTCTTCTTTAGGATCCCAGCAACTTGACCACTCACTGTCCTCTAGGATGAGGATTTGCGCTTTGCTTCGTTTTTCTCTTTGGAGAGATGAGGCTGTAATTAATTGTTGGTACCATTAAACACCAAAGCAAGATGGGCTGGATGAGGTTGATAAAAATATCAAGGACAAGAGGAAAAGTTAATCAGAAGCCATTTCAGTTTAAAAATGATCTCATTAATTAATACAGTTTTAACTACTTGTGTACTGTTGATTTTCAGATCTCTGCTTTTACCCTGACTTCTTTCATGAGCTCCAGACAATAGATTAATGAATGTCTCAGTTTGAACTTTCCACGGGAACTTTGTATTCAAGATGTTATTATCTTCTCTTTGTTTTTTCCCTTTTCATGGGACCTGTTTTACTGTCTGCCTTCTCCAGCTCAGCTCAGATCTTCAGATTATTCTTCCCTCCTGCTTCTTCTCCCTTACTCTAAACTTTCAGTAGGTCCTGCTCATTTAACCTCCTAAGTAGGTTTTCAACCCCCCACACACACCCTTTAGTCTTACTACCTTTGTCCTAAGACTAAATTACTGCCTTTGCAATTCGCATATGGTCTATAACTCTAGCTTCCTAATTAGATCTTCTGCCTCCAGTTAGGCGACCTGCTTCCACTTTTGTAACAATAATTGGTTAGAAAAATATGATTATGATGTTATCACTCCCCTAATCATGGCTGCTCCATTGGCCATCTGCCTGGTGCTCTGTGTGGCCATATCAGTGAATTACATCAGTGCCCTTGTGTGAAATGGCACCCTTCTGTTGTCACCAAGGCTTACTTCTTTCAACCTTCCGGATTCCTAGCAAGGGTCATTTACTCCATAATTTCTGCCCAAATCCCATTTGCTAGTCACCTCCACAACCTGACCCCCATTCACACACCCCCGATCCCCTGTACTCCGGATAAAATTCCTGTCCCCTTGACTTCCCAAGAGACTGTGCCTATCTCTCTGTCAAATGCTTACTAAGGCATTTGTGAAGTGAGACATCTGTCTCTTCAGCTTTTCCAGGGTAATTTCCCACTATTGAGCATTGTACCCAGATGTTCACTAGGTATTTAAATGTAACTGCGAGAAGGATAAGCCAGGGTGCTTGGACTGATGTAGTCATTCCTGGACAAACAGGCAATCATAAATTATTTGAAGTATGAAATGAAATAAAAATTGTGGGTGACCTGGGGAATTGGACAATGATTCTAGTTCTGATGATAATTATAAGCAGAAGATAAGATTGGGAATATTGGGAGTGCTTGTCAGCTAGAGACAAGGTAGAAGAGTAAATACATATTATTTGCCAGGCAAATAATACTACTAAGGAATATAAAGCTAGGAGAAGTTACTCTAACTGAAGAATACGTCTCAGGCATAGGGAAAGGCAGCTTTATTCTGGCTGTATTGTTAGATGAATTTGTGACTTTAGACAACCATTTTCACTTCTCTGAACCTGTTTTCTGTCCTTGAAAAAATAGCTACATGTCTCTGATGCAGCATTGAATGCTGGTCAACTATACTGCTTAAAACTTGGTTGTGCAAAAGGAAAATATTTGGATGACATCAAATCTCACTTATGAAACATGTCTATTTCACCTTCCTTGTATCTTAAACTTAATTATGCATTTATTAGTTTATTTTTTCAATCTTTGAAAATAAAGGTATGCTATTACTGGTCAGTTAAAAAACAAACTTGGTTGTGGTCTCTAACTTCACTTTGTTCCACTGACAACTGCCTCATCGTTGTTTGCCGTGGAGAAATAAAGGGAATGAGGGAAATATTGCTTTCTCTGTCCTTCTTCCTCTTTTATCTCCTTTCTCCCTTCCTCCCACCCCCACCCCTCCCCACCCCCCACAGACCCAGAGAGAAAGAAAGAAAAGTATGCATTTTACTAAAGGTTTTATTTCAAATAGCATTGTATTTAGGAGTTGTTACTATTGCCCCTAAATAAAACCTTTTCAGTAACATTATATTACCTATAAAATTAAAAGCATGTTCTACATCTAAACCATAAAATGAAATGTCATTGGCCAAATTGGGAGAGACAATTAGAACAGGTAGGGAGGAAATGAATTATTAGAAAATTCTTAAAATTTCTGGACAAAAGTTTAACCAAGATTCTGCCTCTGATTTACCATCATTAACAATTGTGTCTTCGGTACTGTATTTAAATTGTTTTTCCTCGATGGAACCAAGAATTTACCCTAATGTAGTTATACCATATGTGTGTAGCTCTTTGTTTTAAAGACCATTAAAATGAGCACAGTGCCTTTGTCCTTTATACAAATAGATGTTGATAGAACACTGATTAATTTTTTATCAGTTTGAGTAAAATATGGGGCCAATTGAATATTAAAGTAATATTTTCTTTTTTTTTAAACCACTTAAGTTTTCTGAAGACTTTAATTTCCTATTTCAGAGCATGCCCTCTGTCCCTAAAAATCACTTTTTATTTAATATGTGGTAGAATTGCTAAATTTCTTAAACACTAACTGGATTGTTCAGTACTTTTGAAAGATGTAGTAGATGCGTTGAAATTTAATTAGGAAACTTTACAATTTCTGACTGTAAAAAAATGCTTCTTGGTAAAGACTGAGTGAAAGCAACTTAAAGAGGGTAAAAATTGGAAAGTGATCTTACTGGATACATTTGAACTCTAAAAATATTGAATCAAATCAAACTAAGATTTGGAATTGACCTTCTTATTTTTTAAAAATAATTTTGAAAATGATACGCCAACTAAATTTTCTGAAATTATACCATGCGAGCTTGTCTAATGCATCTTCCTTTCCGCTTCTGAATAACTAACTATATTATGCGTTCGATGTAATTAGTGTTTAAAATTAGTTTCCCTGATAGTCTTGAAGCCAGTCCTTTATAATTTAGGTCAGCAAAGAAAATGCCAGTGTACTAATTTAGCATAGTTTTCGCTGTTTTTGTTCCACAGCTGCAGGATAAGGAAACAGAGTACAAGATTTTTCCCCCCACTGCCATAGCAGTGTACTAAACTATTATATGGGATTTAAATATTCTAAAGTAAAGAGCAAAGGATCAGTTTTCTTCATGAGGCTATCTGTCTATAGTTACTGTGTTTTGTTTGATTTATGACATAAAAGATGAGTTACATTATTGATTTTTTGGATATAGCCTCTAGAAATATGCATGGTAAGTGTTATTGTATTCTTAATGTTATCTCACATTATTAGATTTCACGTTTATAAGAGAAATTAACAATTCTTGCCTCTAGTGAGAATTTTTTAAAATAGGGGCATAGGGAAGTTGTTGGAGAGCCCAATAAATTACTTTGAAATTATCAGTAAAAATATCATCTACCCCAATGTTTCTCAGCTTTTTTTCCTCATCACCCCACTAAGGATCCTTTGTAGACATTCCTAATAATTCCACATTCAACGTTAATACCTCAGATACAGTGTATTATATGTTTATGAACTGTGGCCCTTTGCAGGGCTACAGACCATGATAATCTCTAAGAGTTTTTAAAGCCCCCAAAACCAATTCTCTTGTTGAGAATGCATAATCTTCTCTTTTTAGCTCTTTCCTTCTCCATCAGATTTAGAAATGAATGAATGGGCTTTTACATTAAGGAAAGTCAGATATTTTTTTCCTCTGAACCCTACTTTTCCAAAAAAAATTCAATCCCCCAACCTCCCTTAAAATGGTTCAAATTTTTCCATTGTTGATAGCTTGGTTTAATGCTGATTTATTTAGAAATAAAAACATCTTTAGGGATTATTGAGTATTTTGGACCCAGATAGAGTGTTTTCAGGGTTTCAGAGTGATACAGATCCATCTTATTACAAGAACATTGGTCGATGGAATCTAAATCTAGAGGCATTTTATTACAGAAGGTGGTCCCTAACTGTATCAGATGGAAATATATCTTAGTCATTTGGACAATATCTATGTATGTCTATAAATCTTTGGCCAGAAATAGCCTGTTTTGTTGCAATCTTAATGAAATTCCACTTGAAAAATCAGAGTATCCTGCTAAAGAGAGAGAAAATCTATTTATACGAATATGATTTAAAAACTCTATGAGGAATTTCCAAACTGTCTGTATCACTGTGAGAATATAGATTTAGCTTTTGCCTTAATATTTTAGGGGTAAATAGCATTTAGTTCTTAAATAAAGCTTTTACTTTAAAAAATTGAGACAACAGCCTAATAGTTTACTTGAATATTTTATTTTTAATGGATAAAATTAAAAGAGGATATTTTATTGAGTGTAAAATTATAAAGAGCAGAATTAAATTTCTTTTTTTAAAAAGTCTGTCTGTGCTTAGCACTGAACAGCTCAATTTAATAATATTGAATTTTATTTATTTGTGGTATATAATACATAAATATGCATTTACTACTGCCAATCAGGTCATTATATATATTAGCTTTATTAAGGTATGAATTATATACAATTAAATTTATTCAATTTAGGTATACAATTCAATGATTTTAAGTTCATTTATAGAGTTACACAACCATTGTCACAATCCAGTTTTACAATATTTTCCGTCATCTCATGGTCACACTTGTGGGAGATGTTTGTGTGGGATGTGGTGGGAGGTGTGGGAGGTGGGCAACATGGGAATCCCAGTGGGTTCCGTGTAATTTTTTGGGTAATCTAAGCACCTCTTAAAATATATGTGTGTGTGTATATATATATATATATAAAAATAACATTTTTGTAAGCAAATACACATATATGCATATATATTTATATATCATTTTGCAAATGTTAAAAAAACAAAACAAAACAGATTTGCCTTCCTGACCATATGCCTTTGCCCATCCCCCATCCGCACATTTATTAGATAAGTAGGGAAAAAAGCTTTAATAGCAAGAAAGATAATTTAAAAAAGAGTTTTATTATCTGAATTGGTGGGAAAAGGAAGGATGCCAGTTAGACAAAAACCCTAATAAAGGAAGGATTAATTTCTGCAAAAAAAAAAAAAAAAAAGTATCCCTTGAGCCTGTTTATGCTTAATCCTCATTCCAACTACAAGCCCTGGGCTGCCATTAATCTGTTTTCTGTCTGTATAGATTTGTCTTTTCTGAAATTTTCATATAAATGAAATCTTTTTTGCTTTGGGTTTAGTTTGGTCTTCTGTTTCTAGTTTCTTAGGTGGAAGCTTAGAGATTCTTCTTTTCTAATATTGAGGTTCTAGCTATAAATTTCCTTCTAAACACTGCTTTAGCTGCATCCCATAAATTTCAATATTCCATGCTTTAGTTCTCATTCAGTTGAAAATATTTTCTAATTTCCCTTGTGACATCTTTGACTCATGGGTTATTTTGAAAGGTTTTGTTTAATTTCCAAATATTTGTGGGTTTCCCAAATTCCTTTCTTTTTTTCATTAAAAATTTTTTTTGAAGTATATCATTCATACATGAACATACATGAACAACAAGTGTATAGTAAAAGTTGTGAATTTACAAAACAAACATGTTTAATATCATATAGTGTTCCTATATGTCACCCGACTACCAACACCTTGGACTGTTGTGAAACATTTCTTACAAATTATGAAAGAACATTGCCAAAATATTGCTACTAACTATAGTCCATATCTTACATTTGGTGTATTTTCCCCCAACCCACCCTGTATCAGTATTATATATTTCTTACAGGTCATGAAAGAACGTTCTCATATTTGTTCTGTTAACCACCGCCTATCTTCTACCACAGGATTCACTGTGTTATACAGTCCCATGCCTCAATATAATCCATCCCAAATTCCTTTCTGTTGCTGATTTTTAATGTAATTCTGTTATGCTTATAGAACACATTGTGTAATTGTGAATAACTTTAAATTTATTGAGACTATTTTATGTCTTAGCAGATTGTCTTCCCTGGAATATGTTCTGTGTGAACTTGAAAAGAAAGTATGTTCTCAAAATGCCCCCATATTACACCAATTCTTCTCTCTCCCATCCCTCAGAACCTCTGGTGACCACAGCCTTTATATCCATGATAAGAGTTCTTCACTTGCTAGAATAATAATAAGTCTGTAGTAGAATAATAATAAGTCTACTTTAGTCCATTGTTCATTCCCCAATCTTGAGGATTTGGGGATGGTGATGTCTACTCTGCTACTAAGTAAGAGGGAGCTTTGATTCCATGGGGCAGATAGATGGAACTATCTTGCTTGCAGTTGCAGACATTCTCTGTTCCTTGGGATGGGTGTTTTTCATCATCATCTCCTTGTTAGTTGTCCTGGGTGAGTCCAATGAACTGGAGAGTAGGTGTTGCAACTCTGCTGAAATTCAGGCCTAAAATGGCACATGGACGTATCAAAGATTTAAGTCTCTGGGACATATATTTATCAGGTGTAGTGCTAATTATAGGTTCAAATAAAAGGGGCAGGAGAGTCAGGTGTATAGAACCTATAAATGAGTTTAACTCTGTTACACTGGGGAGCATAAATTCCAAAGTAAAGCCCACTGACAGGGTGCTGAATTCCTGAGTCGTCTGCCCTTCTTATAGTTTCTGGATGTCTCTGAGCGCCCAAGAGCCTCACTATTTGAGGCACTGTTTACTGTGGCAGTAAATGAGATCCTGCTGAGACTTGCATAAGCATAACGTTTTTTTATGTAACGTTTATTTATTCTAAAGCTTCTTTAAAAATAAAAAATAATAACTGTAAAAAAGGATTTATGTTTTGCTTTTGTTGAGTGGAGTATCTATAGGTGGTAGTTCAAGTTGATAGTGCTGTTCCAGTCTTCTGGATCCTTGATTTTCTGTCTAATTGTTCTATCAATTATTGAGAGGGGGTATTGAGGTTCCAACTGTTGTTGAATGGTCTGTTTAGCCTTTTGACTGTCAGGTTTTGTTCATGTATTTTGACTTCTGTCATTAGGTATTTATACATTTCTAATTGTTATATATTCTTTGGAATTAACTATTTTATCATCATGAAATGTCCTTTTTTCTAGTAAAAATTTTTTGTCTTAAAGTCTACTTGTACTGGTATTAGTATAGACACTTCAACTCTTTCATTATTACTATTTGCATGGTTTATTTATTTCCCATCCTTTTCCTTCCAATGTTTTGTGCTTTGAATCTAAAGTCTGCCTCTGGTAGACAGGATAGTTTGATGTAGTTTTTTATTTTTTATTCCATCTTAAAAATATCTGGCTTTTTACCACATTATTTATCCCATTAAGATTTAATATAAGTATTGATATGGTTGAATGTGTATTCATACTGCCATTTTGCAGTTTCTCTTTCTCTATATCTCATGTATGTCTTTTTTGGTTTGGTCCTCTTCTTTTGTGTTAAGTAGATATTTTCTAGTGTACTGTGTCAATTGCTTTGTTGGACTTTTTACTACACTTTGCATTATATTCTTAGTGGCTGCTTTAGGAATTACAATATGCATCTAAATTTAACAAAATTTACTGCAAATTAAGATTAACTTAAGTCCAGTAAAGTTTAGAGTCTTTCTTCCAATATAGCTTCATTTCCTTCCATTTCCTTTGTGCTACTAATGTCATATTTTTACATCTTTGTCTCTTACAAACCCAGCAATTGAATTTTAAAATTTCAATTCATTCCCAAGCATACATATCCAATTTTACTCTTTCTAGAATGATACTATTAAATGTTAGCATTTCCTTGAACTCTCTCTTCAGTCCTTTAGCTTTCCTCTTTTTTCATCCTATATTCTCTCCTTTAGTGATCTCATATATTCCCAATGGATTTAAATATAGCTGACAACTCCCAGATTTACACTTTCTTCCCTGACCTTGCTACTAGGACCCAGATTTGTGTAGACAATTCCCTACCTGATGGGCACACCTGGATATCAAATAGTATCTTCAAAATCAATGTGGCCAGAACAGACCTCTTGGTTTCCATTGCCACCCCTTATCCACAGATACTCAAGTCAAAAACCTGGAAGTAATATATCAATTCTAATTTTTTCTGATCCCCACATCTAATTTATCGAATCTCTTTGCTTCTAACTTGAAAATATATCCAATTTTTTTACACTTTTCTCCATCTCCACCACTACCATTCCTAGTCCACTAACTCCAGTGAATAACTGTGTCCTGAATAACTATACCAGGCTAATAATAACTAGTCTCCCTGCTTTTATTTTCCCCTCTATAAACCAGTCTTAAAATAGAAGCCAGAGTGATATTTTAAAAACATAAGTTAGATCATTCTTGTTAATAACAACAACAACAACAACAATAACAAACAGAGTTTGAGAAGGCTAATGAATTATATCCCTTTCCTTGTCACCAGAATTTTAAAGCAATTGAAGGAGACAAAGGAGTCCTACAAATGGAGAACGAAGTGTCAGCTTTATTACTAATAGAGCTCTCAGAGTGTGTGGCATAGCAGGTACTCTCAATGGGTTTCCTACTACTGCACCAGAATTATATGCCCTGGGCCACCTGTCACAGGCAGCAAATAGGGGCAGGGCTGTTACCACAAAGCAGACCAGAGCTTGCTGCCTGCAGGCAAGCAGATAGCAACAATAAATAAGAGATCATGGGGTTGAACTATTCATGCCCAGCTCTGGCTCCCAAACTCACCAATCAGGCAAAAGCAGGAGAACAAGAGAGACGCCAGGAGGGATGTTCTAATAGGTTTCCCTTCACATGAGGAAAACATTAAGGACAATGAGTAACAAAGTATTCCACAGTAGCATCCCTGATGGTTTTTCCTTGCACTTAGAATAATACCTGAGATCACTGGAATTGAGGGCCACCTACTTCTCCAGCTTCTCTTCTGTTACTGTGCCTCTCATTCCCTAGGCTGCAATTATACCTGCTTTCACTATCTGTTTCTGAAACATGCTATGCTAGTCCTCAAAGGCCTTTTAAGTTTTTTTTCTTCTTTCAGGACCATTCTGCCCTCAAGTGCTGCCTGATTAGCTCTTCTTAACTATTCACATTTGTTCTCAAAAAATTACCTCAGGGTACAAACATTATGTAATTTAAAAGAAATCCTTCAGTCATTTGTCTTCCTGTTTTAATGTCTTTATAGCACCAATCATCTTATGAAAGTTTAGCTTTCAACTATTTGTTGGCCTGCATATTGTTTGTTTCCCTCAACTCTAGAAATCAGCATCATGGGGTCAGGAATATTTTCCTTTTTCTACCCCCAGACTCTCGAACAGTGCCTGATTATAGTAGGCCCTTCAGAGAGGTGTTGAATGAATGCATGATGCTTTCTCTTATTCAATATGATGTTTCCAACAGGCAAAACCTGAATTAAAAGACCCAGTCCCAGGAAAGCACATCTATAGGTATCCATCAACTACCAATTCTTAAAGTATTTGCTATACCATGGGTCATGTTTAAGATGATCTTGGATAAGAGAGAGCTAGAAGCACAGATGTCTCTCAGAAGCTACATCTCTTTCTTGCTATCTTAGGGCTGTGGAGTTGCTGGGAATAAGGTTGCAGCAAAGGCCCTACCTTCCAGGTGGCTTCTGTTTGTCATTGAAGTGAGAAACATTATGAAGTACTTGGCCATCCAGTCAGCTGACTTTGCAGAAATGAGACGTTACATTGCTCCTGCCAGAGGTGTCAGTCATATTGCAGGTGGGGCTCCCTGT
Organism: Tolypeutes matacus; assembly: GCA_026826555.1. Taxonomy (NCBI): domain Eukaryota; kingdom Metazoa; phylum Chordata; class Mammalia; order Cingulata; family Chlamyphoridae; genus Tolypeutes; species Tolypeutes matacus. The sequence goes on from JAKSZT010053813.1 coordinate 7,701,569, forward strand.
GGGTTTTCAGGTTTTACAGAATACTTACAATGTGGCTGCTCTAGCTCTCATTCAGATGTAGAGAATGACTTCCGTAATGGTTAAGTGATTCATTCATGCATCAATTAATTATTGACTACTTTCTATGTTCCAGGTATGATGTAGACACTGGACATACAGAAGTGAAAAAATAGACAATAATTCCTGAATTTCTGACCTATGAACTTTACTTTCTGGTGGGAATCCACAGATAAGGAAGTAAATGGTATAATAAATATATATTCATATACATGTATATATATATATGTGTGTGTGTGTGTGTATGTGTATATATATATACATATATACATATATATATATATATGTAATGATGAGGTGCTGAGTCCTATGGAGAAAAGTGAGACCTTAATATTGCCTTGATAAAATAAGATAATGGAATGATAAGAATCCATCTTAAAAGATGACATTTGAACCACCTAGTGGCTGGCTACCCAGGCAGAGGGAACAACAAATAGAAGGACCCTGTGACATTTACTTGGCATATTTTAGAAAGAGTAAGGTCAGTGAACTGAAGCAAAGTAAGCAAAAATAAGAATAGTAGAGTGCGAGGTCAGAAAAGTAACAAGAGGCCAGAAAGTGTAGGGTCATTTTGAAAAGAGGAATATCACACTTTAACTTATGATTTAATAGGATTACTCAGTTGCTCTACAGAACAAGGGCAGAATAGGGAGCCCAAAAAAGTTAATTCAAGAAACCAGACAAGAGTTAATGGTGGACTAGAATAGAATGATAGCAGTGCAGATGGTGTTAAGTATTTAGACTCAGGATATATTTTGACATTAATGTCTTTAGCTTGTGTTACCAGAAATATGGAGTTGTCACTTTTTGATTTAGGGAAAACCTGGAATGGACAGTTTGGTGGGGCATCAAGAGTTTGGTTTGGGGCATATAAAGTTTAAGATGTCTATTCGTTATCGAAGTAAAGATTTGCAATGTCTACTTGATTAAGTCAGAAATTCAGGGAAGAGGTCTTTGCTAGAGACATCAAATTGGGAGTTGCCAGTATAGTGATAGTATTTAAACCTAACAGACTGGATGAGTTTACCAGGGTAGTGAATAGACAGAGAAGTCTCTGGGAAATGAAGAGGAACCTTCAAATGAGACCAAGAAGGAGCCGCTCATGTGAGAAAAAGGAACTCAGAAGTGCCCTTGAAGTCTAGTTAAGGAAGAGTACGAAGGACCAGGGAGTGATTGCTGTGTCAAGTGCGGTTGTTGGCTCAGGTCGCTAATGAAGATGAAGAGCTGACCACTGGGCCTAGTAACATGGGTGTGTGTCTTAATTTTCCAGGGCTGCTGTAACACATGCAACAGACTGGTTGGCTTAAACAACAGGAATTTACCATCTCACAGGTCTAGAAACTAGTAGTCCAAAATCACGTTGTCAAAGAGCCATGTTCCCTCTGAAGTCTGTAGAGTCCTGGTGGTGGATAGCCAGTCGTCCATAACTCAGTCTCGGCCTCTATCACGTGGCCATGTGTCTCCTTCTCTCTCCTGTCTGTGTCCTAATATCGTTTGCTTATAAGGGCTCTAGTCCTATTGGATTAAGGCCTAACCTCATTCAGTTTAGCCTCGTCTTAACCAGTGGGATTTTCAAAGGTCCTATTTAAAAATAGGTTCACATCCACAGGATGGAGAGTTAGCTCTTGAACATGTCTTTGAAGGGACACGATTCAATCCACACCAATGCCATTGGTGATCTTGGCAAGAGCAACTTCGGTGGAGCTGGTGGAGGGAGTAAAAGTGTGATTGCTGTAAGTTCCAAATAGCATTGTTGGAGAGGTATTCAAGACAGCAAACACAGACAGCTCTTGGGAAGTTTGCTTTGAAGGGAGCAGAAGCAGAAGCAGAGAGCAGTAGCTGGAGGAGTATGGGATCTCAAGAAAAAAGGTTTCTCTTTTTTTGATAACTTTTTTATTTTGAGATAATCATAGAGTCACAGGAAGTTGCAAAAAAATAAAATTGTACGGGGAAGTCCTGGATACCATTTGCCCAGCTTCCCTCAGTGGGATCTTGCTTAAGTATCATACAATATAGAAATCAGGAAACTGACAGTAAAATCCACAGAGATTATTCAGCTTTCACCAGTTTTGAATACACTCATTTGTGTGTCTGTGCCATGTAATTTTGTCACATGTGCAGAGTGAAGCTGCAGAACTGTTCCATCACCTCGTGCTACCCTTTTAAATTCACGTGCCCCAGCCCCTAGCCCTAATTTGGTGACTACTTATCTGTTCTCTATCTCTACAAATTTTGTTATTTCAAGAATGTTCTGCAAATGGAACCACACAATATGTGTTTTGGGGGGAACTGACTTTTTTTCACTCAGCATAATTCCCTCGAGCTTCATCCAAGTTGTTGAATGAATAATAACTCTTCTCTTTTTATTGCTGCATAGTATTCCATGGTCTGGGTGTTCCACAAGTTGTTTAACCATTCACTGTTGAAGGACATTTGGATTGTTTCCAGTTTTGGACTAATATGAATAAAGCTGCTGTGACCTTTTATGTTCACTTTTTTCTGTGAACATAGAGTTTTCATTTTGGGGGATAAATAGCTTAGAGTACAATTGCTGAGTCATATGTTAAGTGCATGTTGAATTTTATTTAAAAAATTGTCTGTCTTTTCCTGAGTGACTCTACAATTTTATATCCCCACCAGCAATGTATGAGGGATCCACTTTCTCTGTATCCTTGCCAGCATTTGATGTTGTCATTATCATTTTTTTAAATTTAACTTTTGGCCATTTTAATGGCTCTCTAGGGGGTGGTTTCTTTTCAAGGTGAGAGAATTGCAGGAAACATTGGGAGGCCACCTGTAGCTCCAGCCTCTTCCTAGGAAGCTTGAAGAGTGTTAAAAAGCTAGCACATATTTTTAAAAGGTTGAGCAGCTATTATGACATGTACATTCATGAATGTGTATATAATAGAGATGTTTGTTTTAATTAAGGTTTTGCCTTGCAGGTATGGAGTTGAGTTGAGGAAATAACCTTGATCCATGGAGGTGAAGGGCTGCAGGCCTTTGTTTTTCACAGTCTCCTGCCAGCAGTGGTAACAATAGCCAGTTAAGGTCTCTATTTATATAGCCTTAGCCTGAATGTCTGATACATATGATTGTACACATCTGGGCACTAAAATTGCCCAGCTCCTAGACTGAAATGCATGGTAGTTAGCCCCAGCCGATAAATTATAAATTTGAGTTCTTATATTAGTACATCTATCTGTTCATTTATTGGAGAGACAGAAAAATATGTAATATTAAAGTGCCAAAAATTGATATAAGCCTAGTAAATACTAGTGAGTCCAACAGTAAAGTTCAAGACAAAAAAAAAAAAAAAAAAAAAAAACCTTGAAAAACAAAATGGTATATATATGTATAATTTTTTTGGTTAAATACTTTTAGGCAGGTTCAAGGTTTCTGCCTTTTTAGGGCACAAAATGCTTTTCTTTCTCAGTTTGAAAATAATGTTTTCTCAAAAGACACATTAGCTCATCATAAAAATAACCCAAAAGCAAAAGGCAATGGAAAGCCTTTTACAATGAGGAGGAAATTAGCTTGTGACAGAGAAAGAGAGAACTTCAAACTGCCAATCACATGGGAATTTACAGCCACTTGGGAAGAACAAGACTGCGTTATTTTTGTTTTGCCCAGTTCAAGGCTCACTCTTGAAGCTGCTTGTAAAAACTTGACTCAACAGATGTAGCCTTTCAGGTCATTTGAAGCTTGCCCAGGGTGATCAGGAAGAAATTGTGACTTGCTGCCCCACAGTTAGTAGGAAAGATTTTATTGGCCCAAATAGTTCCTGGGACCCAGAGAGAAAAGAAAAGAAAGCCAGACAACAAAACGAAACAAATCATGTGATCAGCAGCCAAGTGTTTTGAATACAGGGTGTGAACAGTTAAAAAACAGAGTTTTGGATGTGTTAATTTGTATTTTAGATACTATAAACTTTTGACTCATGGTAATTCATATAAAACAGGAGTGAGGGGAGCAGATGTAGCTCAGTGGCGGGTGCCTGCTTTCCATGTACGGAGTCCTGGGTTCATTTCCTGGTACCTCCTAAAAAAAAAAACCTAACAAACAAAAAACAAACAGGAGAAAGAATTTCTGAGAGCCAAGATTGTGGTCCAAATGCTCATTCTCCTGCATTTGGTAACTATACTTGATACATCATTTTATTTTCCTTAATTTTGGTTTATATTGATAAATATAAACATCAAAATTTTCATTTTAGGTATTTAAAATTTTTTAATGGACTATTTTTTTACTTCATTTCTAAAGGAGTTTTGGATTACAGAAAAGTTAGATCGAAAATATAGGGGATTCCCATATACCTACCTCTTCCCCCTCTCACATTTTCCCCTTTTAATAACATCTTTAATTAGTGTGGTACATTTGTAACAATTGATGTACAAATATTGAAGCATTGCTACTAACCATGGTCTATAGTTTACATTATGGTTTACACTTTGCACACTACAAATTTATAGGTTTTGACAAAACGTATAATGGCCTGTATCATCATTGCAATATGATGCAGATAATTCCCATGTCCCAAATATGCCCCCATGTTACAACTATTCTTCCCTCCCCCTCCCATCAGAACCTCTGGTGTCTATCTTTATATCAATGTTACAAGTTCTTCCATTACTAGAATAATACAATGTAATAGAGTTAGACTCATTTGTAAGTTCCCTACACATGGTTCTTCTACCCCCCTTTATTTGAACCTATAATTAGCACTAAATATATGTCCCAGAGACTTAAATGTTTGGTCTGCTCATATGCTGGTTGAGCCCTGAATCTCAGCAGGACTGCAGCCAACACCTACTCTCCAGTTCATCAGACTCACCCAGGTCAACTAATAAAATGATGATAGACAACGTCTTTCCCCCAAAACAGAGAGTATCCACAACTGCAAGCAAGATAGTTCCATCCATCTGCCCCATGGGATCTAAGCCCCCTCTTAATTTGAAATAGAGTAGAGTGGACATCACTACCCCCAAATCCTCAAGATTGAGGAATGAACAAACGTAAGGGGGAAATGCAACTATGGACCAAAGTAGATGTATTATTATAGTTGTAATGGAAGAACTTGCAACATTTTAGCCATTTTTAAGTGTGCGCAACTTCTTGGTATGTAACACTGCCCAGAAGACTTTTCAGGAGTGAGTGTATCAACCTATAATTCCAGGTTGATAATGTTGGCGTTCAAGAACTGGGTCTGTGAAAACGGTGCCACGGATGAGAAAGAAAGAATAAGACAAAGAGAAGAAAAATTGGGATCAGGGGACTCTCAGTCTGATATGCAGAGAAGAGCCCTGCCACCTCATAAGGTGTGGCTTTTATTTTAGCTTTAGAACAAAGAAAACATGTATATACATATATAAATTCAATAGATACTTGACAGTTTACATTTTACTAGAATGAGCAAGTCTTAAAAGTTAATGGCTCAGTTCCTCTTTTCCTTCCTGAAATTCACAGACATTGTAAATCTTACAAGCTCAGGATGTTTCCCCACCTAGCTCCTATTAGCATGAGACCGGAGGGCTTGTTTCCTACATTCCAGGGTGACCTTCTATTTTGTCATTTGCCATGGCCTTTAATTGAAACTCCATCAGATAATTGTCATAATCACAGAAGATTTGATGCTCAATCATCCTGGAAGCTCAAAAGGTCAGAAGTGGTCCCTCCTCTTTAGGAATTTACAACTACCTAAACAAAAGTAATGGTGATTCACATGCAGAAAATCATTGGTAGAGAAAAATGGAGTCAAATAGGAATAAAGAATAAGACATTTCCATAAAACACTGTTCATGAATTATGTTTGAAGGATAAAAAACCAAGAGTGTGTACAGAATTCTGGGTGATTCTTGTTGGGGGAGTAGGGATGGTAGCTTTTTAAAAATTCAAATGGAAAAACTTATGAAAAAGACAGGTTTCAGGTATGTATAAATGGGTATAGGAGAGATAGGAGGTGGAAATTTCAAGTATCTAATATGGCTACCATATAAAACAAACAAACAAAACAGGAATCACAGGATGTTTAGTTTTGTCTAGGGAAAGCTGCTAGGTGTCTTACGTGTATCGCTATCCCTTGTAGCTAATAGAACAGTGACTTTGCCTTAGCAGGTACTAAATAAATGTCATTAGTTTGATCGATAGGACTATAAGGAGACAGAGGGGATGACTTTTCAAGCCATGTTAGAAAAAGCGCTATGGATGAAAGTGCCATTTTTGCACAAATACAAGGTGTAAGGTCCTGAGAAAAGGGAAATATCTGGGTGCATTCTTCTCTGAAGGCTGGAATTCTTAGCATGTATAATGAAATTGGCCCATCATATTGCAGGTGGAATCTAGAAGCCTGACAGGCTTTAAGGTTGCAGGAGACACCAGTGAAATCCAGGAAAAAAAGACAAAGAGATGGGGGAGGTGCATCCTGGTTTGTAGGACATTGGCACAAATCTCTGAGTGATTTTAATAAATAGCTTCATGTTATTTCAAAAGTCATGCAAACTGTTCTAGAAAGAATACTGTTAATGTATTTTCTTCAGTGGTGGTCTTATTTGGTTGCACATTTCAGTACCTCATAGTTTTATTCCAGATTTGTAAATTAAGTGTGGTGGAGCAATTTGTAAGGTACAATTCTTATAGCAAAACTATGTGTGGCTTATGGCAGAGAGGAAAAATACATTTACATGTTTCAAATATGCCTAAACAAACTCTGTGCCAAAGGAAGGGACATTGATTTTAAATCTTAACATCATTTAAAGAAAACGAATAAAATAACCAAAATAAATTTGAGCCTAGTCTTCCTAAGATTAATGATTCTATCCAGCACCACAGATGTACATCAAGTCTAGGTTTCATGATACACTCAAGTAACTTATAAATGATTAGGTATTCAGACTTATCTTTTTTCAAAAGGAATCAGAAGAAACTGAAACAGAATGGTCTGGTTTTAGATATTGCTTTTTTGTTTGTTTATGTTCAAATGCAATATATTTAGAAATATTTTTTGTGCTACGTGTGTGTGTACCTTTTACAGTTGGAAACCAGGAGTCTATTCACCTAAAGGAAGTTTAGCTAGATTTTGAGTCAGAATAAGATTCCCACATGTCTGTTAAATTAAACTGTTTATCTCATAGCCACTAAGAATTAACAAGTGTGACCCTGTAACATAGAAGTGTGGCTATTTTTGTAAATTATTACAAACAAGGAAACTCCTCCCCCAAATATGTCAAGCTTAATTTTCTGCTCTGCAGAGCACAGCTAGTGAGTTAGCAAAGCCCAGTGACATTTTCCACAGTGCAAGTTGCCAACCACTAGACCCCCATGGCAGTGTTTAAATCTCCAGCAAACAACCTACCAATTGGTTGAAGAGATTATGTAATTCTTTAATGTTCTTTCTTTGGTGCTTACATCACTGTCGGAGAGAATCACAGTAGCAGCATTGGTGGCTGTCTGCTTAGGTGGCATTTTATTGTAGCTGTGAGCTGCTATAATCTTTTTGCATTTCTGCATATTCTTTTGGTTAACCTCTCCATCTTTTGCTAACTCCTAAAGAAATGAACCACATTTGAGTGTGCTCAATTCCCTGTGTGTTGGGGATATGTTTCAGTGGCCATTATTTCTGCAGAGTGACCTATATTAATTCCAGTTTCCTGGAGAGCATTAATTAGTAAAATGATAACATGCTGCTACTTGGGTTCTAATAATGCCTCAGTAATTAGATCCAATCTACAAATAAACACTGTTAATGGCAGTAGGAAGAGTTAAATTCAGAGGAACTGGGGACTTTTATTTACTATATTAATAGAACAAAAGTCAAATGGCATAACATACAAAAATGTGCATATGTTAGGGAACTTTATTAGAGCTCTAGGAGAAATATGATTATCCAGTGTCACAGTTTTGTTCCGGAAATTGTGTGTATGAGCAGTAATTCCTCATTTACTTGGCAATGTTGTTGATCAGAAGTGAGAAAAATAAGAAAAATTTCCAGATAACTGGAACATATTCCAAGTGCTAAATTTAATTTTATTATTATTATTTTTTAATTGACTCTATTACATATTACATCTTAAAAGACGTCTGGAAAATATACTATAATATATATATATATTAGAAGATGTTGGGCATAATTTAACCTTTTCTTGTTATAGGCTTTAAGGGAGCATTCATTATAGAATTTGGAAAAATATATTGATGTTTAACCAAGTTCAAGATACTGTATAATAGGCTCTGTGAGGAGTATAGATGTTAATAATATTCTGAACATCTCACAATCTATTGGGAGAAACTAATAGTTGTCCGACTAGCACTCATATTTCATATATCAGTTATGGATTTAGTCATAATTATTTCTCTTCCCCAGTAGAGAATGAAATATTCAAGGATAGAGATTATATGTTATTCATTTATTTAAAAGTGATACTTTCTGTCAGGGAAAAAAATTGATGGATGGCTGCAGTTTAAAAGATTTGAAACTATTAGCAATTGGAGTTGATACAGATGGAAAAAATCTAGAAATTTTGCAATTATGGGAGAGTAAAGTGATTATATTCACTTTTAATATCGAATAAACTTGAAATACATTGCATTTTTGCATTAGTACATTTTATATATCTAGAGGTATTTTGTTAGTTTGGGAAAGTATGCCTCATTTTAAATTTGTTTTTTCTTTAAATATAATCAGGTGGTACACATACATTAAATATATTTTTCTAAGATGCCCCAGGCTGCTGAACTTTAGAGTATCTAATAATGTTTCCCTCCATTTCTTTTGAGAAGAAAGAGATACCAAAAACATTCAGTGAAAACCAGTTCTTTTTCTTTCTTCCATTATTTTTGTAAAAAAATGTGTCCTCAGAATTTAATCCTGGGTTTCAATTGCATCCTTTGGAATGCTCTGTCTGACAATGTGGCATATTTGAACTATGATGGTAGCAGTAGAAATTGAAGGAAAAGGTTATATTCAAGAACTATTTTTCATTTTAATTTTCCACTGAATTATAACCTATATACAGTAAAGTGCATGAGCCTTAAGGGTACAGGCTGGTGAACGTTATGGATTACTTCATCTGTGTAACTTCCACTAAAATAAAGATGCAGAATTTTATCATCAGTCCAAAAGCTTCCGTCACACCTCCTATTTAACATCCTACAAAAGTGATCACTATACTAAATGTTTTCACTATAAATTAATGTTTTTTTTAAAATTTTATGTCAATGAGATGGTATAGGTATAGGTTCTTTTGATTTTGTTTTTGTTCAATATTATGTCTGTGAGATCTAAACGTGTTGCAAGTATTAGTAGTCTGATCTTTTTCATGGCTGTAGAACAGTCCTTTGTATAAATAAACCATAATTTATTAATCCATTGTATTGTTGCTGAATATTTGCCTTGTTGCTGGATTTTGACTTTTATGAATAAAGCTGCTGTGAACATTCTGGGTCATATTTTAGTTCACATACACACTCCTTTCCCTTGATTATATACCTACAAGTAGAATTGTTGGTCATAGGCTTGGCTTTATGCAAACAGTTTTTCCAAGTGATTGTACCAATTTATGGATGCTCATACCAGTAATATGAATAACAGTTTCTCTATATCTTTTCCAACATTGGGCTTAATTATTACTATTTTAATTGTAACCATTCATGAAGACTTGCAGTGGTAATCCATTGATTTGCATTTCTCTCATGATTCTCTGCTTACCAGATACCCTCTTTTGTGAAATCCTGTTCCTGCCTCTTGCCCATTTCTAAAAGACCTGTTGCCTGTCTTTCTCTTATTGATGTATAGGAATTCCTTATGTGTTTTGGATATGAGTCTTTTATTGGATATATATTCCAAATATGTTCTCCCAATTTGTTGCTTGCTTTTTCACGTTCTTTGTGCTGACCTTTGGTTAGCAGAAGCTTTCAATTTTAAATGAAGTCCAATTTATGATTTTTTTTTTCCTTTTTGATTGCTCCATTTTCTGTTCTGTTTAAAAAAATCATTGTATACTTTAATGCCATGAAGATATTCTCAAGTGTTACTTTTCTCAAAGCTATCTTATTTTACCTTTCATGTTAGTCTACAGTCCATCTGGCATTATTTACTTTGCATACAGTGTGAGGAAAGGACAATGACTTGTTTTAACCCATATGACTTTACAATTTATCAAGCACTATTTACTGAAAAGACTTCATTCATTGTTTGCCCATTCTTTGCAACATCTTTGTTGCAATTGAGGTGGTCATGTATGGTAAATTGGTTTCTTGACTTTCTGCTCTGTTGTCTCTGTTTTGGGTTTGCAGATTTTCTAACATTTATCTTATTGGCTATAGAGATGAGATGTCTGAATTTCCATGAGTGGTATTACTAAAATTCATGTTTCTTTTCTTAGTCAGTTTTATTAAGGGTTACCAAAAATAACTTTTGGCATGGTTAATTTTTTCTAGTATGTATTTACCTTTTTTTCAACTCAATTGATTTCTCTTTCATTTTTACTCATTCCTTATATCAATTTTCTTTGCATTTAGTTTGCTATTCTTTTTTTCAAGTCCTTTTAAAATATATATTTTGACTTTCATTTTGAAATAAGTGGAAACTTACAAAATAATTGCAGAAATACTGCAGAGTTCCCATTAAGTCCCCCACTTACCTTTGCTAAATGTTGACATCTTATATAATTGTGGTACAGTGATCAAAATCATGAAATTAATGTTGATACCATCTATAGACCTTCTTCAAATTTTGCCAATAGTTCCACAAATCTACTATCACACATTGCATTTAGTTGCCATGTCTCTTCATTCTCCTCTGATTTGAGGAACTTCCTTAGCCTTTGTCTTTAGGGACCTTGACCTTTTTGAATAATACTAGCCAGTTCTTTTTGGAGAATGTCCTTCAATTTGGACTTACTTGATGTTTCTTCATAATTAAATTCAGGCAATTTATCCTTGTCAATAATACCATAGAAGCATCATTGTGCCCTTCTCAGTGCACCATGTGAAGAGGTACATGATGTTGACATGTCTCACTCTTGATAATGGTAATAAGATTGATCACTTCTTTGAAGTGGAGTTTGTCAGATTTCTCCACTATAAAATTACATTTTTTCCCTTTATAGGTAAGTATCTTAGAGGGAAGGAGTTTTAGACTAGTATGAAAATACCTGTTTTTCATCATACTTTTGCCTTCTAATTTTAGCTTCCATCAGTGATTCTTGCCTGTATGCAACTGTTTTTACTGTGGTGTTTGCCAGATGGTGATTTTTCTATTTCTATCATTCCTTTTCTATTTATTAATTTGATTTCTACTATAAGGAAGAGGTGTCTCTTCTACACCATTCGCTTATTCATTCAATTATTTATTTATAATTTGGACTCATGGAAATTTATTTTATTCTGTTAGATAAATTCATTATTATCAGTTTGTTGATTAGATTATTCTAGGTTTGGCCATTGGGAGCTCCTTCAAGATGGCTCCTGTGTCCTATTGACATGGCATCAAAGTTGAACATTTCCTTACTTTTTAGCACCACAAGATCTTGCCAGCTCATCATATATTTTCCCTGCCCATGCCTGGAATTGGCATTTCGTCAAGGATTCCTCTTTTTATTGTAGAAAGGTATTTGGAAACCAAGATCTGGTGCTAGTTGTGCTCCTTGCTCTTTTGCCATTGCTTCTAGACCCTCTCAGGTCATAGATCTGGGAAGTATGTGCATGTAGACATATACAAATACACACAAATCTTTATCTAATTGAACATTTATCTATCTGTATGTGTGTGCATATATATGTACATATATTCATATGTGTATATGTGTACATGTGTATAAATAAATCTTGACTTTGTACTGATACATTTCATTCCATCCAGCACTGCAGGGTTCATTTGAACTAACCGCCTTTCATTACTTGTGATTCCTTTTGTCAAAATCGAGAGACCTGGCACTCATTATCATTAATATATTTAATCATTTGCTCAACACTAGAATACACATAAATTAGTTTCACAATTTCTATTTCATACCAATGTGATAAACAAATTTTTAACTAGACTATGGTATGTGTATAATTATTTTTATCTGTAGTCTTACAATGTGCAATCAAAATAGTGTTTCCCAATGATAGTTAGATTAATTCTATTCTTTCCCATCTCCTTCAGTGATGTTATGTTATTTATTTATAATACTATGTATATGAAGGATCTTGAATTTTTAATATTAATTTCATATTTGTTGCCATACTAAATTCTTGTATAGTTTGAGTTAACATTTTTATTGATTCTTTAGGGTTTTCCAGATATTGTATGAACTGCAAGTAGAGATAGTTTTTCCCCTTTCTTAGCAATTGTTATACTTCTAGTTGACTTATTTTATCTAATTGCAATTGCTAATAACTTGAATGCAATGGTGAATGTTAGTGGAGGTACTGGGCACCCTTTCCCCTTCCTCCTATTCTTGAAATTAGTGGAAACACTTTTGGTGTTCTCCCATTCAGAAAGATCCTAGTCATAGGACTGATTTAAATCTATCTATATACACCTATATATTATATATACACACACACAGAGAGAGAGAGAGAGAGAGAGAGAGAGGGGCAGGCGGAAGATGTGTGTGTGTGTGTGTGTGTATAAGATGTATAAATATATATGTATGATAATAAAGTGTCCAACAATTCTTACTTTCTTGAGAGTTTTTATTTTTTATCATTTGGATGTTGAATTTTGTTGAAGGCATTTTAGCATATATGGATATAATCATATTATATATGATATTAGTGGATTTCCTAATATGAACTAAACTTACATCTCTGGAATAAATCCCATTTGGTCTCGTGTAATATTTTCTTAATGTGGTGGTGAATTCTGTTAGCTATAATTTTATTTCATAGTTTAACATTGATATTCATAGGTAGTATTCTATAGAGTTCTCTTTTTGTATTTTATCAGGTTTAGGAATCAATATTATACTGGTTTAATAAGAGGAAATGGAGGTTTCCCCTTGTTTTCAATGTTTTGAAACAATTTTATAGAGTTTTGGGAATAATTGATCATTGAGGTTTTACAGAATTCTTCTGTGAAACTATCTGGGACTGGTCCTCTTTATTAAGTTTTCCTTAGTGTCTTTCTTTATTTCTTCCATGAAAAACAGTCCCTTTAAGTTTTCTGTCTAGTGGGGTCAATTTTGGTAGTATGCATTTCCTTGGAAAATTACCCATTTTATCTACATTTTCAAATTTTTTTTTGTATGGATGTCTCTAGAGTAGCCACTTAGGATTTTTTTCCTGGTCAAGTTAGCTAATGATTTGTTTATTTTGTTAAATTTTTCAAAAAAACCAAGATAATGATTTATTAGTCTACTGTTTTCTGTTTTGCTAATCATTTATTTCTGCTTTATCTGATTCTAAAATGTATGTGGAAAAGGTTCAAGACTAGCCAAGATAACTTGAAGAACAAAGCCAGATGAATTAGACAATCAGATATGAGGACTACAGTGTTATAATTATTAAAATAGTATGGTATTGCTACAAAGATAGATCTGTTTAGGTCCAGAAATAGACTCTACTTGGTTTAGGACAAACAATAGACTGTGGTGCATTAGGGAAAAGATGATCTGGGCCAATGGTATATCCATCGGGGGAAAAGAGAAGCCTGACCTCTGTCTCACACCGTATACAAAAGTCAATGTCAGATGGGTCACAAATCTGCATGTGAAAGATAAACAATAAAACTTTTAGAAAATGGCTTCATGATCTTGGACCAGGCAAATTTTTCTTAAATAAGAGTCAGAAATAATTATCCTTAAAAGAAAAAATAATTTGATAATTGGACAACTTGATTGAGTCTGTTCATTTAAAAAACACTAATAGGAGAGTGTTAGGCTAAAAAACACTAATAGCCTGGGAGAAAATATTATATATATATATATTATATATATATATATGAAATATACATGTGTGTTATCTGTATCTATGTATGAGATATTCACACACATACACACACATATGACAGAGGACTCATATCCAGAATATATAAAGAATCACTACAACTAGAATACATAAAAACAGAAAACAGAAAAATGGATAAAAGACTTTGAATTGGAACTTTACAATAGAAGTACATGTCCAACAAACATTTTAAAAAATCACTAGTCATTGGGAAATGCAAATTAAAATATGATGTGATACTACTACACATACACTAAAATAACTGTAATGAAAACACAGAAAATACCAAGTATTGGCAATGATGTAGAGCAAATTGAACTTTCATACACTGCTGGTTCAACTGTTAATCGGTACAACCATCTTGGAATATTCTTTGGCAATATCTACTAAAGCTAAATATCTCCATATCCTGTGACTTAGCAATTCTTCTTTTAGTTATATGTTCAAGAAAAATTATGTACATATGTTCACCAAAAAATATTGTATAGCATATTCTTTGCAATGCTATTTGTAGTAACTTCACATTGGCAACAACCTAAGTTATGATATAAAGTAAAATGGATAACTATGTTATGGTACAATCATAACATATAGCAGTAGAATGAGCCAACAGCAAGCTGGATGAATTTAACATACTCATACTGTTGAGTAAAATAAGGCCAACAAAAAGTGTTCAGTGTATAATATTCCAAATATCTTAACCTTTTTCATTCAAAACAATTCAGCAAATATATATTGAGCTACCACTCGTTTGACAGGCAGAATGTTAGATGTTGGGGATACGGCTGTGATCAAGAGAGAGAACCTGTTCCAGGTGCTTTGGGAGAAAGCAAAAGTAGCTAGTAGAGTACTACATTCTTGAAGAATCAGAAACGACCTCTGAGCTGTTTCCTGGAAGAACAGCATCAGTTAGTGGATCAAAATATAGGAGGGGTGATGTATTCCAAAGAGAACATCATGTGGCAAAGCCTTGGAGGCAAAGAACTGAGACTTTTCCTGTTGCCTTAAAATTTTGGTGAAAGACCCAAAGATGAATACAAGGGGTAATACATGTCACAGATATTTTAAGGACAAGCATACATGTAGGACTTGCTGAGTTAAACTGATCCCATCTCCACTGTAGCCTGGTTAATAAAAGAGACAGCTAGAAATTTGAAAGACTTTTGAAGAGGATTTGTAGAAAGAAACTTGTTTTGGCTTTTCACCTTCTCTAAAGTCAAATGTTGGCATTAGTGCCAAGGAAAACACCAGAAGTTGGGAATGTTGGATAACTCATTCACATATATATAACCTGCTGCAATAAATAGCAGGACCTGAGCTTAAAGATAGATTTTTGGACCAGGTTCTATGAACAAAAAAGCAGATGTGGCTCAAGCATTTGAGCATCTGCCACCCACATGGGAGGTCCTGGGTTCAGTTCCTGGTGCCTCCTAAAGAAGACAAACAATGAACAGACAATGAGCAGACATAGAGCAAAAACAATGAGCAGACAACGAGTGAAAAACAACAAGCAAGACAATGAGCAAACAACGAGCTGATGAGGAAAAAAACCCAAAAATACGAGAGTGGATGTGGCTCAAGTATATGAGCACCCGCCTCCCACATGGGAGGTCCCTGGTTCAGTTCCCAGTGCCTCCTAAAGAAAAAGAAACAGACAATGAGCAGACAACAAGCAAAAACAGAAACAACAAGCAGATAATGAGTGCAAACAATGAGCAAAACAATGAGCAAAAACAATGAGCAAACAGATGAGGTAGCCATGGGGATGGGGGGGAAGCATGCCCAGGATGATGGTATAGTATAAGAATGGGTAGAAACAGTAGAACTGAGTGTCTGAAAGGTACCAGTGTTGGAGATTATGGTGTGCTTCTGACTCCTGAGAAGATGCAGTGAAAGAAGAGCCACCACAGGAGAGCTTTCCAAGAGGGTTCCAAAAATTCATCCCAGCGGTTGCCAATTGGATGGTGGAGGTAGGGGAAGAGAGGAGGACAAGAGGACCAGTGAAGCGAAGGGGATAGGGCTGGAAACCAGGCCTCTCTAGATTGACTGGACATTGAAAGGAGTTGTGGGAAACTGCATCATCCTGGGGTGGATGGGTGATAAGGTCAAGCCTGGGAGAGGCCATTCAAGTTAGCATGAGACACAGGAAAACTCCCCTCGATATTATATAACTCTAAATCTGCAAAGGGTGTGAAAAGTGATTAAGAAAAATACAGAAACATGTTCATCATTATCTCAAAAAAATGAAGATCAGAGCAAACTACAAAATTAATCCTCTTTGCCTGCAAAAATACCAACAATTTAAAAACATATCAGAACCAATGGCAGCAACAAGAGGAAACCGCTTGTCATTTTCAGGCACTGCTGGTGCAATTATCACATTTTAGGAAGACAGTCTGATGATACACATCAAAACCTTAAAAATGTTTATTGACTTAATAATTCTCTTTCTGGTATCGAAGCACTGTGATTAAGAATGTGTCTGGGGTCAGACTGTGTGGATTCAAATTTCATTCTGTCACTTACTCCCTTCAGTGACTGAAACAAGTTACTGAGGCTCCTTTTGCCTCATCTGTAAAATAGGGTCAGTTATAGTGCCTTTTTTGTCAGGGTTTGGGGAGAATTATTGTATGTAAAGCAATTAGGAAAAAATATGCCTGGTGTATTTTAAGAGTTGTTATTTTAGGTCTGTATCTCCTTATCCAAAATTCTAAGGGTTTCAGAATTTAGTCCTTTTTAGATTTTGGAAAGTAATGTGGTGCATATAGGCTACATTATGTAGCATTCTCCAGTGGGTTCTAAGGCAGGACCCAAAATCAAATATTTCTATTGTGAATTTAAAGAATATTCATGGTAAGTGGGTACACACCAGTGCAGGTAAAATCAGGCTTATTGTCAAATGAGATGTAAGGACATCTTATTTTTCAGAGACTTTTCGGGGAGTTTTGAATTGTTGCTAATCCCTTTTAGATTTTAATGTAGTGTAATGTGGTCATTCTAAATGATGTTTACAAAATTGTGAAAACCTTGAACTACTGATGTTATAATATTAAGAAAATAAACAGGATACAATGTTGTAAGTATCTACAAAAGCTGACCATATAAAAATAATCAGGGGGAAAATGTATCATATTATTAGCAATGACTATTGATGATGTGGCAAAATTGATTATTTTAGTTTTTATTGTATTTTATAGTATTTTGTATACTTTTGAAAAGATTAATTTTATTGAAAAAGCAATTTTTAAAATCAAATTGGCTTCAGTACATAGTATTAATTATTCTGCAAATTTGATTATAAATAATTTCAATATGTTGCCTTTAGATAGTTAACTTTTTCTAGAGGCAAATATCACTATAAATGAATCTTTCATGATAGGTAGGTAGAGAAAATTCTATTTATTTCATGTGTTATATTTCACTAGCTAATTTCAGTCTCAGTTAATCTATCTTCTAAAACTCAGTGTAGGTAAACATAAGGCCAGTTTATTAAAAAGTAGTATTTTATGTTAAACAAATGGTAGTAGTAAATTTTGATATATTTGATGTTTTGCTATGGGTAATCTCTAAATATGCAAAATCTTCCCTCATATATGAAAGAGACAGAAATAGCACAGACTTTGAAAATCATACAAATGTGGTTTAAGTACCAACTCCAGTGCTTTCTTATGTCTGACCAAAAGGCAAATTACAGGTTCTCTGAATCTAATTTTCCTTACTTGTAAAACAGAAATAATAGTATCTCATCTGAGGATTAAATGAGAATTTCCATCAAGCACCCCTGCTTTATATTGTATGTTTCCTAAATGGTTATTCTCCCTATTTTCCTTCATTAATTTTAACCAGCAATGGAAAAAAAAAAAAATGAGGGAAGGATAAAATAACGACTCTTTACTGAGCACTATTAAAAGCTCTTTACAGACATTAACTTACTGCTTCTCTCCACAGTCTTCTGCAGAGCGTTGACAGAACTTGCCCAAGGGGGCAGGGTGGGTGCTAGAGCTGTGAGGAGTAGCCCGGTCCTCTGACTCAGCCTGCATCTTAGCTATTGGCTAAAAGATGATAGATTAAGTTGCTATTCACGTGATTGAACGTGTATAAATAATATAGAAAAAGTAACTATGATGCCTTTCCTTTTTGTCCCATTTTGTATTTCAGCACTGTGCGAACAGCGCTCTGGAGCACCTTTGTGATTACTGCTCAGACCTTTTCCTGGGACACTTTTTGGAAAGTACCAATATACCTCCAACTTACCCAGATATAATCCAAGATTAATGGAGATATTTCAGAGCAGATTACTCTTGGCTCGCTAAGACTAGGTAAGAGTTTACAAATGCATTTATTGTTTGCAGATAATATTTGATATCATGACCTATCCTGAAATATATCTGCCTTGTCATAAATTGGAAATTTATATTAATAGAAGAGGGGAAAAAATAGGCTACCTCTAAAAGGCAGTAATGTATTGCTTGAGATGTATATTATTACCTAAGCTTATGCCAGTATATCTGAAGGTATTTTTTTGTGTGTGACATAAAGGGAGTTAACATTTAGTGCAAAAGGAATTTCATGACAAGCATTCTTATAAAATACGACTCCCATACAGTTTTATGAAACACGTTATTGCGACAATCTATGCTGTTTCTACTGCTATAAAATCAATAACTGTAAAATGGAGAGGCTGTCTTCTTGGAATTGGTTATGATGAAAACGAACCTATTGTAATTATCTATATGCAAATCCTCCCTTAACTATGAGCTTCTCTTACATGTACTTCTAGTACATCTGTTTACTTCTGTGTATCTTTTTCTCCACTTCAAAAGTTTCTGTTCTAATATACTAGATTGCTACACATTCCAGTCAGGGTTAATTAGCAAAACAGAGAATTGGGTTTCAGGAAAGCCAGTAAAGTTGAATCAGGTGGCAAAGTAGTGCAGCAAATCCTTGGAGGAGATGAAGTGAACAGAGGTGATCCTGCATCTCCTGGATGTACCCTCCAGTGGCATCCATGAGGACAGAGGGTGAGGGATGAAAATCGGTGCATTGGCAGGAAATTATCTTGGGTGGACAGATGCTGAGAGTAGACATTTGCCAAAGGTTTTCCTTCTCGAGCATACAAGTTATACTGCATCTCTACGAACTGGCATTCAAGGGTGAATCAGTACATCTGACAGAAATCAGAAAGATATTGAATATTTACATGAAAGACTAGACTCCTTAAAGTGCATATTCATCTGCAAAGCATACGACTTTTCAAGATATTTCATGGACAATGTAGGGAAGGTATATCTCAGAAGTTTCCTGGTGAGCAAGGTAAATGGGAACCTGGAAAGTTGAAGGTGTATGAAATGCCCGTGGTCATGATCGGGTGGCTGAGAACATGGGCTTTGGAGACAGATCGATTTCTCCATGTTGAACCCCAGTTCTGCCACTTTTTGTCCTTGAGTCCTGGGAAGTTGTGAATTAAATGGACTAATTTATAAATAGTGCATAGTACTGGAACCGGCACATAATAAGCGTTCAGTAAATGAGTATTACTGTGTTAAGTAAGTGTGCAGCCATTTATGAGTGCTTTCCTTGGCTTACCAATGAGCTGGCTTTTATTTCCTTTATGATGACTTAAAATTCTCATCTGTAAACTCTCCTATGTTGAATTTTCCTTAATGCCACCTATCCAACCATACTTGGGAAGACAATGCTACATTTTTCAAGAGTAAAGTATTGCTTTTAAAATCTGGCATGTATTATAGTTCTGAAGCTTATTGGTATTTTAAATTTTATAACCTCAAATATGCCACTTTCTAGCTCCTGAATATGGGATAAATTACCCATTAATTCCAAATCTCCTCATCTTTAAGATGTGGACATCAAATATCTATGTATGAGAATTATTTTGAAGATTAAATGATAAAATTCACAGTATGTGACATAGGAGAACCCAAGGCATGATTGCTGTTATTATTGTAATCATTTTTCTTAAATTTATTCTTATATACCTCTGGCTGTGATTGTTGATGTTGTCAGTCTTTAATCTGCTAAACTTGAAGCAGGATGTTCCATGAAAATTTATATTATAACTATAAATATTAATGTATTCAAAATCTCAGGCCCCTTTTTAACCTTTGAGAACATGGTTCATTATCATCATTTTGTGCACTTAAAACATAGTATATTTAGTTTAAATGTGTATCTCATTTCACAGCCATCTCTAATTATCTCCAAGGACAACTACTCTTAAAGCTTTCCAAACTTGATCCTTTATAAGAGGAAATTATACAACTTTCCATTTGAAATTGCTTCACACTTTGATGATTCTGAATATCTGAGTATGGCTGTTTCATCCTTAGTCATAACTTTAAATTGGTTGACCCAAAATCAAACAATAAATAAACCAGGTAGTCAATCAACCGCAGTTCTCCAGGCTCACTCCATTCTAACCCTTCTGGCTTTGTACTCAATCTTCTCTCCATGGTTCTGAAGGCTTGCAACTCCATTCTATAGTGTAATTTAATGCCTAAGTCTGACACAGATTATATTCCCCATAGTACAGTATTGGGCTTGAAATAACCAGTAAATTATAGGAAACCAAAGTCCATCTCACATTAAGACCTGATATTGACCATGCAAAGGTATGTGCCAGGGCTGATGACAGGATCTCTATGCAAGGTCGTAAATATTAAGATAAAAAATTTTGTTTATTTTTAGATTTTCTTTCCAATTTTCATTTTTTGTTTATTTGTCAAAATATATTTAAATTAATTGTATGAACAAACAAGATTAAGAATGACACGGAAGCTCTTTCAATATACATTGAGAGAATTATGGCATATGTTGCATTAACTAATAAAAATAAATTTTCAGTAGAACTAATTTACCTTTTCATGTAATCTGGGCCTAAGCCAGGTTTTTGATAGGAACAATGTAATTAAATTATTTCATTGAAGTATTTACAATTAAATATACCATAGGATATTTCAGAATGGACCATAACTATCTGGCCAAATTACATAACTTATTTATTAGCCACTTGCAGTATGTAAATAAAAATAAAAGTTCTCACAATGCAATTATATACAAAAATTTAAAGCTTTCTTTTTTAAAAAGAAAGTAAAATTTTAAAAACCATTTAGTTTCAGTGACCAATATTTCTTTTAAAATTTTTAGAAATTTAAGATATCTTGGGAGTGAGTGTTTATCCAGGCATTTAATGTATTTTTCTATTTATATTTGTGAATATAACTTTTATGGCTCAAAAACTGAAATAATGAATGTATTGCAAAAAATCTCATTGACTGCAGTGCATGAGTAGTAACAATTAGAATAGAAGGACTATCAGTTTCAGGACTATCAATATTATCCAGTGTTAATATTTCTAGGAAAAATCTACTGCCAAACTAGCTTTCAGGATAGAGACTCACTTTTGGTCTAGAGTAGATTACCATGTATTGCATTTTGTGATTTTTTTCAATTCCATAGAATGGGTTAGGGAAATAACATTTATTTAGTGCAAACCACATGCCTGGAACTTTGCTTTTTTGCTCATAAATTCTGGAGATGATATATCAGGTGAAGTCAGCTATCCCAGTTTTACTTATGGGTAAAGGAATTCAGAAACTTGCTCAAAGTCACACCACCAAGAAATGCAGAGAGGGGACTGGGGTTGGATCAGTCGGTTTAATTTCAAAGCTACCTTTTATTTTAACATGTGTTCCATTTTACTATTCTATCAAAAGCTCTTTGAGAAAAAATTTCCTTCTAGGTAAGCCTGGAATGAATCCCACTTAGTTTTTTTTTTTTGATGTATAAATGGAATGTGCAATGTCAAATTCTATTTTAAAAATTCTAAACAATCTGTCTTATTTCTTCTATAGTCAGTGAGGACTTTTTATATTGTTTCTTGGGAAGGGCAGAGGTAGGATTTTAAAAAAATCAATTTTATTGATATATATTAATAATGCATAAACCTATCTAAAATGTACAATCAGTGGTATTTGGTATAATCACAAAGTTGTTCATTCATCACTTCAATCATTATTACAGCATTTTCATTATTCCAATAATAATAAACAAAAAAAAGACAAAAAAAATCCTCATCACCTCTTACTCTCTATGCTTCCTCTGTCATACTCAGCTGCTATTCTGTCTCTGTCTCTCTAGTTTATTTGTGTTTATGTTTTGTGAAAATGGTTTTATATATGCAATATCACCCGTATTCATATTTCACATGAGGTATCACTATGCTATACAATCTCATGCTACATTGTTTAGCTTTCCTTCTAGTATTATACATATCCTTAGACTTTCCCTTTAACCACTGTCATACCCATATAATAGCTCTGCTAGGCACAAACACCATGATGTGCTCTCACCATTTCCGTTCATTTCCAAAGATTGACAGACAAACTTTTTCATTAAGAAAGTCTTAAGGAGAGCCTCAGATGTCTGCCTGTTCACTTTTAGTGTACCCCAGAGAGTTCCTATTGCTTCTCTGATGTTCTGGAAGAAATTATATATTTGGTATTGAAATTCATGCTTAGTGAAAATTTAATGTCCAGTTTAATTGCTATGACCTTTCATTATATCAAAACCTAATTTTTGGTATTTACTTCAGTGTTCATTGATTCCCCACTTGTGTTGTTTCATTAATTTGATTAAGTTGTGTTGGGAAGTCTTCAGAGACAAAGAGCTCTGAGTACCTAAAATAATTTTTTTTCCAAGCGGTATAATGCACCTCTCATTTAATTCTAATTCTACTTTAGAAGAAAATGGATACTTTCCACCCCTTATGTACTTGTTTCTTACTTATTTTATATATAGAGAGAGATATGTTAGCATTATTCATAATTCTTGGTATGAATTCAGAGGAAAGATTATGGAAAGCCACACAGGTATGGAATTAACTATATTGTATTTATGAAACATTTATGTACCTTTAACTCTTAAATATATCAAACTTCAATTGTTTGAAATATTCTAAGGCAGGAGTTCTTAACCTTTTTTGTTCCATGGATACCTTTGCCAGTCAGGTGAAAACCATGTACCCCTTAGTAAGTCCACACTACACTGTATATTATTTAATAAATAAATCACACCAGCACCAATACATTCCCACAAGAATAATGTTTTGTTTTGTTTTTTTAAATTTCAATTCAAGCTCACGGATCCCTTGTTAAGAGCCCGTGTTCTAAAGGATCTTCTAAAAAAGCTATTTCTTATGTAATCTCTTAAATAAGTTCACTTCTATAATATGATTTTAAGGATCTCTTGGTCTAGTGAATTTTCCTTTTATAGTCTTCTGTAAAAGCCAATTTTATCTAGTAATAGTAAAAATGTTTAGTGTATTTCTTGGCAGATTTAAAAGAGATCTATTTAGGTGCATTGAAATCCTGACAGGATAATTTGTCATGTTGAAGAAGTAGGAATGGTTATCAGGCAAAGAAGAAAAAAGCAGGTGCAAATATTTCCTGCATTTTATATTCACCTGAAAACTTAGTCTGTTTGTATAAGACAAAGCATACTGGACTCGAAGTTGAGGACCAAGTTGCTAACTGTGACTTTAGGCAACTTACTTTTTTGCTCTCTTGAGCTTTACAACTTTTTGCCTTAAAAAAAAAAGAAAAAGATAATATACCTGACTGGGTTTTTATGGAAATTGATTGAGCTAATGTTTGTGGCAGTGCTTTGTGAACATTAAGGCTTTATAAAAATATTTCACATGAGGGGAATGGGTGCAGCTCCGTGGTTGAGTGCCTGCTTTGCATGTATGAGGTCCCAGTTTCATTCCCTGAACCTCACAGTGAATGTAGCTATGTATCACCAGTGGTGTAATATGGAAACTTTCATTGTAGGAATTTAAAGGGTCTAAGTGCAAAAGTCTTCTAAACCTTTTAACTTAAAGTATTTCAAATTTAAGCATTTTCAGTAGATTTGACATCATACTTATAAAAATTGTATTATTCCTTACTATATCAAATCATGTATCCTTAATTTGCACATCCAGATTAAATGATAAGTATTACCTTTAATATATATATTTTTTGTTGTTAAATGTTAAACCCTTGTTGGATTATTGCATCTTGATGATTCAGATTCCCCTGGCATGTCTTTCAAAGAAATTTTAAGTGAGAGATAATAAAGTTTCTGTAACTCTAGTGGTTCTGATGAGGTCAATTGAAATTTTGTATGTTTAATAATACAATTGGAAACTGGAGTGAGCTGATTGTTATGTGTGACCGGGAAAGACAGAGAATTTGTAAGAGGTATAAGTTTGCCTGTGTGAACTGTATTTCTTGAAGCCCACATAAAGTTTTCAGGAATAGATAAAAACTTGATCCTGACATATTGGTAGGTAACACAGCTAGTAACTCATAGGAGTGGGGTCAAAACCCAGATTTTTCTGAATATATTATAAAAGAAATCATTTATCCACAGTGTGTTAAAAGAATATTTTATCCTCTTCAATTGGACATCTAGTGTCAGTGCCATAAAATTGTAAAAAGCTTATACTAGTAAGTTGTTTTCAGGGAAAAATTTTTTAATTCATGAGCAAATAAAATATTTTTGAAGCTCTACTACCATTTTTAGGCTATTTACATCTAATAAATCACTCTTTTAATGTCCTAATCAGTGCTTTGGTGACCTTAAAATGATTGAGAGATAACTATACCAGGAAAGCAGTCTATTTGCCTAATAGAATCTGAAATTATCCTTCTCAACCTATATATTAAGAAACCAGCATCTCCCTGCTCTGAGTTTATATAACATCTTATACATCCAACTTCTGTCCTACTCTCCACTTGTACTATGGACGTAAACTCATCAGTTTACTCTTTAATTGTGAGCTCCTAGAGGGAACTGTCCATGACCTATTCATCTTTGTATCCTTGGTTCTAGTCCCAGTTCCTGATGGGTAATAGGGAATTGGTAAATATTTAAGGAATGGATGACTGAAGGATGGAGATGGCTTGGTGTGTGCCCAAGGTCATGTAACAAGTTGATGCTATAATTGGCAGTAAGAGTTTATGGTTTATTTCCCATCTACTGACATGTTATTTAATCTAGAAGTAACTACTGGCTATGTACTAGGTGTTTTGTTCTTTTCTGAATTCTGGGACTAGATCAATAAGCAAAACAGGCAGGAAATTCCTACTTTGGTGGATCTTACATTCTAGTTCCTAAAAGTATGTCTGATCAAGCTTTTGAATTCTTTAAAAATGAAAACCTGGCTTTTAAAATCGAATTATTTATGATGATAATTTTAAATGGATTTCTTTAACAATGGGAAATAAAGATAGTTTCACCAAATCCTCAAAAGTCTAAGAATGGAGACTGCTTAGAGTTTTTTAATGGATGCTAAAAATATATTGATAAGATTAGATTTCTCCTCTATATCCATTCTCTTAAAAGTAATTCAGCAGAGAGGTAAAAACTATGCTTCACTTCACAGTTTTCAACTCTTTAAAAAATATGGTGGTATTACAAATACCTCTAATAATTTAAAACAACCTAAAACACATGTACAGGATAAAGTTAGATGTCAGAGGATCCTGTGGTTCCAAGAAACAGAAGAACTTCTAGCCACCGTAGATAAAGGAGATATCCTGGGATGAGCCATGTGTGCTTTAACTTGGAAGAGTTCAGCCTGGCTTCTTCCATGGTCATCACTCTCTTTAGCTCATAGTGACTGAGGGCCTTGTGGTCTCTTCTCTTTCACTCTTTCTGTGACTCTAATTCATCTTTATCTTTGTAGCTTCAGACCTGCTTCTTCTTTTTTACAATTGCATGTAACCAGCACAGTGTCCCCTGTAATGTGGTTTCCATAGACTTTCCAGATCAGCTGTCTGTCTCTGTGGACCACATTACACTTCTGAAGCTGAGAGGCCCACCTTGACTCAGTTATTCATACAAAGCCCAGTCATTGGTAATAGAAAGAATAGGGATATGTGGTGTATATATATATGCTTCTAATGTGCCATCTGGCAGAAAATTTAACTGGGATTCGGGTGTGGGGACAGGGAGTCACTGCTGGCACCTGTTTTGTAATAGGCATATCACAATATGTCAATAGAGGTAATAGGCAGAATAGCTTTTATGGTTTATTTGATTTGAAAAATTAAAAACATATTTTGATATATCAGTTTGTACCTTAAGTAACAGTGTAAACCAACAATAGTCTTATGTTTATAAATCACAAAAATGTCTAAATGATTTATGGCATAAGTTTAATATGCACACTTTAAGTACCTGAATGTGATAAATTGCTAATAGAAATTTTAATTTAAAAGTCCAGTGGAGTTCACACTTTTTCTAACACTATAACATTTCGATTCTCCATCATTGCCAATTGCCTACTTGAAAATACATTTTACACCAGAAATTTTAGAATATTTGCTTATGGAGGACTTAAAACAGGATATGGGTAATTTTACTTTTTTCACATTCTCAGGTTTAATGGATAAGCTTTGGTTATGCCTTGGAGTTAGTCACGTTGCTTCCTCCAGACAGGGCCTCCTCTTCATCCTTCCTTTCCCATAGCCACGTCAAAGTACAGGACTTTCATTTCTGTCACAGGAGTTTGATTTTTCAACCAAACACATCTACTCAAGCATTCAAGTCCAACTAAAACATGCTTGAGTGATACGATGAGACTGTTTGATATTTTTAACTATTAATTATTTTTCACGATTTTTTTCTTACTTTTATTGTACAAAACACTGAGCTAATTGCTGGGGCCCTAGGGATGATTTTGGTTCTTTACCTCATACAATGAATAGTGTGGGGAGATAGGGTAGGGTAAAAAAATAAAAACAAAAGAGCTTTATCATTTGGTAAAATCTTCCATCTAGCCCAATATTCCTGCTTATTTGGTGGGATAGCTTTGAAGCCAACCACATAAGAGTAACTTATTTTTATTCTGGACAGTCATATCTATAAGAAATTTGTCCCTATTAGAATAACTTTTTATTGCTCAGTTAATTGTTTTTTGAGTTTGCAGAATTAATTGCTCTCTGCATTCTTGTGTCTTTCTGGAACATTTTGGTGTACAATGCATAAAAAGGGAGATTCTTGAACCAAGAATTTGTTGTTAATAATATTAGAGCCTCTACACATCTGTGGCATCAAATGATCCATCAATTCACATTAGATTTTAATAATGGTTCAAAGCCAAATTTAAACATGGCTGAGCCTTTATAAATTCCTTGTAGCTCTTTTCATGGCTCCATTGACTTTTCCCAAAGACTTGGAGTACCAGTAGGGTATTGCTACAGCCATAGTTCCTATAATTTGGTTAAAATCAAAACCAAAAGGATTTAACTGCCTCTATTTAAAATCCTTCTTATGATGAAATCTAGACTCAGGCCTTGGTGGGTCTGATAGAAAGGAATGGTAGTAGAGGTTGAAGCCTCTTCCCAGCCCTCTCTCAGAAAATAGGAAACCTCTGCTCTCTCTTACATTTTGTATTCCTACAGAGTTGATCCCTCTGTAGAATGCAATATAAAGTTCACTTCTATGGCATGATGCTGCTGACAACAGTTGGACCATGCCTAAACTCAGACTAGGTCTGTTTTGCATACCCCTTTGCATACGAGGTCAGGAATCTTCCAGGCATCACTGGAGCCTGGGGACTCCAATTTGGTACGGAGATGAGGAGATGCTTCTGCAGCAACCAAATCAATTCAGGGAATCAACGGTAACTCACAGGTTTCCTGTTGTCCTATCATGAATTTGATTTATCCAATTTCTTTTGTTCAACTTGTATTCAAACAGCATTAAGTGTTAAGACATAAAATGTCCATTGATTCTTATTACAGAGACTAAGATATGAAATGAACTTAAGTGGGACTTTTTTGATCTGCACATTCATTCATTTATTTGATCAGGTAGAAATGTGTTTCCAGTGCCTTCTATACATGGGTGTCCTATGAGATTGGGATTCAAAGGAAGTGCTTGTTTTTTGGTCTGAGGATGTGGCAGATTGTAAAAAAAAATGCCCACACATTCGTTAGCTCCCATACTGTTAATGACATTACAGATTTTCCCATCAGGAAGAAGAGCTGGGACACACCTGTGACTCACATTAGCAAATGTGGTATGTACAGCCTTGAAAAGCACATGTGCATTGGACCTTAACCTCTTGATGCTTTCAGTACCCAGGATCCATGGAGATCTAGCCTAGGCTAGCCTAGGAAATACAAGTATTTCTTGTTTTTACTAAATTAATCTCTATAGCCATTAAAATCTGTCATAATTTTACAAAGTTTACAAGTTAGGTATAAAGAAATCAAAGAGTAAGATCAACTTTGTTGTTGCTGTTATTCTTTTGCTAGCTCTTCCATCTCATGGTGCACAAAATATCTTCCATTCTATTTGCTATAATAAGCACACAATTTTGTTTTTAAGTCTATGACAAGATTGTGCCAAATTGAGAGTTTTTGTAACTAATTACTGATCATGATGTGTCTAATAAAAATTAATGCCTTAATATATCTTGTTAACAGTACACATATATGAGATAAAAATTCAACTTCTATCTAATATGCTTTTTCTGTCTATTGATTCACAACTTATTAGTTACCTCCTACTGTTCCTTCAGATTGTGGTGAAAGAACACTTCCTCAGGGAAGCCTAATCTACCACTTCAGTCTATTTCAGTTTTACTATAGGCTTTCATAGAGCTGTGATGATTTTACTTTATGGGACTTTTATGTATATTAGTAGTTTGTTTGAGGAATTTCTGTCTTCCCATTGAATTGTCAGTTCCTTGAGAGCAAATCAAATGGAAGCTAGAATGGTTTTATTAATGTCAAACAAAATAGAGGTTAGAGCAAACAAGCTTACCAAGGAAAATAGGGACATTTCATAATGATACAGAGCTCAGTTGATCAAGAGATTATAATAACACTAAATGTGCATGCACCTACTAACAGAGCCTCCCATCACTAAAAGCAAAACTTGATAGAACCAAAAGGAGAAATAGACGAATTAACAATGACAGTTGTAGAATTCAACACTCCGGTCTCAGAAACTGATAGAAAAACGTGGAACGAAAATCAGTAAGGGTATAGAAGATTTGAACAAAACTGTCATCTAACATGACTTGCTTTACATTTATAGACTACTACATCCAACATCACCAGAATATACACATAGAACATTCATCAGGAGAGTATAAGTTGGACTATAAAATAAGGCTCAATAAATTTATGAGCAACTGGAAATCTATATTACAGGTAGAAATGCAAAATGGTATAACTTCTTTGGAAAAACAGTTTTACATTTTCTCATAAAGTGAAGCAAACACCGTGTGGCCCAGCAATCCTACTACAAAATATCTCTCCAAGAGAAATGAAAACATAGGCTTACACAAAGCCTAGTATTCAAATGTTCTTGGCAGCTTTATTCATAATAGTGAAAAACTGGCAATACCCCAAATATCCATCAACTGGTGAACAAATAAACAAATTATGGAATACAGATACAATGAAATGCTACTCAGCTATGAAGCAGAAAGGATTACTGATTCACACCACCACATGGATGCATCTCAATATCATTTTGCTAATTGAAAGAAGCCAAACAAAACACTGACACTGTATGATTCCATTTATATGAAATTCTAGTAAAGGCAAATATATAGTTATGGAAAACAGAACAGTGGTTTCTAGGAACTGGGTGTGGGGTAAAAGTAATGGCTGCTAATGGGCACAAGAGAACTCTCTGTCATGCAAAATATATTCTATAATCTGAATGAAATGGTGTTTATGCAAAGCTGTATGTACTACAAAAATTACTAAATTGAATGTGTACAGTCGGTGAATTTTATTCTATTCAAGTAATATTTACATGAAGTTCAGATAGAAATGTTTGATCTACAGAAACCATAAGCATGATCCATTATGTATTTACAATATTGAGTTATTTCTAATTTTATTACTTGGTCTCTAAATTGCACCTAAAATTCAAGAATTTAAAAGCCCTTGAATACTTAAAACTTTGTAGAGTAGAAAATATTGGGCATATAGAATTTCTTAAAACAACATTGGGCTTCATGCATAAGGAAAATTTAGTGAAAAAATTGTTTCAAAATGTATACGTAATTCAGTGCTACTTCCTCATTTTACTACATTATTCTTAGAATCAAGGAATGTCCTAAGTGGTAAAATGTAGAAAGTTCTTGCATCTGTTTCCACATTCTGATTAGTATTTTCAACTCTTGAATTGGTTCATTATTTTCCCCAGATGACCTATTGGTCTACTGTGGTTTTTCAAGGAATGCTCATCTTCGATGTCTGAATGAATACTATCAATTTTGGAGACCATCAGTGTTCTCACAGTCTGATTCTAAAGTGTTTGTGGTCTGTGAGTATTTTACATGGAAGTGGCTAGAGATCAGCTATGAGA
This sequence comes from Tolypeutes matacus, assembly GCA_026826555.1. Lineage (NCBI taxonomy): Eukaryota > Metazoa > Chordata > Mammalia > Cingulata > Chlamyphoridae > Tolypeutes > Tolypeutes matacus. Next base: position 7,731,953 of record JAKSZT010053813.1, read on the forward strand.
AGCAGCTCTGCGATTCTTTGCAAAAGCTGTGAGGGCGAATGACACACTGCCACTTCCCCAGCAGCTGAGTGCTTTGCTGGGGCTCCACCTCTTTGGGAGTGACTGAGTGAGTTCAAATATGAATATGAAGTCCAGCAACTGGTAAGATGAAAATACTGAAATATCATAATACTTGTAATTACATCATTTTTCTTATGGTTAACTCAGATTGAGCCTGCATTAATTATTTCCACCAGCTCAATTTTGTGAATATTATATAGTTATAAATTGATAGAGAATATTAAATGCTGACAATCCTAAGGGATCTCTGATTTCATTTCTGCATATTAAAAATGATATTTTTATTATCTATAATAGACTGCATAATCCTCAAACTAAGAGATGAGGAGAAGTGACTGATGACATTGGTTTTTAAAAACATTTTTCTTTTATGAATGATGGCAAAGTTAATAAACATTTTTTTCAATCATTATTATCAAGCATTCTTTACTCAAAAAATTTCTCTTTTCCATCCTGAAATTCTGGAATTAAAGCTACCATAGAGGTTATTTTCATATTAGCACCCAAAAAGACTTCTTTAAATTTCATAAAACACAATAGATACAAGAGGAATAGATATTTGGTCATTTTTCACTTCCCTTAACATCTGAAAATCATGATTTACCTTTCTTTAGAAATTGTATGAGTTTTCTTTTTCAGTGATATTCTTATATACGTATATGAGTGTATTTTTATGTATGTATGTATATATGTAATTAGGGTTTCCCCAGATGTTTTTGTTTAAAAAGCTCAGAAAGGGCAACTTTAATTTATTATAAATGAGGGCAAGAATGAGTTAAAATAATAGCTTTTGATTGCATTTACAAGAGAGAGAGTGAGGGGGATCTGGGGCACGTTGGTTACACAGTTCCACATTTGACAGATCTCTGGTTGGCTTTATATATTTGCCTCCCTCTCAGTTTGCTACTGCTTTGGCTAAGATAGAGTGTACTGTGGGGGCGTGCTCAAGAGAACAAGAGAATTACAACTCTTGAGAATCTGTCATTTATTGAGCTATAATAAAAAATAAGTATCCTTAATTTAAAAAACAAAACCTTTCAAGAGGAGGTCCTCTTTACCTGTCCAGCTCGAATGCATCTAGAAAGGAAAAAAGGAGCTTCGCAAATAGGCATCTTTCTCCATTTTTGGAGTTGTTATGGTCACTTCCTTTAGCCCACCAGCTAAAATGACGTAAGCAGCTGTAAACATAGTGGGAGGAAGGAACAGTGGAAATATAAACAGTTACACAACATCTCATTTTGTCTTTCTTCTAACTGCTTCCTTTCAAAGTATGCTGTATTTAGGGGGAAAACATGCCCCTTGGAGCTTCCACTATGCTCCCATAATGTTTTTGAAAGGAATTCTGCTGGAATTTAATTAACACTTGATAATTACATTTTTAAAGGAAAGTGTGGGTAGTAAGGAAATGGTTGAAGGTAGAAGGGAGAGGAGAAATGGGGGGCTGGGTCGAGGTCCTTCTGGGAGTGGGAGGGTTTGAGACATGAGAAGTGGTGGCTGGTTGGACTCAGATTCAAAAGGAATATCTCCTCTGATATGACCAGCAGGAGGAAGGCAAAGATGTAAATAGAGGAATGGGAGATGCTGAAATTTCTTCCATGTACTGCTTGTTCTTTTTCTAAAATTCAAATGTTATTTTCCTGTGTTGAAATTTTCAGTGACTATTTCCTAAAGTATGTAATTCAAATACTTGGTTGCTGTGTTAATTACACAAATGGCCAAAGTCTCTATCACTTTTTCCTTATCCTGACTGTATTTTAGTAGGGGTTCTCTAGGGAAATAGAACCGACGGGAGGTATCTGTGAACAGTATGAGATTTTATAAAATTGTCTCACGTGACCGAGGAGATACACAAGTCCAAATTCCATAGTGCAGGCTGCAAGCCAGGGACTCCAATAAAGGTCCTTGATGAGTTCCCCAGGAGACGCTGGCTCTCTGAAGTAGAGATGGGAATTCTCTCAATATTGAAATCATTTCTGCTTTTAGGGTCTTCAAATGATTGGATAAGATGTCACTCATTGCTGATGGCAAGCTCCTCAGTTGATTATAGGTGTTATCAGTCAAATATGCAATCAACTCACTGTCGATTAAAGTCTATGAAATGCCCTTGTCTTACAATTAGCCCAGTCCTTGCTTGACCAAACAACTGGGCACTGTTCTCTGACCAAGTTGACACATTAGCCTAACCATCACACTGACCTAATGCTTTCATTTGAAATGCAGCATCCTGAATACACCGAAAAGATTTGTGCCTTTTTGAGAATATCTTTCCTTACCTTGTGTTCATGCCAATTTCTATCAGAATTATCAGGACCTCTTCCTCTTGGCATGTCTCCACATTTCCCTAACATTCTGTGATAGCCATCTATAAGAGGTAAAATTAATGTCTCCTCGTGGTATCTGCTCTCTGGTTTATTAATATGCCTGTAATAGAGCTTGTCTCATGTACTAATTTATCCATTTTGGACCCCAAAACTGGACTATGCACTACTTTGTCTTTTAATTCTTATATTCTTAATACCTGTTGCCGTGTAACATGATTAGATACCCACTAAATGCTTAAATTAGAATATACAGAAGAAAATAATTTAAGGCAATATACTCATCACATTTAGAAAGCACAGAAAAGTATTAAGAGCTCTGTAGTATGATACTATTATCGATCTGTTTCAGAGACTGTACATTCATAACTTTTTAAATTTCTGAAAGTAGTAACTTTCATAAAACAAGCACGTTAGATATTTTGAAAAATAAAAGACTTAGTCTTGAGACAAAAACTCCTACATTATCTTAATCAGCAGACCTGTAAAATGTTTTTGTCGCTAATAATAAACATAAGATAATTCAAGACCTGAATCATAACAGATTATTTTCAGTGTACTTCCCTTATTTATGCAAATTAGTTCACTGAAATATTGAAATATGGTGGTTTAAGACTGCCATTCTTAATGAGTTTGGAATAAAAAATAGTATTTTTGAACAATTAAAGAGAAGCGCCTGTTCTTCCTGGTTTTCTTTGCCTGAAGATGGAACTCCACTAACTTTTACCAGAAAGCCTCTCTGTGAGTATTATAATTGAACTTTGTCCTCTGACCTGTTCTCTCATACATAGAAATCAATTCCATATAATGTAAGTATAGACTCACTTTGAAAATTGGTTAATACATTGCTTTAGACTCAGCCTCACTTGAATTTGTCTTGATTTTAATACTGTGTTATACCTTTCAGATTTCTTATTATCTTTCATGCAGTGCCATTTCATAGTTCAACAGGTCAACTCCTTTTTTTTTCCCTCTTTTTTTTTTTATTGTGGGTAAAAGTCAAATTTTTCACAATACAAACCAATATTTGTAAAATGATATATAAATATAAATACATATATGTGCATTTGCTTACATAAATATTATATATATATATATATATATATATATATATTTTTTTTTTTAAAGGTGCTTAGATTACCAACAGGTCAACTCTTAATATTTCCTTTTCTTTATAGATATTTGTAAATTCTATTGTGTTAAGCAATAGCAAATGCCCTGAATTTTCCTTCACATTAAAAATGGTGAAACCATAAGGGGACTCTTGTTTTAATGTCTGAAATAAAAAGAATCCGGGTAGTGTTTGAGCTATTTGCCATATTTGGATGCTATAATGTATACATAGGCCTTTTTCTTTTTAATATTACTTTCTCATAAGCAGAGTAATATTCCCTTTAAAAAAGAAAACCTTTAGTTCTTTTTATATATTTTATTTCCTGTTCTCTACCTGCCCAGCTGAAATAGCTATTAAGGTTTAGGTTTGATAATTTTTATGTTCAAATTCTAATTATGCTTCAGGTGTCTGCCTTTCTCTCCCCTATCCCATATCTGCACTTGAGGTTCCAGAGAGAAACATGAGAGATACTTAACTAGAAACAAAATCATGGATGAATAGGGAGAATGCAACTCACGTTTGGGAGCTTGTTAACTCTTGGACTTTTTAATATCACTGAATTCCGCGAAAGAATCATTTATGAAAGAGAGACCAGGGAACCATGTTTTACCTCCAAATCTTTCACCCCCAACTCCAGGAAGAATTTTGTTAGAGCAAGAATTATAATCTGTTATTGTCAGAGTTTTCAGGATACTACATTGAGTAAATTTCCAAAGGTAATTCCATGCCATGATACCCTGAAAATCATAATAGTTTAAAATTATTACTGGGGAGTGGCTGTAGATCAGTGGTAGAGTGCCTGCCTGCCACATACAAGGTCCCAGGGTCAATCCCCGATGTCCCCTTACAAAAGAAAATTACTGTGTACCTAATTTTTCTATATCATAATATGACTGATCATGGCCTGTCAAATGTTTTTAGGGCAGGATAAGCTAGTAGCAAGTCCAGCCCTGTGGGCAGAACATGTCACTTGGAAAGGATGGTAACAGATAAAGAATCACATAAGCAGGTGAACGCATCTGTAATAAAGATCAGCAAATACTGTAAAGGTGTCCCAACAGGTGCTAGAGCATGGCAGTGAGGAATCTAAGGTCAATAGTGTGACTATTAACTTGTGAAAAATAGGAAAGCACACAGAGTAATCTTTATCCCCTACACTCTTTCAGATTTTGTATGGAAATATTAAAGCCTGGCCAGATTTCAAAATAGGCAAGTTACATCATCAGCCTATGGAGCCCATGGCTAGTGTATCAATCAGTGTGGAGCTAGACCAGCAGGCCTGGATATTGGTCTTAAGGCAAAGTTGGCAGGGGAAGGGTGAGAGATGGTTAGTGGGAAATGCCAAAAGAAATGCCTGTATTCCTGGTTGGGGGTGGGGCAAAGCAAGTCAAGGCCCCCATCCTAAATAAACTAGGAAACTCATCAGAGTACACAGAAAGGGGGAAAATTCATGGATCCAGTGACCAAGCAGTGGTCACAAGCAGTGAGAGCATGTGCTGCAGAGTGACAGCATTCAGCTCTTACCCCGCAAATCCTTCCTGCACAGTGTCAGGATGTAGCTGCACCCGTGCAAAGAGGAAGTTTGCAGAGGCAGGGGACTGTGCAGAGGCTGAAATGGTATATCAGTGGGCCCCATCATTGTTGTCATCTGTAATTGGAGACCTTTCCTGTCACCTGTGGTCCTGCAGAGCACAGTCATAACAGAAGAGAACTGTATATGATTGCGCCAAAGTGGCAGGTGAAGCTGGGTTGCTAACTGCACCTGATTCCTGTTGTTGTGTTGGGGATTGACTCATGCCTCCCCCACAGGCATGTTCCAGTCTTAACCCCATCCTGTGGTGTGAAGCCATTTGTATATATGACTTTTGAATATGCTATTAGTAGTGAAGGTGAGGCCAAACTGAATGAGGGCATGCCCTTATCCAATATGGCTGAGGTCCTTAAAGCAAAGGACATTGGAGATAGAAGTGGAAACCAGAAGTATTGGAAGGCACAAGTAAGAAGCAGAGAATGAGGCAGATCATCATGTGATGGAAGAACCTCAGAACTGCAGTAAGCAAGTGCCAGAACACTATAGACTAGTAGAAAGCATGACCTGTTGAGACCTTGGTTTTGGACTTCTGGCCCTCAAAACCGTGAGGCAGTAAATACCGTTTGTTAAGCCAACGCATTTATGGTATTTAAAATCATAAGAGACCTGGCAAACTAAAACAGACTATCTCCATTTTCCCCATCAAACCTGTAATAGCACTTTGCTAGGGATGGGGAGTGGAGATAAGAGCCACTTGTTTTCTATATTGTACATCTGTGGATAGTAAATAGAACTTGTGGTATTTTCATATCCAATATACATTTTAAACAGTAAATAGTTATTTCCTATGATGCCTATGTGAGATTGTTATTTTCATTATTACTCTAAGAGTACACAATGATATGTAACATTTATAGATAAATAATCATTAGCAGTCCAAAGTTGCTGAGAAATATTTAGATGAGAATATCAATAGTATGGACCCATTTGGGCATAGGAAATGTGTTTCTTCTGTTTTCCCTTCAATTCCTCTTATTTCAAAGAGTAGAAAAAGGGGTCATATATAGAAATGGAAGAAGCTTTTTAAAAAATCGTTTTTTCTTATATTAGTTCTTCCATGCTCTTCTGTGTTTTTACCATATACTTGTGGGATAGTTATTTGTCACATGTTTAGTAGCTATAAACCCCAATCATTCTATGAACTCTTTAGTCCATCAAATGTGAAATATCATCAGTTCAGTCATCCATTCATTCGATCAGTATTTATTGAGCACCTACTATGTGCCAAATAGTATGCTTCCTCACTCATTATTGCTTTAGTGTCAAAAAATTATTATGATTCAAGAGTGTTAGACATATAATCTGAATTTTTGAAGAATATTTTAAAAGTTTGTAGAGTATTACTAATTTTTCTTTGATAAATCACACCTGGACTGAATTAACTTTCATTAGTTTAACTTTGAAAATCACTTTATTTTAAATGGAATTGACCTTCAGATTAATTTAAGTGGTATAATTGCATTGAGTTTGGTAATTAAAAGACTAATAAATGGCATTCCAATGCCTAATATGGTAGAAGCTAACTGAAGGACTATGATTTTTCACTTCTCTTTTTATACAAAGAATTTAAAGGTAATTTACAGTTTTAAAACTCTTATAAATCAATATAATTAGAGATTGTTAAAAAGACAAATGAAAAGCTAATTAACAGAAAAAAGAAGAAAATTGCTAACTACCAGGAATGTTTGTTATTGCAGGAAAGCATTTAATTCATTGCTAGACTTCTAGGCAGTAGCATGGTAGCTTGTAGAGTCCATTTTATCAGTTTAATGTATGTAGGTAACAATAACAATAATAAATTTAAATTGCACTCATTATATGCCAGGTACTGTTATAAGATATTTACCTATATTCTATAATTTAATTCTTACAGCTCTAAGAGGTTTATGACTATTGTCCCACTTTTATAGATGTAAAACTGAGGTAAAGTATCTTGCCCAGCTAAGTAAGTGGCAGAGTTAGGATGCCAGCCATAGCAGTTTAACTACAGGTCTGTGCTCACATACCCACCCTCAAATTATCAAGTTAATGCCTAGATTATGCATAATATAATTATATAATTAGGGTTTTGAGAAAAAATACAGATATTTTTCAACAAATATTTCTTATGTTGTCCCTCCATAAGCCCTAGAGGAATAACATTGTTTTAAATTATTGAAATCAGCATTTTTCTTTATTTTTGTAGATTCTGGGTATTTAATTTGTCTCCTCTTGTCAACTGCCTTTACATATCTTTGAGCTTTTTTTTTTCCTCTCTACACCATGCTCTCATGTTTCATCCCACTAAAATAAATGGCTTCATTTTAGATCATATCCATTCCTGAGGCTCCATTTCCTGGTTGTCTTCATTTATTCATTTGAAAAATAGTTGTGTGTCATCTGGATCCGGGTACTGGACTATGTACTGGGGAGATAAGGGGCAGTAAGACCAACATGCTTGGTGTTTACCTTTTTGGAGCTCCTATTTTAGAGGGAGAGACAGACTGTAAATCACTAATTATAAAATTAATTAATTGATTACAATTATAGAAGTACTATGAGATTGTAATTAATTAATTATTGCCCTCACTGCCCACTCTGCTACCTCTCTTTTTGTTCAAAAGAAAGCCAGTGAATTTCTGTTTCTCCTCTCTGGATTGCCTCAAAGTCAATCTATCTGGAGAAATAGTGACGGTCCCCCGTGTGTTGAATGCTCAGCCTAGTCCTTTCCAGCTCAAGTTTTCAGCCTCAATGAACTTCCATAGTTTTGTCTAATACCACATTTGAGTGCCCCTACTCAAAAGAAAAAGCTTTTAAAATTATAGTTTTAAGTAATAAAATTATTCTCATCTGACCAGAATGTACTTCCCTCGGATATCCTGCATGGCTAATCCCTCTCTTTCTTTCTTTCTTTCTTTTTTTTTCTTTTCTTAATGCTTAAGAGTTCAGTTCTTAGCTTATCTCTTTCCCTCTCTCTTTCTTTAAGTCCTTTGGTTCAGATCCTTTCTCACTGATACCACCTATGAGCACCCTACATAGTGTTACAATAGCCCCAACTCTTTCTCCCCAGTACTCTCAATCCACCTACCCCCTTTCTATTTTTCCCTTTATTCAATGACACACATTGCTTTCTAACCTACTGTAAAAGTTTCTTATTTATTACTTCATTTATTGTTTATTGTCTGTCTTCTGACACTAGAGTGTGAGCCCCATAAGGGCAAATGTTTTTTTCTGTTTTGTTTGCTGATTTTTGCCAAGCACCATGAACATTGCAATCAATATTTGTTGGATGATTGAATACAGCATACAGAAAACATAGCAAACATACTTTCCAGTACAAGAAAAGGTGGGTGATTTTTTATAGCCTTTGGAAGGCTAAGTAAGAAGTAAGTGAAGTGAAGAAGTAACATGGAAGAGTGACGCTCAAATCAGTTTGGTGGGTGCGTGCATGCATGTGTGTGTACCTATTACTTAGATGTTTCAATAGAGATTTTTTTTTTTTGCTTATTTATTTTTTAACTTTATTTTGTACATTTAATAATTGAAAACATAAGCAATTAAAAACTAAAAAGTAAACACAGATGAATAAATATATACATTTCTCAATTAAGTGTAATGGATACATGTAAATTTTTTTGTTGTAATAGAGATTTAATTAGTAATACTTTTTATTTTTTTCACCTAAACAAATATCCAAGGTAATTATTATACTTTAAAAGTATTTTAAATTTAATAAAAATAAACACTGATATGGAACTAATTATATCAAAGTCAGTTAATAAGTATGGGATTAAAAAGAAAATATTGTAAAATAAAACTGACATGTGCAACAATTTTTTTTTTTTTTTTTTAGGTATTGGGGGCCGGGGATTGAACCCCGGACCTTGTATGTGGGAGGTGGGAGGTTGTTGCTCAACTGCTTGAGCCACATCCACTTCCCTATTTTTAAAAAATAGTTTTTGTCTGGAATTTTATGATTCAAATCAATTTTCCAAAATTTAAGTCTCTCCCTATTTAGTGAAATTTAAGCTTTGTTTAGAGAGGTAATAGGGTATAGAGGTAAGATATTAGACTCCAGAACCAGTCTTCTTTTAATTATAAAATACTGGATAAGTTAAAAAGAAACAACAACAAATCTCTCTGTGCCTCAGTTTCCCTGTATGTAAGATTTGATTTTATATATGTAACGTACCTAGAACAGGTCTGCATACTCTTGTTACTGAGTTATCCCTGACCACAACTTTTATGAAATTATCATCATTGGATCTACAGAACACTGTATCTATGATTCATGTATAGAATTAAATACCAATAATACACTGCTAAAATGTTCAAGAGGAGAAAATTCTAATGATACACTCATGGCCTATAATTTTTGGTGTTGGAATTAATATAGAAATCTCAAGAAGAAAATAAACAGAAGTTGACTTTAATTTAGCCCCTAGACTATTAAAAAAAAGAGCTATAACAGACAGATATTTAAAACCCAGTATTATTATTTCACAAAAGTTGTTCCCATATATTCAGTGTTATAGATAGAACGTTCAAAGGCATTCCTGGCCTTTTGGGCTTATTATCTAAATAAAGCAGACATGAGTGAAACAACCACTATAATTATCCCAGTGGGCACTTTCTAAAAAAGTGAAGCTGATGTGTAAATTAGAAGGTCTTATGAATTAGGGGGTAAAAAGATTTTGCTTTTGTCAAAGTTTAGCTGTATGCAATATAATGCTGAATAGTATTGCTCAAATTAGTAACCAATAGCACCGATGCATTTTTCTCAAATGGAGAACACTTACTTAACAAATAGTAGGATGCTGGGGTCTAATCTATTGAAAGTATATTTCGACTAATACCTAGTCTTCATTTTTTTTAATGCTGTGGGGTTTTTTGAGATGTTTTCCTCTTTAGATCTATCTTTTAAAGGGAAAAGTAAGCTGGTATTGTTTATGTGCAAGCAATGAGTAAATGTGCATTTAGTGGGCTAAATAAAGAAGAACCTGAAAGAATTAAACCCCAGAGAAAAATTACAAAGGGTGTCTGGAAGAGATGGGATTGGGAGAACAGCTTAAACAATGTGAAGAACTGGGACAGGGTGCCTCTGTCTTATGCCTGAGAGTGACGTGGAAAACCATTGAAGGAAGAATGAGTGCACCTTTTTAATTTGTGGAATAATGTTTAATGTTTAAAAGGTAAGGGAGAGGATGACATTTTTGATACTTCTAGTAAGTGTATTGTGTTCTTATCTACTGAATGCCTAATTATTTGCCAAGTATTTAAACATGGGATACAATGATGAAAAAGAAAGTCCCTGTCTTCAAAGAATTTACAGTTTAGTGAAGGAAAGAGTATATAAACATATATAGTAAGGGAAGCACAATGCCAAAAGAAGTCACAAAAGAGGGGCATCTACTGTAACTGGGGGAGAAGAGTGGGTTCCAGAAGGCTTCCTGGGGAAGAGATAAATGAACCAATCTTAAAGAGTGAGAGACTTTCTAAATAAATTTGAAACTTCACAGATTTTTAAGTACCAAAACACCCAATTAACTGCATACACGACACACGTGTGTGCGTACACGCACAATAGTGTTAAGAAGAGAGTGACGACAAAAAAGCAGGTGTATCATTTAATGCAATTAAAATAAAACAAACAAACCCAGTAGCCAAGGAAATGAGGAGTGTCTTCTGAGTGAGGAGTTTCACTCCCTGCAGGAGTGATTCTAGGCGGAGCAAAGTGGCATAAGACTTTTTAGTAAAGTCTCATAAATGAGAACAGAGCCCAGGTATTTTTAAAGGATTACAAAATGCCTCAACTTAGGCATTCCAATTTCTTCTTCCATTTAATTAGATTACAAAAATTCGGATAGATCATGAAATATTTAGTCCTCAGATTTAGCTTGGAAGAAAAAAGGATTGATTTCATGCATTATTACAAGTGTCTTAGAAACCACTCACAGTACATCAGAGCAAACGCTCAAGTTGTCCTTCTCTTGATTTTGAGAAGAGATAGTGTGAAGTAAAAGGAGGTTCCAGTAGGTGCCAGGTACTCCTATCATATCATAAATATTATCTGGCATGAACTTCATTTTAAAAAATCCCACAAATGGAGGTTTTTATTGCCCCCATTTTTATTCCAGATTAGGAAACTGAAGTTTACAAATGCCAAATAATTTTCCAGAGATCACAAACATAAGACATTTCTGGAGTGAGAGTTTGACTTCATTCCACGTGAGCCAAAGTTGTTTTTGTTTTTTTTTAAACACATCATGTTGTCTCCTTGACTTTAATAATCTTCCTTTCTCCATCATTCTTGAAGACATTGGGCTAAGAAAGAAAGAACAGGGTAAACAGAAATTGTTTTATTTCTCTTTGTTTCTCAGTTATGTGATTCCAGTTTTGGAGAAAGTAGAGGCTAGCTTTTAGGATTAAGTGCTAAGTTCCCCTGACTCCTAACCTTCCAGAGTTGACCTAAGTGTCCATGCCCTCTCTAGTACCTTTTCAAATCCCATCAAAACTTAAAAACTCAGTATAAGAGTTTCTTGTTTGTTTGCTCTTATTCTCTCATCCTTTAAAAACCTACCTCATCATTTAAAAAACTTTTCCAGCCTGACCCACAAAATTCAGCAGTGGATTATATTTTGTCATGGATTTAGTGTTATTTCTATGTGCACTATTTTTGTTTCCTCAACTGGTTTGAAAACATGGATTATGCTGTAAGTTTCTCCTTTCAATCCCAAAACACAGTGCCAAGCAAACTATACATTCGCAATGAATATTATTGTCAGAAAGGGTGTGAGTAACCAGTCCTGAACTGAAAATTAAGCTGTATATTTTGTCATATCTTGGCTGTCTACATCCAGCCTTCTAATTGTACAGGTCAGTAGTTGATGGAATGTTTCTTTATGCATTTTTTGATTTTATATTGCATCAAATGTATTTCTATGACTTGATTGTTAAAATGACCAAGACATGTTTACTTTTCAAGTTACTTGCTAATGAACAAAGCAATTACACTTGTTCTTCTGGCCTCTATATCATTAAAAGGCTTGGATTTCACAAGTCTTATTGTTTAATAACTTATTTAGCTTGCTTGGAGCTTTTAAAAGGTAAAGTTCATTTATCTGGCAAAGAGTGTGATAGCAGTTCTTTTGCCCAAGGTTTTGTATTTTGTTAATTAGGATTGCTTCACATAGAAACTGAAGTTGTCCCTTGGTGTTTTTCTCCTTTTTTTCTTGAGGCTCTGTCATAGATTATTACTATTTGTACAACTTTAAACTATTAATTTGTGAACACAGCCTGATCTTAGTTTTGTGATTTTTCCTCAGGTGAGTTCAAGGGCTGTATTTGTGTTTTTATTGTTATCTGATAGAGAGCTTTTATGATTTTTCTACACCTAAAAAATGTAAGATATTTAAAGTTATATATATGGTCCAAAAAAAAAAATCTCTTTACTTGGAGTTTTCCTGTACTTTACCTTCCATAAAATGTCACTGGAGGTAACTATTTAAATATACAATGGGAGAATTATTTTAGAGAGCAGCCATTAGATACAACAGTTTGGATCATTTTTTCATGTTACTGGCATATTAATTAGCAACCTTTTATGTGGCTCCAAATAAATTTGTGCTTATTAAGTACTTAGTATAAATCAGTACACAGTTCTAGAGAACCTCTATGGGACTGCAGATTTTTAATCGACATGCATTTTTTAAACATGTAGCTAAGGCAGCAAAATACAGTGGTTAAGGACTTGAAGTTCTAGGGCCAGAGAGTCCTAGGACCACCTCCCATTTGGCCACTTGCTGCTAGAGCAATCTCACTCAAGATATTTTGTCTCTGCAGACCTCAGTTTCCTCATTTGTTCATGTGAATAATAGTGCTTTGCTCATCAATTGGTGATAAGGTTCAAATGGGACAATGGGTGTGAAATGTGTAAAATAGTGTCCTAGCAAAGTAAACTCTCAAAGCCCAGCAACAAGTATGCAGAGGCAGCAGGGAGAATGCTAAGACCATGGGCATTGGAGCCCAGCTCAACTGGGTGTACATTGGCTCGGCCATTTTCTAGTTCTGCATCTGGGCACACACTTTCTTTAAGGCTTAGTTCTGTTAATCTGGGCATGATTCTCTCTGTGTATGTATGGTGCTTTTTTTAGGCATGCTTAATGATCTTTAATGAGAGTACCTTGATACGCAATAACTTCCTCGAAACAAAACCTAAATTTCCTCTGACAAATCAAAAGTAATAATGTCAGATTTCTCTGTAAACTCCCCCCAATTTCTACAAAACTGTCTTCTTATTTCTACTATAACATCAAAAGGGATAGGTAGCATTGTGAAGTGATTACAAACACTGGAATAAAATAGTTACACAGGAACAGATATTTCAATTGCTTACTCTCTGATATTAGGAAAGTTATTTAATCTCTATGAGCCATAATTTAATCTTAGTAAACCATAACATCAGTACTTGTTTCATAAAATTGTTGGGAAAATCTCATGGGATAGCATAAAGAGGAGGCATATGCAAATATCATTATGGACTCAGTATGACCTGGGGTTTTCCTTCTTATTGTCATATATTTGCTTGTCTCCTTATCCTCTCCCATCCCTAACTCACCCCATCTCCATACCCAGAACATGAATTTCTAGAATTTCCCTATCACCAGCACAGGGCCCAGCATATGGTAGGAACAAAATGAGTTGAATGAATGCACTTATTTAGGATATTCAGGCTGAAAGGAATGGATGAAGAAAGTAAATACAATTTTAAGAAGAACTTTGCATCAATTATTTCAGCAAAGTTAACAATGACTACACTTTATTGAGTACTATCTGAAATACTAGGATAGTAATTTTAGAATGTTTCCTTCAAGAAACTTCTGCAATATTAATGGCTTATACAATCTGTAATAGAGATAGAAAGTAATGAGCTAATTAAAATTCTTTAAAAAATTTCCCCCAGAATCAGCCAGTTAAATAGTATTTTGTTCAAGTGCAGTTGTTTTATGTATAAGATAACTAACAACTGCAAACATCAATATGAATAATCACAAATTGATGTCGTTGAAAAAATTATTTGAACTATCATTTTTAATTATTGAGTTTTCTTTCTGGTGCATGTTTATTTTATTGACAATAAAGATATGACATGAGTGCAATTTTAAACCTCTCAAAATAAAAGTGTGTTTGTATATATATATGTATATGTGTGTGTATACATAGATATCTATAAATACATATATAAACATACATAAGCATATATGCATACTTTGTTAGCTCTTTTGGACAAAATAAATATTGGACCACTGTCAACATTGCATACCAGTATATAATGGAATTGATATTTCAGGCCTTGTCATTAGTAACAAACTATCCCATCCTTAGTTATACAATTGCACCATAAACTGCAGCTAACCCCATCATAACCAACTTCTCATTTCTGTACAGTTTTGTGAAGTCAAACTAAAAAATGTAAACATTAAGGGCAATAACTACTAACCACAAAAATATTTGATTTAGGCAATTGCACATCCACAGTTGGGAAAGAGTTAAAATATTTGTAATTTTGCTGAGAAATAGCACATACGTTTCTCCTATGTTGTTGATACTATCTTTGTCCTCTTCTCTTGAACACTTATCAAAACCAAATGAAACAACCCACCAAGAATGAAATAAAAAATAAATGAGGATTCTAGAAATTGTGGGAAGACGGCAGAGTAGGAAGCTCTAGGAATCTGTTCCCCCCAAGAGAACAACTATTAAACAGTCAAAAACCATCTGAATCAACTATTTTGAAACTCTATAGTCCAGTAGAATACTGTATAACATCCAGGGAAGAGAGAGAGAGGAAGAAGCTGGTAAATTATAGGAAATACCAGTAAATTGCTTTCTCTGTGTGGCAGTTACTGTCACCCAGCCCCCACTCTCATGGCAGGCTGAAGTGGGATTCGGCTCTGGCACAACTTGCTATTACCAGACAGGGACATAAAAATCCACTTTCCCAAGATCTGAGGTGGGGTAGAGTAGGGTGTGGGCTGGTCACTGCTATTGATTACCTTCTTTGGATCACTGGGGCCCAGATCTGAGGGCAGTCATTGCTCCAAACTACCATGGACAAAGGTGGAGAAGGAGACCTAAATACAGCATGCTCCCTCAGAACTGCAGAGGACAGTTGAAGGGCTTTATTTGCTGGACAAGAGCTAGTCAAGAAAGTGCAGCTTTGGGGGCTGTGGAAGAAGCTTCTGGTACCTTTTCTGCCCCCTTCCTCATTCAATTCCCAGGGCAGTATGGAGATGGCCAGAATGCCCTTTATGAATCCCTAACCTTGTTCTGGTTGGGAAATACTGACTTGGGAAACTCCTCTCTGGTGTGCCCCCTCCCGAAATTTGCCTTTCAGGCAAAATGAGCTCAAGACATCAAAAGCAGTGTAGGAAACAATTGAGGCAAATTGCCTGGGACAAAGTCTTTGCTGCTTTAAGTCCAGCAGTAGAACACCCAGGAGAGGGAGAAGGTCTGTTTCATGGGAAGTAGAAGGGGCATTCAAACTCCTGTAAACAGGGGAACTCTTAAGGCCTCTACCAAGCCCAAACCCAAGACAAGATACAGGTCCAGAAAAGCAGGGAGGATGCTGCACTTTGCATTCACCTTGGACTGAACTTCCTGATAGGAAGACTGAATTCTGATGGAGAACACCATTCAACTCAAAGCCAACATTCAAAGACAGTGAAAGTTGTTTTTTGCTTAGGTTTGCTTGGTTTTGTTAACTCCTGACACTCAAGAAAAATCCCTTTCATATCACTGGCTGGTTACAAACGCAAGAAACAGATAGCTCAGGGAATAAATCCTAGAGTTAACATTTTAAAATAGTAAAATATACAGTATGCAACAAGAGTGCAAGTCAAACAAAGCAGCAGCAAATGATGGCTGATCTCAAGTAAGAGGAATAAAAATCCAGAAAACATAATAAAGAAGGCCAGATTGTGGAAATACCAAGCAAAGACAAAACAAAACAAGACAAAACAAAACAAAACAAAACAAAACAAAACAAAACAAATGTACTCAAGGAGATGAAGGAAAATACAGAAAAATAACTAAAAGATAACAGAAAAACAATGAACAATGTAAGAATCTCAATAAAGAGATAGAAATTTTCAAAAGGAACAAAACTGAACTACTAGAGTTGAAGAACACAATAACTGAAATGAAGAATTCCTAGAAGGGTTTCAACAGCAGATTGGAGCTGGCAGCGGAAAGAATCATATCCAGGGGAGCGCTGCCACATTCTCTAATGGAACAAGAAGAATCCCCTGGTACAAGAGTAATGACTAGTGAAGGAGAATGGTCCATTGACATGCCCTTGATATTGATGACTGTGCTTATGAACCTTTACTCTTGAAATGGAAACTTAGCCTAAGAGTTGCCTCCTGGGAGCCTCCCTGTTGCTCAAATGTGGCCTCTCTCTAAACCAAACTCAGCATATAAATATATTACCTTCCCCACAGCATGGGACATGACTGCTGGGGATGAGCTTCCCAATGCAACTGGAAAAAGACCTTGACAAAAAGGGAGAAAAGGCAAAGACAAAATGAGTTTATATGGCTAAGAGACTTCAAAGTGAGTTGGGAGATCATTCCAGAGGTTACGCTTATGCACGTCTCAGCAGGATCTCATTGACTGCCAAAGTAGGTACTACCTCAAATAGTGGAACTCCTGAAGGCTCTGGAGACATCCAGACACTATAGTCAGGGCAGATAGCTCAGGAATTTGATGGCTTGCTGGTGGCCACTACTTTGGAATTTATGTTCCCCAGTGTGACAGAGGTGGACTCAGTTGTGATTTCCCTACACATGGCTCTTTTGTTGTTCTATTTGAACCTATAATTAGTACTAGAGTTGGTAGGTGTACGTCCAAGAGACTTAAATCTTTGAACTGTCCATGTGCCAGCTGGGCCTTGAATCTCAACGGAGTTGCAACACCTACTCTCAAGTTAATTGGACTCACCCAGTATAACTAACCAGGAGATGATGATAGACAACTACCATCCCAAGGAAGAGAGGGTCTGCAACTGCAAGCAAGACAGTCCCATCCATCTGCCCCATGGAATCAAAGCCCCCTCTCAATAAGAGGTGGAGTGGGCCTCACCATCCCAGAATCTTCAGGTTTGGGGAATGAACTGTGGACTAAAGTAGACTTACTGGTATTCTACTATAGACTTATTGTGATTCTACCAATGGAAGAAATTATATCATTGATGTGGAGGCAGCGGCCACTGGAGGTTCTGAGGGCAGGGAGAGGGGAAAACAGGTGTAATGCGAGGGCATTTTTGGCACTTGGGAATTGTTCTAAATGACATTGCAACAGCAGATATAGTCCATTATATATCTTACCATAACCTACAGAATTGGGTGGGAGAGTGTAAACTACAAGGTAAACTTTGATCCATGCTTAGTGGCAATGCTCCAAAATGTGTTCATCAATTGCAATGAATGTACCATGCTAATGAAGGATGTTGTTAATGTGGGAAAATGTGGGAGGTGTGGCATGTGGGAATCCCCTATAGTTTTTATGTAACATTTATATTATCTTTTAAAAAATAGGTGTAATATGGTAGCATTTTCAGGACATTGAAATTGTCCTGAATGATGTTGCAGTGGTGGATACAAGCCATTATGTATCTTGTCATAACTTACAAAAATGTGTGGGAGAGAGTTTAAAGTATAATGTAAACTATAATCCACACTTAGTGGCAATTCTCCAATATGTATTCATCAGTTGTAACAAATGTACCAAGCTAATGAAGGACGTTGTTAATGTGGAAAAGTGTGGGAGGGGTAGGGAGTGGGGCATATGAGAATCCCCTACACTTTTTATGTAACATTTATGTAATCTAAGTGTCTTAAAAAAAAAAAAAATATATATATATATATATATATATATAAGAAAGAAAGAATCAGCACACTCAAAGGCAGGACAATTGAAATGAGTCAGGCTGAAGAGCAGAAAGGACAAATATTTATGTAAAAAGAAAATAGTCTAAGAGACCTCTGGAACACCATCAAACTTGCCAATATAGACATTATGGGAATCCCAGAAGGAGAAGAAATAGAGAAACAGGCAGGACTATTCAAAGAAATAATGACAAAAAGCTTCCTAAACTTAGCAAATGATTGAATGTATATATCCAAGAAGCCAAGAAAGTACCAAACAGGATGAAATTGAAGGAAAAAAAATGCCTCTTCAAATACTGATCAAACTGTTGAATGCAAAGAAAAAGGAGACAGTTCTGAAAGCTGCAAGAGAAAAGCAATGCAAATATACAAAGGGGCCTCAATTAAATTATGTGCTGATTTCTCATCAGAAACCATGGAGGCAAAAAGGCAGTGATTTGAAATACTTAGTGCTGATGAAAACAATTGACAACCAAGAATTTTATATCCAGTGAGGCTTTCCTTCAAAAATGACAGGACAGAAGAGCACATTCCCAAATAAATAAAAGCTGAGGGAGTTCATGATCACAAAACCTGCCCTACAAGCAATGCTTAAGTGAGTTCTTCAGACTGAAAGAAGAAGACAGTAGACAAAGTGGCAGAAATAAAGACTTCCAGTAAAGCTAACTGTTTAGATACTATTGTATTGTGCATTTTGGTATGTAACTTTACTACTTACTTCCTATGGGTGCTAAAATCCAAATGCATAAAAAAGTGATGATAAATCTGTGATTTTGGACATACAATGTACAAAGGTATAATTTTTGGCAAGCACAAGTAAAGGAGGGTGGAAAGGTGTAGGAACAATGTGTGTGTATGCTATTAAAGTCAAGTTGGTATCAAATCAAACATGATTGCTATGTATTTTGGATGTTAAATTCTAATTTACATTTGAAGTCACTACTGATATTGCAGAACTTTCTTTTACCATTTTGCTATTTAGTTTTTATAAATCTCATATGTTTTTTGCCCCTCAATTCTTCCACTAATGCCTGAAAGGATTTAAAAAAAAATGTGACCCAATCAAATGACTTGCCTTAAATTCAAAGACACAAATAGGTTGAAAGTGAAAGGATGGAAAAAATATGTACCATGTAAGCAGTAACCAAAAGAGAACCAGGGTACTAATACTGCATAAAATAGACTTTAAGTCAAAAGTTGTTATAAGGGACAAAGATGGTTATTATATATTGATAAAGGGGTCAATTGAACAGGAAGACATAATAACTGTAAATATGTATGTACCTATCAGCATAGCCTCAAAATATATAAAGCTTATAGTGACAGATTTGAAGAAGAAATAGGTGCTTATACATTAATAGTAGGAGACTTTAATAAATGACTTTCAATAATGGGTAGAACATCTAGACAGATGATCAATAAGGAAATAGAAAACTTGAGTAATATGCTAAACCAATGAGACCTAGCAGACATACAGAGAACACTTCACCCAATAACAACAGAATACACATTCCTCTTGAGTGCACATGGATCATTCTCCAGGATAGATTATATGTTAGGTCACAAGTCAATTCTCAATAAATTAAAAAATATTGAAATCACAAATGTATCTTCTCTGACTACAGTGGAATGACTCTAGAAATCAATTACAGAGGGAGAAATGGAAAATTCACAAATAGGAGGGAAATTAAGAAATATGCTATAGCAAATGAAAATAAAAATACAACATACCAAAGCTTATGGAATGCAGCAAAGAAAGTCCTAGCAGGGAGTTTTATAGCTCTAAATGTTTACATTAAAAAGGAAGAAAGATTTCAAATCTAAGATCTAACCTCAAATCTTTAAGAAAAAGAAGAGCAAACTAAACCCAAAGGGAGCAGAAGGAAAGAAATAACAAAGATTAGAGTAGAGAAAAATGAAATATAGAAAAATAATAGAGTGAATCAACAAAACCAAAAGTTGGTTCATTGAAAAGATCAATAAAATTGATAAAATTTTAGCTAGAATGACAAAAAAAAAAAAAAAAAAAAAAAGAGAGAAAGAGGACACAAATGACTAAAATCAGAAATGAAAAGCGGGATATTAATACAGACTTCAGTGAAGTGAAAAGATGTAAGAGGATACTATGGGCAACTATATGCCAACAAATTAGATAACCTTGTTGAAATGAACAAATTCCTACAAACACAGAACTACCTACACTGACTGAAAAAGAAATAGAAAGTCTCAACAAACCAATAACTAGTAAAGAGATTGAATCAGTAATCCAAAACCTATCATAAAAGAATAACCCAGGACCAGATGGCTTCACAGGGGAATTTTAACAAGAATTCCAAGAAGAATTAACACCAATCCTGCTTAAACTCTTCCAAAAAATTGAAGAGGAGGGAATACTCCATAATTTTCTATGAGGTCAACATCACCCTCATACCAAAGCCAGATAAAGATACCACGAGAAAATTATAGACTAATATCTCTTATGAATATAGATGCAAAAAAATCCTCAACAAAATACTAGGAAATTGAATCCAACAGCTCATTAAAATAATTATACACCATCATCACACGGGATTTATTCCAGGTATGCAAAGGTGGTTTAACATAAGAAAATCAATTAATTTAATACAATACATTTAAAAAATGAAGGGAAAAAACACATCATCTTCTCAATTGGTGAAGAAAAGGCATTGACAACATCCAGCACCCATTCCTGAGAAAAACACTTAGAAAACTAGGAATAGAAGCAAATTTCCTCAAAATGATAAAGTGCAGATATGAAAAACCCACAGCTATCATTACACTTAATGGTTAAAAACTGAAATCTTTCCCCCTAAGATCAGGAACAAGAAAAGGATGCCCACTGTCACAACTGTTATTCAACTTGTACTGGAATTAAGCAAGACAAAGAAATGAAACTCATCCAAATTGGAAAGGAAAAAGTAAAACCTTCCCTATTTACAGATGACATGATCCCATATACAGAAAATCCTGAAAATCCACAACAAAGTTCATATAGCTAATAAATGAGTTCGACAAAGTGCCATGGTACAAGATCAACACCCAAAATTCAATGTTGTTTTTATATACTGTTAATGAACAATTAGAAGAAGAAATCAAGAAAGCAGTTCCATTTTCAATAGCAAATAAAATAATAAAATTTCTAGGAACAAATCTATGCAAAGATATAAAGGATTTGTATGCAAAAAAAAAAAAAAAAAGCTATTATTGCTAAAACCATCGAAGAACCTAAATAAATGGAAGGATATACTGTTTTCATGGATTGGAAGACTAAATATTGTTTAGATGTCAATTCTACCCAAAGCATTTCACAGATTCAATGCTATTCCAATCAAAATCCCAACAAACTTCTTTGCAGAAACAGAAATTCCAATCATCAAATTTATATGGAATGTTAAGGGGCCAGAATAGGCAAAACCATCTTAATCTTATTACAAAGCCACCATAATCAAAACTGCATGGTACTGCCACAAGAACAGACATATATACCAATGTACTAGAATTGAGAACTCAGAAATCAATCCTTACATTTATGGCTTAGTGATTTTTGACAAGGGGGCAAAGTCTCTCAATTGGGAAAGAACAGTCTCTTCAACAAATGGTGCCAGGAAAACTGGATCTACATTTGGAAAAGAATGAAGGTGGTCCCCTACCTCATACCATATACCAAAATCAACTAAAAGGGATCAAAGATGTAAATATATAAGAGCCAGAAATATCAAACTCTAGAAAAGGTAGGGAAGCATCTTTAGGATCTTCTGTTAGACAAGTGGTTTCTTAGACTTTACACCCAAAACATAAGTAATAAAAGAAAAAAAAATGGGACATCATCATAATTAAAAACTTTTGTGCATCAAAGGGCTTTATCATGAAAGTAAAACAATAGCCTACACAATGGGAGAAAATATTTGGAAACCACACATCCAAAAAAGGTTTAGTATCTAGAATATATAAAGAAATCCTTCAACTCAACAACAAAAAGACAAGAATACAATTTAAAAATGGGTAAAAGACTTGAATAGACATATCTTCAAAGAAGTTATAGAAATTGCCAGAAAGCACATGGAAAGATGCTCGACACCAGTAGCCACTAGGGAAATGCAAATTAAAACCACAATAATATACCATTTCACACCTATTAGAATGGCCACTTTTAAAAATAAAGAAAATTACAAATAGTGAAGAGGATGTGGAGAAATAGGATCACCCATTCATTGTTGGTGAGAATTTAAAATGCTACAGCCACTGTGGAAAAACAGTTTGGCAGTTCCTTAGAAAACAAAGTATAGAACTACCATATGACCCAGCAATCCCAGTTCTAGGTAAATGCCCAAAAGAATTGGAAGCAGGAACTTGAACAGATATTTGCACTCTGATGTTCATAGGGGCATTATTCACAATTACCAAAAGATGGAGCAACCCAAGTGTCCATTAACTGAAGAATGAATAAACAAAATGTAATATATACATATAATGGAATATTATTCAGCAGTAAAAAAGAAATGAATTTCTGATACATGTGACAACATGAATGAATCTTGAAGACATCATGTTGAGTGAAATAAGGCAGACACAAAATGACAAATATTGTTTGATCTCACTGATATGAAATAATTATAATAAGCAAACACATAGAGTCAGAAACTAGAATACAGTTTAGCAGGCACAGGGGTGAGGGTAGGGAATGAGGAGTTAATGCTTATAATATATAGAATTTCTATTTGGGATGATGGAAATGATTTGGTAATGGGTGGTGGGGATATTTTCACAAAATGCTAATGAAATGTTTGAAAAGATCCCTGCTCTTAAATTCTAAGGGGAGGAAAAAAACTGTAAACGAATAATAAGATAATCTGATAGTGCTAGAAGCAAATTAAACAAAATAAAATGATTGAGATTCAAGTGAGTGTCTTTTGATTGTGTGGTCAGCAACGGAGGTGACTTTTGATCTGAGAACTGCATGAAAAACATTACCTAATCTTGGAAGTGGAGGAGAGAGCTTTCTCAAAAGGAAACAGACAAGAATCCTGATGTCGAAAAATACAGAAGGGACTCTCACAATGCAATATAAAGTTATTCTTCACAGGCGGTGACAAAAGGAAAACTTTTCTCAACATTTAAGGACTCAAGAGTATATAACAGTTTCATATAATATGGTGAAAAAGTTACTTGAGGAACTATTTTACCCCATATAAATATATGCATAAAGGAAATAAATTTTATAGCAGAAATAGTGGGGAGCAGTTAGAGCTATTGGAGTCCAGAATCAAGTGTAAGCTACTATTTTTGTTAATAAGGCTGTGAAATTCAATACAAATATAAAAAAATATTTCAGGAAAAGAACTATAAGATATTTTAAATTGTAAAATCAGGAGGGGTATGTATTTGGGTTTGCTGTGAGTGTGCATTGGTGGGTGTGTTTGTATGTGTGGTGGGGTTAGGTGTTAAGGGAAAGCAATAAGGAAAATTATGCTCAAAGTTTTTGTCTTTCATATGATAGAAATTCAGTTATTTTTATATAGATAAACCATCGTATAATATAATCAGTATGCATAATTTATAAGTGTCTGAGAAAAATTCTTAAAAACTTTTATTATTTTATCAAAATGAGGCAAAGGTGGTATAATAATATAATCAATGAAGGAATTAAATAAGATGGAAGAATGTGATCAAATATTGTTCTTGTGGATTAAGTCCTCCCTGCTAAAAGATAAAGCCCCTCAGGATGGATTAAAAAAAGCTGTATCTATCTGTATACTTTATATAAAAGCTTACCTTCAGCAAAGGAACATACTATATACAAAGAAAGGCATGGGAAATGCTTTAGCACGCAAATGTGTAA
Organism: Tolypeutes matacus; assembly: GCA_026826555.1. Taxonomy (NCBI): domain Eukaryota; kingdom Metazoa; phylum Chordata; class Mammalia; order Cingulata; family Chlamyphoridae; genus Tolypeutes; species Tolypeutes matacus. The sequence continues at coordinate 7,755,822 of JAKSZT010053813.1, forward strand.
ATAAAAGTAAATGAAACAGAAATGGCAATATTATTAATTTTGGAATATAATTCAAACTAACAAAAAGCATTTGGAAGGGCAATGTATTATTTCCTATAGAATAATGGCACAAACTATATTTAAAAGACCTCTAATATTAAATTGCATTCCTTGATTGCAGTGTAGGAGGATTAACTCATATAACAGCATGTATCATTAACTCATATGATAGAGACAGCATGCAAGAGGAACTGTCTTGGGCAATTCAGCTGCTCTGATGTTTAGAGCTAATAAATGATGGAGTTGGCATTCAGATCCAAGCAATCTTCTGTAGATAAAGTCTTTCCTCTGAGGAATATATCGTTGTAAGATCCATACAAATTGCACCGTAGCATGAAAATAGTTGAAAGCGCAATACAATTTTTCTGACTATGAGAGGCAAGTGGACCAAAAGGGGGTTGTAAAGTCAAATGCCTAAATGGGCTGGGAAGTAATCTGAAGGAAGTAGAAGGCTAGTGAGAGTCTAAAGAAAGGGATATGGACTGGGTAACATTTAAAAGGAAGAGTCAGACTGAGCTCAAACCTTTGGGTAATGTGGTCCCAGTGCCGCTAGATCTCCTAATTTTTATAAGAGAAGTGAAAAACAGATTTATGTGTAACCTCTTGAGAATTTTGGAAAATATTATAAAGAGTCCAAACAATTTAGGTTTGTAACTGGATCTCACTCATGGTCTCTTGATTAGGATCGCTTATATGAGGGCCATTAATAGAACATTTTTAAAAAAGTTTTTTAGAATAAACACATTCATTATCTATCTATGATCGATCTATCTATCATCCATCTATCTATCTATCTATCTATCTATCTATCTATCTATCTATCTATC